>VZRE01015860.1:11710-145859 GCA_013396775.1 Cephalopterus ornatus | reverse complement strand
TTTTTTTTTTTTAAGGCAGGAACCACATTTTAAGTTGCTAGTCCTTATTTTTCTCTAAATTCTCTGAGGAGCTGGCAATGGATGGCAGGGCCTGACCTCCAAAAAGAAGTGAGAGCAATTAAGATAAGAACTAATCCAGGGTCATTCAAGAATTTTGCAGCTGTTGCTGTGCAGTGCAACAATGCCTCCCCAAACCTCACAGTAGGGCTGAGGGCAGGACTCTTGTTCTGTTAGCAGCTCCCCTGCTGCCTGAATGGAAGGAGATGCTCCACCAGCCACCAGCTCTAGAGAAGCTGTAACAGAGGTTTAGCATGCCACATCTGCATCCAGGGGAGAGGGAGGGAAAGATGAAGGATGTTAGATGATGAAAGGCTAGTTAAGTTAGGATGGCTGCCTAAAACATTTCAAAGAAATTCAAGAAAGGAGAAATTAAGAAAGATGTTGAACCATAAGCTTAATTAGTGTAGCAGTGTAGTTATAGTCATGATAGCCTAAGGATACAATTAGAAGTGTCTGGAGAGGGAGGCTGATCTTGTTGTGAAAGCATAAAGGTAGGGGACAGGATAATGTGAGTTGCAGTCTGGTGCTGGCTCCTGGATGGCTCTGATGTGTTGCCGAGACTCCTTGTGACTTCAACTGAAAATTTCCAGTCTCTTGATACCTTGGTTTTGATGTGTCCAACTGTTTCTAGACTAGCCTGAGGTATTCACAAGCCCCAAGCGGAGGGATTTTTATGGCATCCAACCACCAGGACCCCTTTAGTACACCTTGTGCTTGCAATTGGAAATCTTAGGGCAAAATCTGCTAGGAGAAAGGAAAGCTCGTTGCCAGAAACAGACAAGAGCAATAGAACAACAAAGGAAGATGCCCTAAATTAGCATGACACATCCAAACCAGCTGTTTTCTAGTCTCATATAATCACATCTCAGTTTTGTGCAAGAGATGCTGGAAGAGACAAAGCCTTTCACTCCGATATTACAGAACATTCCTAAGCAAACAGACTTTGGTGACCCTCAGTCTGGTCTTCAGCAGAACAAGCAAAGATGTCACAGCACACAGGCAGCATTCACACCACGGCTCTGAGGCCACAGCTGTTTGTCAATCCCTCTCTGCCCAGTGTTACTGCCCTCTTCACTCTGCATTTGCAGGAAAGAGTTGTGACAGCATGAACAAGAGGAGATAAATAGGAGATTGAGGCTGACACAAGCTATGTCTCTACAAACCTTAGCAGGCAGGTGCCAGCAGCTCAGCCCACCCTGTGCACAGCATTCACCCAGGGTGCAGGGCCAGCCCTAGAGCAGCAGCACCGAGCCCCATCCAACAAAGCTCATCAGTCTGCCTCAGCCTACCCTTGGCACAGATCTAGCAGAGTCCTTCATGCCTCTATCACCAACTAGCCATGGGAGGCTATGCTTTTTTTTCTCTCCAAAACACAGCAGTGGAACTTTTCTAGCATATGGAAGTGAGAACTTAAGGGATGCAAGGGGAGATGCTGGCAGAGCCCCGTTGCAGAGGGTGCTAGGAGAGATGTCTGAGTCGGTGACACATAACGAGAATGAAGTCCTGTGGCATAAAAAGACATGAGCCTAAGGCTTCTCAGGGAAACACTCAGGTGCACCAGAGACATCCTGACAGAGGACCTGCCTTGAACAGCAGATAACTCCCTGTGACCCAGGTGGCTAAAGGGATATGGATCAGCACCATCCTGAACTACGTGGGCATGGGCAGAGATCCTTCAGAGGTTCTGGACCTGGATCCAGCCCTGAGGGTCTTGGCAGGAGGTAATGTTTACCATGCCACTTTAGTGCCATCTCTACAATGTCCAGGGCAGGAAATGACTGACATCCTGGTGCACAAAGGTAAAAAAGGACAGATTGATTTATTGATCAAGGAAAGACACAGTCTCCTTGACAGAGATGCACTGTCAAACGATGGCAGGACGCACTGCTAAAAGCCCTCCAGATTGATTACTTTACCTGCCACCTGATCCTTCATCGCCCTGGGCTCTGGCAGGTGAAGAGCAGGGAAAGATTTGCACATGGCTGGGAGTCAGGACAGGCAAACATACAAGAATGAAAGCTCTAGGTGTCTGGCCAGGACACAAAGGCACCCCTCTCCCCCACCTGCCACAGGGCTGGAAGGTCCCTCAGCCCATGGGCCAGCCAAGGTGGCAGGAAGACCAGCAAAACCTTGCTGTGCAGCCAACCGAAAGCGGCACTGTGGCAGGTAACACCTGCACATCCTGAAACGCTGCCATTACTCTTCCCCATCTGTTCCCTCATCGAGGATTAAACCACTCCTGTCTGTATGATTATACAGCCTGTGCCTGCCCCGGGGACTGTGGAGAGTGCAGCCAGGCACTTGGCCCAGCTCTGCTGTCGAACTCTGCGATGCAGGCACCCAGCCCACTGCGGGAAGTAATGCTACAGCCCACATCCCAGCACAGTACATTAAGCTGGGGCACCTATGGAAAACAGTCACTTTACCACCAGCCACAGCAGGGCAATGCCAGTCCTTGAGGGAGCTATGTCCTGGGGGTGGCTCTCCTCTGTTGCTACCAGTGCACCCGGGGGCACCCAGACCTGCTCTCCCTTACTATGGTCTAATGACAATAAAGCTTACCAGGGGAGAGGAGAACACTGCAATGACAATTCACTAGAACTTCTAGCCTCAAATCTACTATTCCTACACTGGTTCCCTCCCAGGATATGCTCTTATTTAAACAGGATCCTCCCCTATTTGACAAGAAGCGTAACTGAGCCTCTTTGACAGCTTGCTCAGGAGATAGCCTGAGCCACTCAAGGTAATATTCAGGGCCTTATCATGGCAGTAATTTAAGGCAGCTTGGTTATGACATGCTGTGGATTCACCGCTCAGCACCACATCAAATGCCAAAGTTACTCCAGTGGCCAGGTCCCAACTTTGCTGCGTGAACACATTGAGCCAAGCATGACACAAATTTGTAATGAGCTTGTTTAGAGAGCTGTGTCATGAGACAGGCAGTAGAAGATAGACATAACAAAGAATGTCCTTTAAATGCTTCAGTGCTGCCCAATTTGCCAGGCACAGTATGTTGGGAAAATGCCACTCCAGAGCTGCTCTCATACCTGTTAAAGGGCTTGATATTCCCAATACATGGCAGCTCTGTCTTAATTCTGTGGACAATCTGACCAGCTTTGGCTGCACACCAAATCCAGATGGCTTGCCACCTCTCTTGTGGAAAGTATAAATAACACAGCAGACCAACCACAGGAAAAACAGTGATCCCAAAAAGACAGAGATGTGAGAGGCTAATTTGACTTTTGAACAAGCATCTAAATTAACATCCTCCTAACAGCCTCTTTTTTGGACTGCAGCAAATACCATGAATGATTGAAGAATGCCCAACCCAGACACACTGGGTGTGAGAAAGGCAGGAGTACGACAAGAGGAGCTTGAGGAGCAGCTGTGCATTAGAAAAGGCAAGATAACACTTTGATGGAATGACATCTGATGTCATCTATCTTTACTTCTGTAATGCCTTTGACATGGATCAGGACAACATCCTTGTTGATAAATTGGAACAGTATGGGCTTGATGGATAGTAGTAGATGGATAAGGAACTGGAATAAGGATGGATGGAATGAGTAGCACTCAATGGCTTAGTGGTCCAAATGGAGATGAATAACAAGTGGTGTCCCTCAAGGGTCCATGTCAGGACTGGCATTGTTTAACACTTGTATTAATGACATGGTAGGACTAAGTCCACCCTCAGAGAGTTTGCACATCACAGGAAGCTGAGGGGCATTATTATGAAGAACCCTAACAGGCTTGTGAAGTGGGCCTATGTGAACCTTACGTAGTTCAACAAGGCCAAGTGCAAAGTCCTGCAGCTGCATAGGGACAATCCCCAGTATGAATACAGATTGAGGAATTAATTGATTGAGAGCAGCTTTATGGAAAAGGACTTGGGGATGCTGGTAGATAAAAAATAAGATATGGGCCAGTAGTGTGCTTTCCCAGCCCAGAAAGTCAATTGTATCCTGAGCTGCATCAGAAGAAGTGCCACCAACCGAGTGAGGTAGCTGATTTCCCCCCTCTACTCTGTTCTCACGAGACCCCAACAGGAGTACTGCATCCAGCTCTGGGGTCCTTAGCACAAAAAGACATGGAGCTGTATGAGCAAGTCCAGAGAACTGCCGTAAGAATGACTGACAAGCTGGAGAACCTCTGCTGTGAAGAAAGGCTGAGAGACTTTGGTTTGTTCAGACTGGAAAAGACAAGGCTCCAAGGACACCTTATTGTCACCTTTCAGTATATAGAGGGTGTTTGTAGGAAAGATGACAAAGGACCTTTTACTAGGGTCTGTAGTGACAGGACAAGGAACAACAGTTTTAAGCTGAACAATGGTAGATTTGGACGGGATATAAGTAGAAATTCTTTACTATGAGGGTGGTGAGAAAGGTTGTCAAGAGAAGCTGTAGATGCCCCCTCCCTGGAAGCGCTCAAGGCCAGGTTGGATGTCACTTTAAACAACTTGACCTAGTGGAAGATGTCACTCTTCACTTCAGGAGGGTTGGAATGAGATGATCTTTGCAGGTCCCATTCTGTGGAGCTGTCTAACACCTTATGCTGGAGTTCAGTTTGGCCCTGAAATGTGAGATCATCTCCCAGCCGTAGGACTGAGCAAAGCAGCAAAAAAGAGCAGTATCAATAAAAAGAATCATAATTCTGTTTCTTCTTTCACTCACACTTCTATTCAAAGGTCTTGAAATCTTTTTAAAGTAGTGCGAGATTAATCTCATTCATCACCTCATCTCATTCCCTCAACGTGTCGCAACCCAATTTCACCCTCAACTCATACATATGTAGAATTGAGCAACAACCAATTCTACCAAAAGAAGATGGTGATCTGAGTGTTTCTGGTTTTGGAGGGTACCTGGATATCCAGAGCAGTTGCTTCATCCCATGTTTAAAATACAGCATCTCAGCATTTCATGCAAGAAAGAGGCATGATTTCCTGCTCCAGCCAAAGAAACTGGACAAACAGCTTCTTTCTCAAAAATTTTTGTAGTCAAATGAATTTTGGATCTTGCATCCCCTTGACTCTAGAGCCAGAGGAAGAGGTAACAAAAGGAAGCCAATAAAAAATCTGCTTACTCTCACAAGGGCAATAGAAGGAAAAAAATAAGGTAAAATTTCCCTGCAACAAAGTGGTGTTTCACCTGTGAAGGGCTTTCCATTGATAATCTTGGGGATGGGAGAAGAGGAACAGAGGGAGACATCTGTCATCATATTTAATGGTGCTTCCTGTTGTACTGTTTAAATAATTAAAGAAGACTCATCCAAGTAGAAAGAACGATAGGATTAAGAAAGAAAAAAGGGAAAATGGAAAAAAAGATCCTAGGCAGTAGTGTAACTATTTTTTCCCCTGGGCCTGAGAAATGTTTTCACTAAGTAATCCAAGACACTGCTTAAGATTCAAACTATTGCTTGCTAGGGAAAGGGAGGGAGGGTGGAGGGAGAATACTGCAACAGCATTTGACTACATCTGCTACCCACTCATTATTGTAATAGAGAGAGGAAGGGATAAATCTGACTACATGTGTGAGGGCAGCAATTGGTTGTTAGGTTTCAAAGATGCTATTACAGCCTGGAGGAGCAGGGACATACACCGGTGACATTCACCAATTTCAATGGGGCGGAGGGAAATCACACACTGGAATGAAGTTAATAAGCAACGCAGAGGGCAGGGTCCATGATTGCCAACCTGATTTCTATAATTGGTGTGATTACTACTATTGTAACTTAAACACAACAAGCAAATCACTTGTTTAATTGAATTTTCTTTCTGTGTGTGGCTGGGAAGAGGGAAGACACAGAGGAGTATGCAAATTTCTGCTACAGCTGTGTGTGCTTTCTCAGCCATGAAGCAAGCAGAGGGGTCATGGGGTTGGGGGCAGCCCCAGGGGCAGAAGGGGGAGGTTAGGGAGGGCCTAAGGCAAAACAGTCAGCTCCCTGACTTTCAGGGAGGTTGATGCTCTGTGTTTCTAAACAGTGCCGACACCTTCGCTGCATTGAAAGTGAAAATTTTGCACAGGACTTAGTAAAGGCCTCACAGCACACCAGGAGATGATAAAGCCTCTCGCTAAACTCCTGGGGGTCAGGCAAATGGCCATGATGCATCCAGTATCCCCACTCTCAAATACATCCCCTTCTACCATCAGCAAAAGCCAGAAAGGAGTATCTTTTAGATCAGCCTGTGGGATCAGTTTGTTCTCCCCAGCATTTTTTTCTAAAAGATATTTGTGACAGCCAGGAGACTCTGCAGCAAAAAAGAACACATGAAATGCCAGAAACAAACACGACCTAAACACATGTGTTATCTCTGGGTCACAGCATTAAATCCCTGCTATATCTTACTTGGAGAGTCACACAGGGATGGCAGGACAACAGGGCTGCTTGTGCCCCCCTATACCTGGTCTGGAGGGGGCACCTATTTGCCCCATTAACTGTTTTCAGATGATAACTCGTCTGTTTTCAAATGCTGTTTTGAACCTGACATTACAGAGATTCTCATCGGCACCTGCATGCTTTGACACACTGAGGAGTTAAAAACAGGTATTTAACAGGATCAAGCAGTCTCTTGCATTTGGAGATTTTGAGCAGATTTTGTTCAGGGTGTCCACTTGAGGGACAGTGTGGATTTAGCATGGATCCAAAACTTCTAGTGTCACTCTATCTCCTCCGTGAAACTGAAATCAGGAAAATCTCCAGAAAACAAACACACAAAAAACACCAAACAAATACAACACAAACCAGCAGCAAATTTCGCTGTGCCTGAGACTAAAATACCACAATACACTTCTTTCCTTAGCATTTTTCATGTATGTATTTTACAGTATGCTACACAAATACAGAAAAATTGTTTTTGGACAGAGATCCTGAGAAATACACAGATGCAGAACCCAAAACTTCAAGCGAGGCTGCAAGCAACATGCCATCCTTCTGACCATATCCAGACCTTGGGCATCTCTATAGCTTATTAGAGTCAAACTCAATGTACTTGTCTTATGGGGACTTCATTCACGGCCTTACTGAGTACCACATTAAGACAAGTAGGACTTGAGATATAATTGAAACCTTGCAGAGGGTCTTTCCATGAGTGTTTGTGTGGAACTTTTGGAACTTTCACAACTCCAACCCTAGAAGTCATTGTTTATTTTTCTTTTTAAACTTGCCTTTATCTAGCACAGAAAGCTAAGGAATGGGGAGGGACTCTGGGAAAACACGATCCCTGATCCCTTCAATAATATATCTCCCCTACAGCTGCACAAAAATAAAATATTAATTTATCTGATTTTAAAGGAAAAGAAGGAAGGAGGGGGAAAAATTGACGAGGGCTATGCAATGTTTTCCATCATATATTTATGTTTATGTTCATACATAATGCTTCCATGTATCATCTGTTACCTTCCACTCCTGTATATGCTTGTCACTCTATGATTCCTTCCTTAAGAAAGGAGACAACAAAAACTGAGCTGTGGCCATCACACAGGGAAAGGGCACTAGTGGTAAAAATGATTTTTCCCTGAGAGCCTTAGGCTGTATTTTCACAGACTTCATCAGAGTTCTTACCTATTCGACTGTCACATCAAGCCTCCTTCATGCCCTGAGCTTCTAAGAGGACTGAAAGTGAGGATATATGGGACTTCTTTGTTACCTAGAGAAGGCATGATGAGTTTTGGAAAATAAGCCACTTTCACACCATCCCAGCTCAAGGAAAAATGTTAATATGTCTTGATGGGATACTAAAGTCTTTATGATGGTATAAAAGCACTAGGAAGAGACATAAGTATGAAGCATGTCTTTCAGATCAGATTTGGGAAATGGGCCTCCAGTAATGCTAGCATTTCAGTTGGGAAATGTGCAAATACAGGCCATTTATCATCTTCAGGTTTTTCACTCTGTCCAAATAGATATCTGTCTAAAATAACATGTTCTAAACTTCAGCACTCCCCACTCCACAGGAGAAAATCTCTGTCATTCCACAGAGTCAGCCCAGTTTACCCCCAAGGTTATGGGGAAAAAATACTGATTTTTCTTTATTTATCTCAATTTTGAAATAGGAAAAGAGCCCTAAGGAAGTCCTGCTATTAACAAATAGGGCAACAAAAAGGTAACAAAACTAATGCAAAAACATTTTTCTTCCCCCACAGATTCAGCTCTCCTGTATAAAAATTATCAGCCTGCCCATCTATTCCCATCGGAGAGAATCCCACTCCAGCTGCACTAGCACTCAACAAATCGCCTGTCAAACAGATGGGCTTTGCAGCGAGCTCGTTAGGCCTTTCTTTTTAAAGACACCACTACTACATGGCTAAGTTTGGCTTCTGTTTCACCTAGTTCTTCAGGAGGGCACATGAATGCAAGTATATCCACAGCACAAAAAACCAGCATTGCTAAAACATTAAGACTGAGAAATCAAGCACTTAGAAGTCAAGCCATTCCATATGTTAAAGTTTCTCCTGCACCATTGATTCTAGCCCATTGTACATCCTATTTATCACATATTATATATGGAATTGTACATTTTACGGGTAAAATAAGAACAGAGAATCTATATATATTCTGGTGTGCGATGTGATCAAGTTAATGGTGCAGAGAAAACCCAAGCTCTTGGAATATTCTCAATTCTATCTTAGATTTATATTCTTAATATTACATTACACTGTTACCTTATGCTTCCACCTATATCTTTGTTGTATCTATTTCTTATCTTTTCCTCATTTTATGCATAGTGTCTGCAAAGCCTTACACAGGCACTGAATTTGTATGCAGCGTAAGAAATCCAACAGAAGGTCAATGTTCAACATTTTGACTGTAAACTTGCTGGTTCTGGAACAGTCTTTATTGTATATTATTAGAGAAATCAGTAGCCTGGGTTCCTGACTGATATTTGGGAACTGTATGTTCCATAACAGCAATTTTTATCAGTAATAATTGCAACATACTGCTAAACATATTCCTAATGCTTTGCAGGATCTGGATTTTAGAACACAAGTGTTCTGAGTACCAGACCAGTCCTTTGATATATTTTTGTACAGTGCTAATAATGGCATCAGAGCTTCTAAGTATCATTACAAGACACACAGCAAAGTTAGTCCTTCAGCTAGAGGCAGGGTACAGACTGCATTTAGATTATACTTTTCTTCCTTTTAATGACAAGAAGAAAAAGAAGTCAAAACAATTTGGCATATGCTGTTTCCATAACCTGCAGCCTTCAGCAGCAGAAGAGGTTTGAAACTGTACAGTGTTTACCACAATTTTCTATCCCAGGTAGTCCAACCTCTTGATTATCTACATGCTAAGGGTGAAGCTTAAGAGTGAAGGTCAGGCCCTGAAGAGTGTCCAATATCTCCAAGAGTGGAGCAGGTAAGCACTTTGGCCTTGATGACTTGTCATTACATTCCATTCTCATCGTCCACAGCTAATTGCCCTGAGCTTCCAGGGTACATCAGGTCCATACAGAGCAATTTAGTTTCTGTGGGTAACAAGTCTTGGTAGATTCAGTGCTGGAATTCTCCATGTGACTGCACGGCTAATAGCCTGGCAGTTAAAAGGTCAAGATGTTCACCTGTACATTGCTCCGGTGTCTAAGTCAGACACTTTTCCACATACTGGGATGACTCTCTTAATACTTCTGAATAATGAAAATGCCAACATCTTTCTTAATCACGAGTAAGATGTTTGAATTGGGAAGCTGTGCAAGTCAGGATTCTGACATCCTGACGGTATTGTGAGTAATTGCAGAAGTGAGCTGTCCTATGCCATCAGGAAACAGTGACGCATTGCAAGTCATGCCTGTATCTCCCAGCAGCAAGGCTAAATGTCTCAACCTGCCTCACTTTTATTTTACATTCAAGAAACACTACAGAGAGAAAGAAGAAAAACAATCTCAATGAAAGAAAGATAGTAAGTCTCTACCTGAACTACTGAGACACGAAAGAGAAAATGCCCACTGGAGAGAGGGAATTTTCTGCCAGAAAAGATGCCGAACACATAGAGCAGGTGGCAAGAAAGACAGATGCTAAAACCCCACATTAACTGGTGCCTTAAGATACATAATGCTGATGGATGGGTAGACAGATGCTAAATATGTAATCTCCTTGCAGATGGACAGTAACATGCAACAGAAACGCTATCAAGAAGGAAATGCTGCATGTTTGAGCAGATATCTGTAAGCACAGGGAATCAGTGAATGGCTCTATCTTCGGCTTTTTCCATTTACGTCATGTTTAACCTGAAACAGAGACCTGGTTTGAGTTACCCAGTTTGTTCTCTCTTTCAGTCATTCCATTTTTTACCACAAACACTCCTGTCCATGTCTGATAGTAAGTGCCAAAGAGGATGGATCTGTAGACACTCAGACATTTCCAGATTGCCACAGTGATTCAGGTGAAAAAAAGAAGCAACCACCTCTGAACCTTCTTGGTCCGATTGTGAGGCAAAGCTAAACCTGTTTATTTCTACCTTTCATGACTTCCATTCACTCATTCTCAAACACCTCTACAGTGCTAATCCACATAGAGAAATTGTTTTCTTAATATAAGAACTAACGGAAATCTCCCAGGAGATTTCTCTACACTCCAGGAAAGTGTGTTCTCTGCTGATTTCCAGATCCAAAAGGTGTCTTGATAAATGCTGAAAACTCCTGATATTTGGCAGTATTTCAACAAACCTCTGAACTTTGAGGGCGGATGTCACAACTGTGACATTCCTTCAGCCACAGAGAGCTCAGACCTACATGTGCAAACCTTCAAGACTATTTAACGCATCTTTTGAAAAGATGGCACATGCTACCAATCCAGCATGCAGCACTCCCTCAGAGTTTTAATTCTGACACACAGAGAAGTTAGATGCATGACAGAGGAAAAGCACGTGCACCAGCCAGCCTAGCCAAAAGAGAAACCAAACAGCAGCTGAAGGACCATTTGTAGTCCTGGGAGTTAAAATATGTGGCTCATTGCTATCCACAAGCAAAATTCATGAATATCATTAGCAAGCACGGCTCTGTTCAGTCAGGTTGTGCTCATTCCAGTGGATTTTTCAGTAACTTCTTTTGTACACAATTAAGTGACCAGCAGAGCCTAAACGTGGCTTCCTCTTGGCATGAAACTTTGTCTGCACATTCTGTGGAGATCAGAGCTCAGGATGAGGGCAGCTGTGATCTGTTCCTGTCTTGCAAATTACATGGCAGATATCAGACACTGCCTCTTCCAGCTGGTGAATGCCTGTGTTCCCAGGGCTGTCAGCAGAGGTTTTAAAAAGAGATGGATTCTAGATGGAGCCCTGCAGTGGTGGTAACCAGAGTCCTGCAGTGTATGCTACCACTGTCCAGTATGTACCAATCCACCAAGTATCTCAGGACTGGGAAAAAGCATTTTAAAATGTTCCCATGCTATATGTAACCCCTGTTTCCCTAATGGATGGTCTTCTCCAAGTGACCCCCTCAGAACAGGCAGTTAAACTATGCAGTTGATGGAGGCATAGACCACTATTAATCACAGCACCACAATCCCAAACTAAGGGAAAAAGATGAAGAAGGATCTAGAAGTTTAGTTCAGATCTCTCATCACCTTTCTTCTCCTAGGACATCCTCTTATGTAGCCTAAGAAAGAGAAGGTGTGTGGGCATGATCTACTGTGGCTGTCCCTCTGTCTTAGAAATGGAAGAAACTTCTTGTAGCCCTTCCAGACTCAGGACTCAGGGAGAAAGAGATTGAAAAAAAACTCCTGAAGGCACAGGACAGTGACTGAAAAAAATAATAATTAAAGGAAAAAAAAGATAGTGGGGAAATGCAGGAGAAGGATAAGGATGAGAAAATGCAGAACTAGCTATATGACAAGGACATTGGCAGTCACAACAGTAAAGACAACACTTGTTTTTTCAGGTATTTTAAAGACTGCAGACTGTAGTGTGGGGGTTTAAGAAGTCCTTCATACAGTCTTCACCACTTAATTTTTCTGCCTCTTTCTCTATCCCTTTCTGAAGTTCTGAAGTGGTTTGTTTGTTTGTTTTTTATTTTTAGTGAGTATTTCCCTTTTCCTTCCTCCTCCTGCCTTACCCAACACCTTCCCCCTTTTTTTTCCAAGCACATGCTGCCCATTGGCTCAGCCTCCCTGCCCATCAGAGGGACACTTGTAGGAAGGCAGGGAAACACATCTGAGCTGAACTTTTCAGACAGAGGAAATTTGATAAATGTCATCAGAATGAAAGACTATAGAAATTTAAGAGGTTTCTCTCTGCCTTTTTTCAGTAACTGTACCTGAAGAGCCATACCACCCCGCCACAGATCTGACAAGCTGAACAGAGCTGAGAAACGAACTGTCACTATTTGGATGGGGAAAACTGCAAATAACAGTGTTAGTGACTCAGAAACTCATCAGTGCTGCCACAGAATTCTAAGAGGGACTTGGTGGGTGTAGCTTTGAAGTGTCCCTTCGATGAGCTACCAACCAACCTTATGCTCTGTTTTAAAAAGCAGGCAACTGATAAACTTCATTTCACCCAGTGGTCTTCGGGTTTGCTTGCATGGGAAAGTTATACCACTCACATATAAGGTGTGATTTTGAGAAAATATGCCTGGAACCATTAACCTCCCTTTATAACTCACCCTCTCTCATGAACAGACTAATTCACTTGAGCCCCGAGTGGCTTTCCCAATAGCCTGTCTAACCCCAATCCACCACTGCACCAACAGCTGCTAAAATCCACATCCCCCATTACATCTGCACAATCTGCCCACACAGACTAACCCTTAGGCTCTAAGATCACTCTCAAAGATGAGATTCAATACCAACCTAAGAAAAGAAATGTTGTGGATGTGCTATAATCCCTCTGCTGTACATTGTATTTGTACACAACCTATCCAGCCATTCCTGCTGGAAGCAGTGGCAGCTGTATGTTGGTTTAGGTGATGTGGTGGGAGGAAATTCTCACTCTGTTAAGCACCTGTTATATTCCGTTGCAGAGGAAGCTGCACTTCAGTACTGGTACAAATATCATGCATGTCTGCTGTAAGGAACTTTGGGATCAATGAAATGAAATGAGCTACTGAAATATATGCTAATATTCCAACCAGATACATAAACCAGAAGACTGGGTGGTTTGAAATGTGTTTATGAATATGCAACACTCAATTTAAAATAATTGTGCAGTTCAACAAATACAAAAAGGGAAAATTTGGGGACAGACTCTGTTTGGTAGTCTTGTTTAATTGGCTATAATTTCTACTTCACAGCAGTATGGATTTTAAAATGTGTCATAACCAGAGTTGGTAAAGTTACAGAATCTGTATTACAGGAGAATTTTCCCCAGTTGAAAGATGGTTTCTCTGACTATCAAAACCCCCTCTCTTTTGCATTTGCTTTTTGCACTCACGTTCAGCAACTGGGAGCTGCTCCCATTAAAAGCTGGCAAAAAGCCATTTCCAGCTTGCCAACCCATGTAATGGTAAAGGTAGAGAACAAAGAAGAAGCTCAAACACATGCACACATTGTGTCAGAAGATGTACCTTATATTGGACCAGACACTGCTTGTCACAGGAAAAAGAAAGAGCTCCCCAAGTCTCTTGCTGCAACCCTGGTTCCAAGGAAATCAGAAAAGCCAGTGGCACACACCCAGCTCTGGGTAAAATGTTTGTGCGCACACCATTACAGTATGTAACTGTGCACACGCAGACTACCTTTAAGCTCCCACCCAGCCAAAGAGATGTGGAGGTGCTTGAATTTCCTAGAAGCGGTACTTTGGAGCAAGCCTGGGCTGAAGAAAAACCTTTAAACAAGTTCCAAGTAGTCTAGTTCTTATCTGTTCTATATTCATAAACTGATTGCTCTTCAACAGAGAGTGAAGGCCACTAGTTTCTTTGTAACACCCTCTGGCTACAGTAGATAGCCTCAGCAAGTCAGGAAAACAAGGTAGAGACTGTGATCTATCACAACTAAGGTAGATTCGACAGCAAACCTCTGATACTTGCAGCTCAACTGATTTGTAAAACATAAAAAGGAGGGGAAAAAAGGGGGAAAGAAAGGAAAGGACAAACACAAAATGAGCTATACAAGTAAGCAAACAATCATTCCTTGAATAAAGTCAAGGCAACTGTCCTCATCTCACAGGCATCTGTAATAATAGATGACGCAAAACTGCAGAGCCAGTGAACCACTGTGAATTGTCCTTCCAGGTCTATCCACCAACCCGATGCCTTTTAAGAAAACAGAGATCACCTGGTTTACAAGAAATTAGTAAGATGCAAGTGGGGGAGACAAGGTAGCAGGCAAGGGGAGGAGAGAAGATGCTGATGGGCAGATAACTTTCAGTGCCTGGAGAGCTAAGAATTAGGCTTTCATCTGCACTTAGCACCTTCTGACTTCACATAATATAGTAAGTCCAGCATGTTCTTCCACAGGATTGCTCCCCAACCTGCCATTCCCTAGCCCATATACACACACTTCATTATCCCTGACAAAGTGCAGTCGCTTGCACATGCTCTCTGAATTTCAGACACAACATTTTCAGCTGATTTATGCATCTTGTTCTAGCCCTTCCCACGAGCATGCCACAAACATTAAAAATAAAAGCTTCTTTGCTATCCCTATCATCCAGCTCATGAAAGAAAATGCTGACAGTAACTGATGTAGGACTGACCCCTGCCACTCCACACATCTTCCAGTTTGACAGAGAACTGTTGGTAGCTCCTCTCTGAGCACAACAGATGTTACAACTACCCTCTGGTATTCCAACTAACCTCTCATTTTCTTATGGGGCTGCCATGACAGTGTCAAAAGCCCTAATAAAGGGGCAGCATACCAGATATCTGCTGTTTGTATCCCATTGGTAAGGCCAGTTATCTGGACAGAGGAGAAGATGAGGTTGGTTAGAATGGCACCAGTTCAGCTGACTCTGCCTTGGTGCACAAGGGTGTGATGCTGCTTCCATTCTCTGAGCTGAGCTCGAATCACAAAGATCTCAGGGTAGCAGTGCCTCAAGGCAGCATTGTTCTAGATAACATGGACAGCTTTGCCTGAGGCATGGCATCTTGATGAGGAAGGGGTGTCTTTGACATGCAGTGAGAGCCAGGAGACCTGTGAGATAGATGCTGCAACAACTTTTGGGAAATAGAGTCAACTGCCATGTGTCTTGACATTTCCAGAAAGATTCAAAGTGCTAAAAGTGCAAATTCTCACTGTACATGTTATTTGCTGGGAGAAAACTTTGTGTTGACACTAACACCAAAGCCTCCAGTGATCTTCTCAGTCCTCTGCCATCACATACCAAAAATTAGAGAGGCATTTCCTTCAGATTGCTCTCTCCTAGCCTACCTATCCTTTCTGTTGGAGGATCCCACCTTTGTCTGGCTTACATACCAAAATCTTTCTACTTGAGAAGGAGAGTGAGGCTGGAGAGGAAATTCCTATGTATTACCAAGCTGTTAAGAGCATCAGTGAATACGTGCTATTAGTCTATTTTAAATGAATTTATTGTAGAACATACAATAACTGTCAGAATAAATCACTTGTAAAGGCCAACAAAACTCCCCTGTATCTTTGAGAACAATGTTGTTGAAAAATACTGGCAGCCTTGTGCATTGCTGGCATTAATTTGAAGCCTCCCTCCCAAAAAATCACAAAGAAGCAGGAATCCTCCCTTGCAAATGCATCTTCTTCTGAAGACGATTTTGGGTGTCAAAATCACGTGTCGCCTAGTTTATGGAGCCTGATTCAGTTATGAAGTGCAGAAGGATCTTCAGGGATTTCCGTTGCTCCCCAGCCTCACTTTCTGCTCAACTAACTTCCTCTGCATCTACATCTCTCGCTCCTGCCACCATCCCTGATATCGCACAGCCCCTTGATCCGGACTGTGCTCCAGGCAACTCTTTACTGGGCATCAGTCCCTGCAAAGTACAGGTGAGAATTTATCCTGCCTCCTACATACAGAGATGTTGCAGGAGTGGTGCCCATTCACTGGGGCCCTCTCTCCAGCCCCCCGCCCCCCAACTGCCCTGCCAACACTCTTCCTGAATACCCAGTCTTGCCCAGGCAAACCTGTGGCAGGGCAATGGGACATGGAACAAAGAAGTCACAGTAGCCAGAGCAAAAGAGGAACAAGATTTGGACTGAAGCCAGGCAAATCAGATGATTAAAGAGAAAAACTTTTTCCAAAGGGGGAAAAAAAGTCCCTAATCTTTCACTTGTGTGCTTTTTGTTGTGTTTTGGTTTTGGTTTTGATTTTTTTTTCCTTGTTTTTAATCTTGTGTGTTTTCAATTTCAATCTCTTTCTCTTTCTCTCTCTCCTTTTTTTTTTTTTGAATATATATTTGCATCAGTGCCACAAGTAGCAGTAGAGATCTCTAGCAGAGTAAACTGTTCAGTACAGCAACCTGAGAGCTGAGAACATCAGCAGATGGGAAATGCCACTGCTTTGAATATTCTAACCTTAGTTCCCAAAATCTGGGCCAGAGTTTTAAAAAGGTAGCACACATTCAAAACAGGAGTATTGCTTTATCAGTAGGAATCCGTACTTCTTATCCAGGTGCAATTTGAGACAGTAGCGTTTTTGTCCACAGCTTAATGGTGGAACATTTTGTGCTAGTCATTTGATTGCAGGCATAAAATTGATGACCAGCCAGGCACTGATCAAGGGGTATAAAAATCACACACAAAAGCTAGTTGGGTCTAGGCTTTTTTTTTTCTTTTTCTTTTTTTTTTCTTATACATGGAAGAAATAGGAATGGAGATTTATAGAGAAAAGCATGTTCCCAAGTGAGAGCTTCTGTCTGCCCTATTTCTGAAAATATATCAGTGAATAACTTAATTTCATTACTGAGTGAAGGTAAAGGAGTTTTCTGGTGCAACACTCCCACACAGTCAGAACTGAATGTCTCATATGAGGCAATATAACAAATCCTGCACTGGGATTCCAAGATCAGCACCTGCCAAGGGGTGTTTGCACACCATAATGCTACTGTTGGTCTCCAAAGGCAGCAGTAGCCAAAGAAGCCAAGCTGTGTGCATGGCACTGTGCAAACATATGGAAAAATGCTCTGATTGCTCCAATGCTTTTATGGCCAGGCACTTAGCACCTTATATGGGAGGAGACTACAATCGATATAAAGTGTAAGTCATAGCACACTTTTATTTCCTTTGGTTTCCTAACACAAACCACTTATCTAACTGCTCTTCAGCCAATATTCAATTAAGGGCTTAATTAGTTGTTAGCTGTAACTAAGTCGGGACATAAAAAAACCCCCACCAAAGTGGAAGAGAGAATGAGAGAACAGCTCCTTTACTGCTGTGCTTTCCAGCAGGGCAGTGGGACTGGGAGCCACGGATGGCCACCTCTCACCTCGTCCCTTCTGCTCACTCCTCAGATCTAAACACATCACCCAGAGCTGCCCAATTCTCCCAGTCCCCGAACAGCCTTGCTCTGCAAAAGCTTGCAATCCGGAAAGCAGATTATACATTACCATTTCCTTGGACTATGGTCAGATCCACACAGTCCTGAGAGAGACCAACATGAGCAGGAGCTTGTGCCCAAGCACATGGCAGCTCCCCACCAGATGAGGATACTCCTAACTCTCCTATTCCCATATCACCTGCTCAAACTCTCTTTTCCCATCCTCTCCTCCCCAGTTTGATAGTGCAACTAAACCCTGACCTGTAGTCACGCCAGTTTATTATCTCCTTTTCAGTAAAAATCAGTCCATCTGTTTTCTTTAGCTATGGTGCAAACCCACCTTTGTGTCAGGTGCTGCCATAATACAGATGTAACAGATACAGTCTCTCTTTCTGCATTTTTCACGTTTGTATTTCTGAAATTGTCTGGTCACCCGGAACACCTACCATTTTATGAGACACAGTGAAGAAGTGCTTTAAAGACACATGTTATTTTCTCTTCTGAGAACTTTGCTTTTGTTCTTTCTTGTTCTGTTGCTTTTTCTTTGATTAAATAAAGGCATCCAGAACAGAAGTGCAGGTCTGCTCTTTGTGCTTGAACACAGACAAACAGCAATGTTGCCATGGATTTTTTTATACTCCAAATAAAAATAAACAAACACATCTTGGCAGTGTTTGGAATAGAAGCTAGTGAATAATTCACAATGAATAATTGATTTGTTGAATTTAGCTTGGTGGTTGTTTTTTTTTTTTTGTTCTGCTGGTGGAATGTGCACTACCAGATGGTGAGTTCAATAAATGTATTTGTTTTTCCAATTTATTTGATGGATTTCTCCCCCCAATTTTTTTCCCCCTCTAAGGTGAAGTCTGAAATTCCAGATGGTTTGACTAGTGGCCAGATAAGTAACAATGCATTGTTTCAGCCTTCTCTTTAGAAAGGTGGCAAGAATGATAACAGGAGTCGAAAAATGCATACATGAAAGAGGAATAAAAGGAGGGGGAGCAGTTTGTATCAAAGAGAAGACAAATAAGAGAAGGTGTGAAAACAGTCTATAAAGTAGTGAATAATACAGAGAATGGAGGTGAAGAGCTAGTTTTCTCTTTCTTTATAATGCAAGAAAAAATGAGCAGTTAATGAAGCTGAAAGGTGGTGATTACAAATTTACTAGAGAGGTTTTTTTAGACAAAACACTGAACTTAGGCAAGAGAACTCACTGGCAAATTACATTAAAGCCAAGAATTTAATAAAATGAAGCACAGAATTGCATATTTACATGGAGAACCAAAACATCCAAATATAAAGTACCAGTGCTGATGACACGGACTATATTACCTTATGCTTTAGGGAATAAACTAATCATTACTATTGATAAATATGTTATATTATCCACCAACTGCAGTGGTTCCCTTACCTTTCAGTTCAAAATCTGATGCTGCTTATTCTGATTGGTCAAATCAGGGCTCAGGGGACTTCAAGACTGATTCTCTGTGACAATTGCTAAGGTTGGACGAATGAACAAATCCTTCTACACTGAATATTCTCAGTGGAATTTCTACAATTCAGTTTCTAAAAATATTCCCACAATGCTGAACTTCATTTTTTTCTTCTTTCTTTTTTGACCATAAAAATTAAATTGGTCAAATATGTGCAGAGGGGGGATGTTAAAGTGGAATTAGGTGCAAACAAAGCATATTCACTGACAAATTGGATCTAATGTTCATAAAAATACAGTTTGCATTATTTACCAGTAAGTGCTTCATGCAGGGCAAAAGTGGTTAGCATTTTGCACAGGGTGAAATCTCACTAATTACATTGATACTAATGGTAAAAGGGTGTTTTTTGGCTTCAGGAAGAGCTCCTTCGGGGAATAAAAGTGTAATTCTGCAAATGTTTATACAGGAGAGTCCTTGGTGTATAGCACAAACCTGCAGTAACACACTAACACCTGATGAACTGAGAGATGTTTAGGAACAGAAAATAAAGAAATGGCAAATTGAAGACTATATGATAACTGCAAAAAATACAAGCCACAATGAAGCAGCATTAGCAGAGAAAGGTACATAATAGTTTAAAGATGTTTTTGTTCACTGAAAGGCCTGATTCTGATCCATCTAAAGTTCATGGAAACTGCACTACTACTGTGAACAAACACGGCATCGTGTCTGAATTATTCCCAAAAGAAAATTCTATCCCATCATGTACCAAAAGTATCTCAAATATACCACTGGAATTCAGCTTAAGTCTGCAAAGAAACAACTGAAGTATATTGTATTATTCATCTCCATGAACTCACAAATCACTATTTTCAACGAGGTGGTATCAAGGTCTGCATAAACCTCTGCTGTCCTTTTGCTCTGCTTCTGCTGACTCAAGGTTCTCCACCTATTCTCCGATGAGAGCTCTATTCTCTCACATTTCCTGTATTTCATTTATATTAGAACGTAGAGACACAGGCTTATAAAATACATATATACGTATATATTATTTTTTTCTTTTTTTTTTTTACCTCAGCGGTTTCTGTGTAAACTCAGAGTGATCTAATGGGCATGCAGTGTACAAACAACAGAGCAGGGAGATGGACATGTTATTATATAGCTTGTACCAATCCCACCCAATGCTATTTGCTCAAAACACAGCTTCTCAATGGCCTCAAGCTTGCTGTCTTCTCCCCCGAGGTCTTGCAGCATTCCTCCATCCCCGTTCCCTGCTCCAGTTTGTAATAGCTATCACCAGAGACCTGACTGTGTGTGAGGGCACCAAAGATGGGACCGATTTAGTGGAGATTTATTTCTTGCTGTTTTATGTGCCTTGAGCTCACATTTTAACTGCCTCTCACAACAAGATCGTCACAATTCCAAACCTGGGCTGCACCAGGGCTCTGCTTATCCCTACTCTAGGAGCACTGCATCCAGGCAGCAGCATCTCCATACTAGAACTCAAGGGGTACTTCCCACTGTACCTAGCCACCCTGCACCGCTTTCCCTCCAGAATTTAGAGACCCCTGGAAGTGCAGTACACCTCCCTGCCAGTTAGAATTCTTGCCAAAGAAAAGGGCCAGAGCAAGGAAAGACAAGCACACAGGAGCCTCCTCAAATGCTCACTGAGGACCCAGCCAGGGATACACTGCAGCAACCAGCCCTCCTGAGCACAAGACCTTTGAGCAGATGAGCTGTAGGCAATTAGGGCATTAAGCTTTCTTCGTGGGGAGATCTGAACTTCAGCAAATGCCTGGCTCTCAGACACGAGTTTTCTTGGCTCAGTCACCTGGAAGGGGTGATGCTACAGGGCAGAATCAGGGAGCACGGCCAGAGCCACGCATCTTGAGTCTGGAAATAAGAGACAGACCAAGAAGGTCAAGGCATTGAGGCCTGTGTTTTCCCAGTTCCTTCAAGCTGACACCACTCTCACGAGCTGGCAGACTGCGTTGCTCAGTTCCTACAGCAGTTTTACATGTCAGCTCCTAAGAAAAAGCTGCTGGTGTGCTCTGCTGTCACCTGCCAGGTCCCCAAAGCACTTCGGCTGCCTTGGACAAAAATTAAATAAATAAGAGATGTACAGAAGAGAACCCCTTCAAAGACAGACATGCAAACAGCCAAGTTGTCAGGGGACTCCCTGTGCTGCTGCCCTCCCTCGCTTCCCCCTCCACCCTCTTTTATTTCTCTCAGCCGGCAAGGATGGCGTGGTGGGACTGGAAGAAACCTGGCAAGGTCATGCTGTTTGATTTTGATGCCAGTTTCAATTACATCCTGGCTTTTATAACCAAATAAAAAAACAAAAGGCAAAGAAGAAAAAAATAGAGGGTGGGAGAGAGACAGGAGAGGCAGAAGAGTCCAGCTGCAGGCTGGGAAATGACATTTCAATTTGTCAATTGATCCTTTCCCCCATCCCCTCCTTTTTATACCTTTTCTCATTTTGCCCTGTAAATTAATTAGCCCGTTCATCATGTGGAAAGACTGCAAATGGGGCAGCCCAGATATGGGCTGAGCTGGAAGAAATCTTCTTTCTGATTGGATATAGGAACCAAAGATGTGGCCACAAAGCACCAACAGCCAGGTGGAAGAAATATCCTCATGTGTTCAATTCTTAGTTTTCAGGTTGTCCTGGAGAGATCACAGATATGCTTTCCAGAACACCTATGCACATGAAAAGTAAGTAGCTATCTTTCTTCATCAGCTTAGACTTTTTTCCAAGCTTAGAAAATAAGGACTATTAAGGGCATTCAGCTAAATGAAAAGCTGAATTCAAAGGTGCTGGAAGACCTTTATTTTTCTGCATTTTTTCCCCTCTCCCCATGTTACATTATTAGACTTTGGGACTGGAAGCTAAAGAAAATAATTGAAAGGAAGACTCTCACAGTATTCCATAAGGGGCAGGAATGAGACACATCACAACATCCAGAATTATGACAATGACTGATAGCATATTTTTGAAGACACATTAAAGCTACAGAAAGTATAGTAGCTCCTCACTCTCATTGCTAGGGTTGAGACTTAGCATAGGATCAGATTACCCAAATGTGTCACCTTCTTCCTTTTCCCCGATATATCGGCTCCCAACCATCATGACAGCTGGGCTTCTGAATCAAATGAGTATCAGACCCAAACCAAACCTCCATGTCAGACCTCCCAGCCTGTGCAGTACCAGCTGCAACACAGAAGTGAAATGTCCTGAAGAAAAAGTCTTCTCAAGATCTTTCCAGTTTCTAGAGAATTCTGCCATGACAGTCCTAGGTACAATTCAAAAAGGCACGTACTGCTGTGAAGAGGAAGCTACCTGGTCCAGCTTGAGTCTTTGATTCTGGCCTGTGGCTCGGTTTTTCCGGAGCTGAGGATGACCACAACATTGAGGAGCTGGGGAATTTCCTACCATTTGCCTGCAGCACAGAAAATTTCATGATGACAGGTTTCTTCTCGGGGCTTCCTCAAATTCTAATTGTCATGAGCAATGGATGTTTTCCTTGTCCAAGGTGTCTAGGAAAGTACTGCCCTACCATCACCCTTCTAAGCACCACAGGGTGTCTGCAGCAGTGACCTACCTATAGAACAGTGAGCACTAATTCTCTCCTCCCACACCCTAATGAGAAAGAACATCCTCAAATGATACACCTGGGGAGTTAGACAAAATAAAAAATATGATTTAAAAGCAAAACAGGGGGATAAGAATAGAGTCGATGAAGGGAATACAACTCTGATGAAGTCCAGACAGTTTTCTCAGGCATACATTCAGCTCCATACATTTTCAGGTATTCAGTATTCAAGCATTCTTCTCCCAGTCTTCTCTTCTTTTTATCCATCCATATCTATGCAAATCTCATTTCTTCAACCCAGCTCACCACAATAAGTATCTCTCTCACACACATAAAGCCTAAATTTTATCAAGCATTTTATTTAGTTCTGTCTCAGTGGAGAAGAGAAAAAATAGAGAGAAAAAAGAGAGAGGAGATTAGTGCTGCCTCTTTTTTTTTTTTTTTTTTCATAATTGGCAGGTACTAAGATGTTTCCATTATTGGCACAAACAAACAAACAAAAAATCTACAGCAGATCAACACAGCAGCAGCAGCTCCAGGTGTGGACTCCAGGTGACAATGCCAGCTACGGGCAGCGGTGCCTTGTATGCAGCTGACAAAATGCCACCAGAGCCCACAGACTCAGCAGAAATGAAGGCACAAACCATCATTATCGACTCAGATCCTACCAGGGGGCCAAGCCCTCACAGTGCTGTGCCAGGTACGCATGTTAAGCTAAAGAAAGAGCCCAAAGAACTCATCCATAGCATGCAAGGAAGGACAAAACTGGCAGGGAGAGGAGGGGGGAGGGAGGAAATGCTGAGTGCTTGCCAGCTGCCTCACTGTGCTTCAGTGTTTGCTCTGCTGGGAAACAGGAGAGGGGCAGGTTGGGACGAAGGACTGTGAAGGAGCTGTATTGTGGCCTTAGGAAGAAGTACAGACTGCAAAAAACCCCTCAACTGCATTTGAAATAGTACCCACATACTTTCTAATTCTGTATTCATAGTGTGGCTGAATACTACATCTCTTTTGCTGGTCATAGTCAGGCAATGGGGAGCTGTGACTGCCTTCTCCTTCCCCGCACAGTCTTCACACTGCAGTGATGAACAGGGTGTTGTTACTTACTCTCCTCCATCCCACAGTCAAAAACTGAGAACTGGGACTGCTAGCTTACTGGGACCAGTAGCTTGGTGTCCATCCCTGCTGCTACTCACACTTCTTTTCCTCAAAAAAGCACAGTACAAAGCACCCTGCTTCTTTCATTCTTCATTAAACAGTGTCTGGTGTTGCCCAAGACAAGCAGCGTTCAAAACCTCTCTAGTGGAAATGATGCTGCCACAGTGAGCCCAACTTTAAAATCCACATTGGGAAGCTCAGCAACTCGTGCGTGGCCAGCACATCAGGGCCCCCTCCCAAAACTGCAGTTATCCCCACCTACTGTGGAAGAGGTACTTTATGCTCCAAGCCCTGACAAGAGTGTCACTACTGCGATGCACAGGCGGGTTTGTTACACAGATACTGATCCCCTGACAGCTGAGATAAGCTCAGGAATGGTTATTGCCAGCACACTGTAGCCATCTGAAAGCAAGGTGGGAGCCATTCCTTCCTCGTGTTTCATCCCAGCATCTCCCTGTAGACCTTGCCAGCCCATGCAGTCCTTCCGTGACTCATTTTCCCAGGATTGCAATGCAGATCGCGGTGTTCCCAGCCTCTTTGATTTGCTGCTCAGAAGACTGACATGTAAATACAGATCACTGAGCCTCCAATAGACAGACTGAATCTGTCACAGCAGTTTCTCCAAACCCCTGCTCAGCCCGCCTTCAGCCCCAATGACCACTTCACTGCAGAATTTCACAGATTTAACTCGGTTTATCCTCACAACATTACTAATACATTAGTTGTATCCTCTCCAGCTCACAAATGGGGAAACCAACTGCAAAAAAAGCCAAGCACCTTCCACAGGGTCACAGAAGAAGCTCACGGCACTGCAGAGAGCAGCATCTTGGCCTCCTGCATCTCATATGCAGGGCAGTCTCTCTGCTCTTCCTTGCAACTGAAATTTTGTATCTGTCCCTGGAGTCATCCAGTGCTTTGAGAAAATACGATGTACTTCAAAGCTATCACAAAGCAAGACAGCCCTAGTAAGCAATTCCCAATAAAATGGAAAGTCAACACTGTTTTATCTCTGACTTGATCAAAAAACAATACATACTTAAATATTTTGTTCCTTTAAAAACTCTTCCCACAGATGTGAAATCTTGCTGACAGACATTTTCAGACCAAAATAGGTTGATTACCATAAAAAGATGTCTCCCTCCACCACCCCAATCCCTCACACCCCCCTGCCATTTTACTGAGTATTCTTGCGTTTAATGCCAAAACACGGTTTGCTAAAGGTCATAGAAAAGTGACAAAAGCCCCAACTCAATAAATACTCAAAGTAAGGGAATGAACATTTAGACCTGCATTTGCTCTGAACATACTCGCATTGTCTGGACATGATTATATAACTGAGTCCTGCTGCATCTTTCAAAGACAAGGGCAGAAAAGACATAAGAAGGATGTTTTTTCCTCTTTTTGCACCACAGCATTAATAAATTAAAGGACATTTCTGGCCCAAGAAATCTGATCTCATGAAACAATTTCAACCCTCCTTGCTGTCTCAGGGGACTCACTTGCAGGAGTGATGAGCATTCAGAAGAGATCAACAGGAGGTGATTGTCTGAGGACCAGTACTGACTGAGGACCAGTCTTTTAATCCTCCAGTTTTCCAGCTCCTTCCTTCTCCTATTTAGCTTCCCAGGGAGAGGTAGGCAAGCTGAAGGAACCATATTTCCCTCTAGAGCTGAATCCTGACATTGCTTCCGCAAAAGATTTTCCCCTCCTTGTGATGGGGGAAGAAAGGAGATTATCAAGACTTCCACGGAAATTCACATACCACATTCCCTCACACTTACTTGTCGATCCTCCTGATGTCACACAATCAGTAGACAAGGAATTCTAAGAGGATCTACACTATCTAACCTAATGGCAAAGCCATTTCCAAACTTGATACTCATTTCATCACTCATTTCATCACTACCAACTGCAAATGGAGAACAGCTTAAAGGAAAGTGTTTGTAGAGGTGTCCAAGCTACATCTCTGAATGTAATCGAAGCAGTGCAGACCAAAGACCATTGTCATACAGCTCACAGAATTCCTAAAAAGTTTCTGTTGCTTGTATGAACTTAAAAATCTTTCTGGCTTTCTCTCAGACTGGCAATAACAGACCTACCTAATTACACTGAGAAACATCAACAAGACTCCTCAGCCTTTCTATTTTTGCAATAAAACGGAGTTCTTCTTTTTCATCTTTCTTCTTAATTAAATGTTTGTCTTCTCTTATTACCCTGGTCTGCTGCTTTGTGTCTAAAGCTGTTCTGTTCTGGACCACAGAAACAATAAAAGAATATGTACTCCATGCCCATGCAAGCACTGTGAACTGTCAGAGCTGTGCCAATAAAAGGTAAAAAACAAAAAATGTACTGAGATCAACCTGTGTCTACTTCAGACTTCAAGACAGTCCAGATCATTATAAATGGGGTGGAGAGGGGAAAATAGCTCAGAGGATATCAGTGGCTTATCTGTCTACCAGACATCTCAAAGTACTATCTAATACTAATGAATGAGCCTTTCTAGCTCCTTCTGAGATGAATCAGCCCTGTTACTGGTCCAGAAGGGATGAGGAAATTGAGGCATGGGAAAGGGGTGCAATCTATGCACAGCCTGACCATGATACACCACAGAGCTTGAGGAAACAACCTGCCCTGACCACATGCCATCCCACTCCCCTAAAATGGCATTTTGAGACCATAAAAAGTTACTCTCAACTGAAATAGACCAACACAGCACACAGGCTACGTAGCAATGTAATTACCCAGTTAACCACTGCGCATGATTAGAGACTCCAGGTAACAGGTACGTGGGGTAGAGCATTAAAGGGAGGAAAAACACAATCCCACGTAGAAGACTTCAGAGGTCCAGCTTGTCTGTGGGTGCATGGCTAAATTTGGTCTCGGTCTGTTTCTCACTGGGCAGGAACCACATACAACTTACTACTTTGCCTCTGGACATAGTGAAAGCATTCCCTCCCTCAGCCTGATTTTGCAGGGACAGCAAGGGCTATTAGAGCCAAGGGAAAATGAGGGATCTTGCTAGGGCAAATGTTAATGAAAGGGTGGCAAAGCTTGTTTTACAGCTCTTGGAGTACACTCTGCTCTAAGAATAAAAAATTACCCAGGAGCATGATTCTAAGGGAGGTAAAAAGGCCACAAAATGTACATATCAAATGCACTAGAGCAGTGGTCCTGGCTTCAGCACACAAAACATTTGTTCTGCCAGTGGCCAAAGTATAAATCCTATTCTTTCAAAAAAAAAAAAAAAAAGAAAATATTAAAATCCTCTAAATGATTCAATATTTTATATACCCTCTACATACTGCAGCCTTGAAAAAAATGCCACAGCATGATGGGTTTGGAGACTTCATCTTGCTACAGCAACTGAAGAAGAGCAATTTTAACACTGACATAATAGTCAGGCATGTGTTTGTTTGGTGGTTATCCATAGCTAGTATTAGGGTGCTGGTGAATGTGTTCTTGGCAGTTTTGCATATGCACAGGTTTCGTTTTTTAATGGGCTGTACTCCATGGACGCATATGTTTCAGGCTAAGTCTGTGTGTAATTTGTTAATGCTGCACAATCAGAGGTGCCAGAGCTGTGCACATGCTTTGGGCAAGTGCTCTGTGCTCATGCCCTCCGTGTGCATGCATGTACATGCATGTGTTCTGGGCTGTGAGGTTTTGTTTCTTGCTGTGCATTGGAGCGTGCTATGAGTGAGCTGATTTTGAGGGTTTGCTAACACATGCTGTCATTCTTTTCTAGCTGATCCTGGTGATAACCACTAAAACACACCTTCCACTCCTGCCCCGCATTGAAGGAGTCACCCCTTTCTTCTGCTCCAAGCGCTGGCAGAGATGCCATTTTATGCAACAGAGTGTCCCCTACCAGCTAAGGATGGCCCCTACCTTGCACAAAGCAAGTCCAGCTGTCCCCCAAACAGCACCAGCCCAAAGTAAACCTCAGGGACTTGTCCACCATGAGGAAGCAGCTATCCCAGTTCCAGAAGCAAGCATTGTCCCAGCACCTCCGTGGCCAGTGGCCCCTGCTCTTCATGCCCTTGGGCACACGGATACAGTTTTCCAATGCTGCCTGGGGCAGACAGCATTGACCAAGGGACCATAAGGTGGATAATCAATAGAAGAGTCCACCCTGGGTCATGCTGAACAAAGATGTTGCTAGCAGGAAACTGCCATAAATGGTTTCTAGACGACTCTGCCTCATGAAAGGACTTATACCCCTGCATCTCCCATATTCCCACAGTGGACCATCGCCCTACTATACCTTAAGGGGAGCCACAGACTCCCTTGTTCATGACTAGCAAGACAAAGCTCCTGCCAAGGGAAACAGGCAGGAAACCTGCCTCAGATTATCAGCTCTGGTAGAACAGAACATACAACCTAAGCTTTGATATGGCAGTATGAGATATAGCCTTGAGGCAGGCAAAATATTCAAACTGCAACATAAAACGCTATCGGAGTGGTTTCTAATGCGCAACTCTTGCCTTTTGTATTCCTCCTTTTATACTCTCTCCACTACTCCAAATCAGGTTATGGCTCTTACATATCACAGTAGTTGTTAAATTGAACTGGGATCAGGGGAAATACCTCCCACTCCCCGTCATCCAATTAATCCTATCAAGTCCATCTTCTACACCACAACACAGAGCAAAAGGTCAGCATTCAGGGTAGAAAAAAGCAAAAGAGGTGCTGTCCTATGCAGAAGAACAAAGTCTCTTGTAACGTACTCTGTTGGGTTGATGCAGCAAGGTTGAGGGTTAAGGGAGACTGCAGATGACTTCTGCGAGAAGACAGGAGGAGCTGCTCCCAGTGTTGGACAAAGCGTGGTTTAGCTGGCCCCAAGATGGACCTGCCACTGTCCAAAGCTAAGCCCACCAGCGATGTTGTAGTGCCTCTGCAATAACAAACTTAAGAGCAAAAAACAACCATGCAACAGCTATGAGAGAGGAGAAAATGTGAGAAAAAGAGCCCTGCAGACACCAAGATCACAGAAGAGAGAGGAGAGAAGGCAGTCTAAGCAGTGGAGCAGATTGCCCTGCAGCCTCTAGAAGACCCTCTCAGTCCAGCTGCCTTGAAGGAAGCAGCAGCCCTTGAAAAACCCCTGCTAGAGCAGGCTCCTGGTAGGAGCTGTAGCCATGGAGTGGAGCCTACACAGGAGCAAGCCTTCTGGCAGAAGCTGCAGCCCATGGGGAATGCATGCTGCAGCAGTCCATTCCTGAAGGACTGTGCCCCATGGGAAGGACCCACACTGCAGCAGGGCAGGAACATGAGTGGGAAGGAGCAGCAGAGACAAAGTTTTATGGACTGACTGCAACTCACATTCCCTGCTCTCCTGGGCTGTTCGTGGGGGAGGGAGAAGAGTTAGGAGTGAAGCTGAGTCTTGAGTGCCTTGGTGGCCATGCAGCAACCAGCCAAGGTCAACCCATCCCCAGCCCACATAAATAATGCCACCAAGGGAAAACATAGCAAGAAGCAACTGGTGATATCGCTGAAGGCACACAGCAGCTTTACACCCGTGTGTAGTTGTTCTGGCCAGTCCTGAGGGCCTGGTTACAGAAAGGACAAAGAACCAGTTTCCAGGATGATGAACATAACTTCTCCTAGGGACTTCAGGCACAGGAGGAGGTAGACTGCACTTGTGAAAAATCCAACCCTTACTCCTGAGGCAAATTAACAATAACAGTTCATGCTCTAATCAAATAGTAATAGCTCAGTTAATGATTTGTGCTTTAACCAAAGTCTAGGACCTGAGAAGATGTCTCCTTTTGCCCAGGACACAGAGTGAGGCTGTGGCTGGGGCTCCCTTTCCAGAGGCATTCCCAGCCTTAAAGCAGCATCAGAAAAAAGAGTGATCTGGTTTCTTGGCAGCACAAACTGCCATGAGTTCCTGAGCCACTTCCTTCCCTAGGACGTGATGCCCTGGATGGCTCTGCTCATGCTGCCTGCCAGTGTCTGCTGTCATCCCCACTCCTCCATAAGCTCCCCTCCTCCCTCTGCTACTCATTCCTTTGCTCAACGAGTCTGGCATTTAAGAAACACTTATTCCAATCCATTTCTACCCTTGTACAGCAATTGGGTGTCATTTAGTTTGATTTAACCAATTTAGTCCTATGAATTAATTGGTTAATAAGCCATCTGTATGCATCAGGTGACAGAGTCTCGCTCTCACACACAGACATAGACAAGCTACCCACTTGTCCTTGTTTAATAACAGGCTGTAGGGAGTAGGAGCAGGAAAGGAGTGCGGGCTAATATCACTCCCAACGGGGAAGTGCCAACAGAGGGTTGTGGTGATCATTGCCCCGACCTTGACCTCTGAGAGGGGGAACTGTCTGTTTAGGGTAATTCAAAAATAACCTACACTGTACTTACAGAGGTGTGACAGCTACAGAACAGCCACAAGAATCATGGATATGTTTCACCTCACAGGTTGTTTTTTTTTAAAGAGATAGGAAAAGAGGTTTAGTTCATGCTTACCAGACAGTAGAAAATTCTCAGCTGCATTCCCAAACAGCCGAACTTTGTGTGACTAGGAGGGGGAGAGGGGTGGGAAGTGGGGGAATAGGAGAAGAGTGAGGTCTAAAGCATTTGATTTAGGTGTGATCTTTGATTATGAGAAAACTATCTCATCTATTTTGATTTCTTTTTAAATGCAAAAAAAAAAAAAAGCACCCCTTCCAGGCCCAACCATTTCAATGTTATATACAACCCTCCAAGCTATTCAATAAACAACAATACAGCAAGCCAAAATCAAATCCAGCAACATATCCCAACCCACACAACAGACAAACATGAACTGTTCAGACAGAAAAACAACACTCTCTCCCCTGGCTGCCCATCCATCTCAGCCAGCCCTGGGTGTCCCAGCAAGCAGACAAGTTTTTCTGTAAACCCTGAAGGCTAACACAGGGTTTTCAGACTGAGGGGGAACTGAATTAAAGGACTATGAGACCCTTGGGGAAAAGCCCTGCCAGTAGCTCCCTGAGAGCTACCCTCCATTTCAGCCACTGCAACTGCAACAACTTTATGGGGGGAAAGGGTCCCTTGCTGGTGTGCGAAACTCCCAAATTATTTGATACAGTAAGTGCCAGAACCTAAAAAATCCAAGCCAAATGGCAGCACTGTGATGTGACATGCTGGGCAACATGCTCTCCTTAAAGAATTATAACACAAGCTTCTGCACTGGGTGATTTCTAGTGGAAGGTGCAGCCTGCTGTAGGCTGCATAGTCCACTCTCATAGAACAAACAATGGGCACCAAGGAGAGACCTTGGCTGAGGCCGCTGCAGGGAGAGGAGTTGGGGCTTAGCCTATGTTGGATGGTGCAGAGCAGCAGTGTACCCACGAGGATTTCTCCAGGGCTCTCCCGCCTCCCGGCATTTTTCAGTATCTGTGAGAGAAATAAGTGAGCTGCAGACTCTGCAAGAGAGACACAAAGTAAGCAGCAGGGACTTAGCTCCAAGGAGAAAGTACTCTCCCCCTCTCTCCCTAAGGAAAATGAAATTACAGTGGAGTTGGCTTTAAATGTATCCCATTAGCACAACAGGCACCACGGGAAGAGTAACATCCTCTGTGTGCTTAAGTGAAACACTGACAGGCGAAGCGAAGCAAGCTGAAACAATTCCTTCCAGAGAGGAAAGGGGGAAACCTGTTTACCCAGTACACTCACCAGGAGACTGCAGGAAGGGGCAGGGAAACCTGCCAGAGCTCCCAGTGCAAGTGTGCCCTGCTAGCCCGCACACAGCAGGCAGGACAGGGCCTTTTCATTGCGCGTGTGAGGAGCCCCAGAGTGCCTCGTTGGGTGTTAATCCCTGAAAATACATGCATTTGCTCTCACTAGCGTGTGAGTGCCTGTTCCCAGACATTGTAAAACTATGAAAACATGGAGTTAGGCTGCCCTGCTTGAACAACTGGATGCCCCGGCTAAGCCACCTTTGCTCCATCTGCAGCAGGAATGCCTGTGATATCAATGCATGAACATACCAACCCGTCCATAAAAAACAATTTCACTTGATCAGTGACCACAAAAAACAGAATGTCCCTGCCTGGATTGAGCAAGTGGTGACGTGGCTTGTTTAATGGCTGTGTGAAGCATGTGAATCCGACTGCTATGCTCTCCTGCTTAGGCAGCTCACATGCAAAAGGCAGTTACATCACACTGCACAGGAAGTCTCATTTGTGTGAATTGCTAAGGACTCCAAGTGCAAAACGTGTAAAAATACTTAGGAGATTTAAGGGTCAGAATGATTTTTTTTTTTTCCTATAAATGCCTCACCAGGTTGAGTTCCTTAACATCGAAAAATAGGGACACCTAGGCTGCTTGGGAGGACTTGGAAATTTCAGCAACTGCCTCACGGCAGCTCGCAGTACTGAAACACCTTTGAATTTGTGCGGCATCCTGTTACCCAAATAACATTAGTCACAGAGCCAGCACATCTCTCCCTGCAAGCCTTGCACATCCAGATGGAGCTGTGCAAATGCTGGTAGCAGCAGAGCAAAGGGCAGTGGGGAAGCCAGACAGACCACCACTGCTGGAGACATAGGTGAAACAGGACAGGGCTGTTAATCCCTAGGATACTGCCTAGTGAGAATGACACATATTATGGACTGCTCCGTGTGCAAGCACCACAAAGCTGGACGAGCTAGTGAATACCTCAGTTGACTGAGGAGTGTAGAGAGTGTGGCTCTTTTTGAGAAGAAGAAAACTGGAATAGTTGTCTGCTGGAGGGATCAAAGAGGCCAGTTGTCCAGCAGGACAGCTGCTGGGGAGACCAGCCAAATTGAGATCCCTTGGTCCTGCCTCTTGCTGTCTCCATCCTCGACGTTCTTTCCAGCCTGAGAACTGTCTCTCTTAGTTTCCTTCTCTCTTGCCCTCTTTTTTTAATCCTCCTGACAAAACCTTAAACTGTCTAAAAGCAATCCCAACAAGGATGAGCAAACGCAAATGTCTTAGAAAATGTGTATTTGAGCTCCACATGCTCCCAGGGATGGCATAGTAATAAAAACCAATTAGATAGCGCTCAGCAGCTACAGTGAGAGGGAGTGGTACAATCTTACCATGACTAATATGTTTTCTTAATAATAGATGGCTCTCTATAGTGCTGGAGAGGGGAAGCCAAAGTGGTATCAGTTACATTGCATCTTTCTGCCCAGTGAATTTCTGTGTGTGAAGGATTAACATTCTGTGAAAATGGAGATTAACTTGCCCTCCATATTTACTACTTGTACCAGGGAGATCGCTGCAGGACCAGGAGTGGGCTCCCTATGATAGCACATGGCGGAGGAATCGCATGGAGAAGCATGCTGAGCTCACTCCCAAACCTCATCCTATAGGTACCAATTTTTGAACAGCTCAGTAATGAATAAACTGGAAAAGCACATGGGTTTGCTCTTTTGGTGTCTCTCACATCCCAGGAGAAGTCCAAAAGCCAAGTTGCAACTGACCACTGAAGCGAGGCTGAAGAAAGCCCCACGCACCAGAAGAAACCACATGTGCCTGAAGTGGGTCAGTATCATGGGTGGGGTGCCACAAAGCCCCCTGCTGGCATCTCCTCCCACTGCCTTCTGTTAACAAACCTTCACTTCATGCCTCCTTGCTCAAAACACAAACAAAAGCCATGGAGGGCATTTTCTTGTTGCCGTGGAAACAGTTATTATAATCTCAAACATAGTCAATGCATCACTCTTGCTCCTCCAGCACCTTGCAAGAGCTTGCTGTTTGATAGGAAAGTTACGAAGAGGGCAGGTGAAAGAGCCCTGACAGCTTCATGTCCTGCACTCAAGACCCAGCACCTCTGTAGCTGCCCATAATCTCCCATCCATCAGCACAAAGACTCTTTCTTTCTTTTCTTCTCTCCTTCTGTCTTGTTTTCTGTTCTTTGGAGTGTCACATCATTTACATTTATGAAAGGAATTTTCCTGGGGGTGCAGAGATAGTTCAAATTGTCTGTGATCAGATCAACCTTGTGCATAATGCATTTGTATGAAAATAAACTCCCTGGGGCCCACACTCATGGCTGAAAGTCTCTGTAATGAAGTATTTTACTCTAATTTAGTTAAAGATGATGGAGATAGGAATGAGTGCATGCCTGCATGCATATAGAGGAGGGGAAGACAGACAGGATACTATACACACACAAAAGCCAATAATTATAAGATTACATGCTGGCTGGGAACACTACTGAAGTACCTCATTATTACAAGAAGTTAACTTCTCAACTGTTTCCTCTGAAAATGAGTCCTGCCCTATGTGGCTTTTTGCACACAAGATCTGGACAATCTTCATGCTAGTCCTCAGGAGTAGCCAGAAAACTCATCTTCTATCCTGAATTACTTGTTAAGAAACCATTCCTATCTCACACCCAGACTGAGCTAAGACCACATTGGGATAATGGCCTTCCCTGTTCCCCATTCTTCTCCAAATGCAAAAGCGAGACATCACCCTAAATTAGAGTTGCTTCTCTGGAACATTAGCCTCCTGTTTTCTAGCCTCTGCTCTCTTTGACTCAGAAGGATGACTTCGCCATAGGGCTCCTTCTCCGTGCCACCAGTCCCAGCTGAGTAACTTGGCTTATAGGTTCCAGGCTACTCCTGGTTGACCTCTCTGGCTTGGCTAGGCACTTCAACCTGGAAATGTGAAACTCTTCCTGGCAAAACCTTCTTGAAATGTGGACAACTCTACACAAGGTTTCTGTTTCAATTAACCAGTATTTTCTGAGAATAACAACTTTGCCTGCACACAAAAATATCAGATACCAAAAAAATCTAACTCTTAACAAAGGTTAAATGATTTCAATGCACTTTGGGTCAACTCTATCACAATTGCAGATAGTTGAGTTCTAGTACACTCTGTCATTGACTTGCTATAATGCCTTGCATAAACCTCTGTTCTCAGTTTTGTTTCTCTCCCTGTTCCATGGAGGACAAACTTGCCTCCCTGCTCGACAGAAAACCATTAGACTTCATAAGTCAGTCTGCCAGGCTTCCAGTCATAGACCAAGTATACCGAGGGACATCCTCAGATGTGTCAGTACGGTGAGTACAGGAAAGGGATGCTGATTGCTACTGCTTTCAATTCAAGAGAATCATGTCCTCCAAACTTCTTGACTCCATCACTGCAGACCCAGTATTTCCCCATCCTCGAGGGATGTGAGAAAACTGCAAACAAAATATATTAAAGGACAGGAGAGGTAAAGAAGTGGAGAGATAGAAACTAGGACTCCCTCATAAGGTGTGAAGGAAATGGCACAATTCAAGGTGCATAAGGAGAACCTGTCTGCAGAGGGTAGAGAGTATTCCTAGTTGGATTTGTTGTGTTTTCACATTTTCCTAATAGCTTTGCTGAGAGGATCTGCTTTGGATAATGCTGGTGCTGTGCAAAATTCTCACATATTTAGAACCAGGATGGCTACCTCACTTTTTTCCAAAGGCTATGTCACATGGGAATAAAAGAAAAAAAAATGCATTCTGGGATCTTTGATGCATATCCACTTGTACACTAGAAATACCTGTTTTACCTGAGTCTTTTTTTAATCTTCCATTTCTATACCCTGAGAAGAAAAAAAAAAACCATACAGCTCCTGTGCCTAAATAGGCCTAAAAAAAGTTCATATATCCCAGTAAAGACTTGATCTTCCACACAGTGAGAGATGTGATCAGCTTTTCTGAAAATACACAAAATACACCTTGAAAATGAAGGCAGAGGACTACATCCATTCCTGGCAAGAAGAAGGTGCAACTCCCTTTGAAGCAAGAGAAATCAGTGCCGCTGAATTTGTCTTAGGGAGATAAACACTAATAACCAGTCCTTCCCAGAGGACAATCTGATAACACTGAAGTTGACACCCACAAACGTCAGGCAGGATATATTTCCTCCTGTGTTCCAGTATCTAAGCTTATCACCCTATTTGCTTCTTCTCTCCCAAGTCATTTTGCAGGGTCAAAGGCTATCGTGGGGCTTTAATTAGAATGCCATCATAATGAGCTGGCACTTAAATCAGCCTGCCAGTGGCTAAAGAAAATTAACCTTAGAGTCAAATGAGCTCTAGTCTGGGAGTTCATGTCACGAGGGGGCAACAGACTCTTGCAGAACTGATGTGTATGGTGGAGGGACAGAGAGCTAAACCCTGCATTCTTTTAAACCAAGAGATCTATACTGGGCAAATCACCTATCCTAGCTGTCTCTGATGCACAATAAAAGCTTTGTACCATATGCTTGCTGTGCCAAGCCAAGGAGAAATCAACAGGGAGAAGTTCCCTGGGATGAAACTTCTCTTTGGCTCCTTGAGAAAGGATGTGACTTGAGCTCATATACACCTACAAACGTATCACATGTGACAAACCCCTTCAGTTGCTATGAAAGATTTTGTCATTATGACTATGATGATTACATCATTACTATGCAAGAGCCTAGACTGCAGATAAGGGCAGGTTCTTCATCCAGCTCAGACCCCGCAAAGCTTAGGGAGCAAATACGAGGATATCCCTTGCTGGCTGATAAACAGAAGGAGCGTTCACAAGAGTACACACATGGGAATAACTTCACCCCTAACCTTGCACTTGCTCCTTGCTACTGGTGCCCTTGCAACTGAACTGCCCCTTCCCACATGCATTTTGCACCTATTTCTCCCTGCATCATCTTTTGGCATGAGTCACAAAAATGCTGTATTGCCAGTGAGTTTTGAGTAAGTAGTTCTGAACAGCCAATGGTGTTTTTTCCCAGTGAATCCAGATATTCCCTGTTGTGCCATTTTTCTTGACATCCTGAAGGCACCCAGTAGCCTAGAGAACAAATCCACTGTGTGTTACTCACAGGTACCAGAGAATCCATAAAGACTTACTGCCTTCCTTAGAGCTGAACTGCCAGTGCTATAATTTTCCACAACATCTCTTTTATGTCACTGCACTTGACAAATACCTTGCGCCTCTTCACAGGTATTTAGGAAATCCTGCCAGTGCAGGCATAGAGAACACTCAAATGGACCTAACATCTCCATCTATGCAAGACAGAGCTGTGCAGCAAGAACAAGGGATTTTGCTAACCAAATCTGGCCACGGAGCTGCCCTCATATAGCAGATTCAGCTCCATCTTCCTTGCCACAAGAGGACACATTTTCCTTTCATTAAGATCAATACATCTCAGAGGCTATTTTAAACAACCTTTCTCATCATATTTCTACTACAACCATAAGTGACCTTTCTCTGAAGGGGAAGTATCCAGTTGAGAACCTCGGGAGAAGACTCTAGTTATTATATAATAAAGTTTAAAACTGGATCAACTCTGCTAGAGTCAATGCAGCAATAGTAAACTTACAAAAAGGATGCTAAACAGCCGAATTTACTGCAGGACCGTCTCTTTAAAAAAAAGCTGAAGGCACCTTCTTTTGCAGAAGTATCCTATGAAACACTTGCTTCCTGTTTCCAATGACCCCTTCAACTAACTGCTCCTGAAAGACTGTCCAACACCTCCATTAATTCTTCTTCTGTGTTTACTTTTGGGGATTTGACTCCACTACAGCGTTCAACTTGCTTCTTCCTTAAGAATAGCAAAGCTCCAGTGGGCTCAGTGTTATAGTTTCCAAATGAATGTGCTAGGAATTTAGACAGTCCAACCCATCTTCCACCTCCTGTAAGGTTCACTCACAGGTTTTCATGGTGTAGAGGCTGTCATCCAGGAGGACTACAAACATTAGAATAGAATAGTTACAGGCATTTTTAAATTTAGAATTATTTGCACCAGGGCATTTAGAAGGAGTGTAATTTTTAGTTTATGTTAAGCTTTAAGTATAATTCATTACATGACTTAGACATAAGTCATGCATTTTGTGATATCTGCTTAAAGGTTCGGCCCCCATGAGGCTTCAAGAGAATGTCAGCTTTCTTTAAAAAAAAAAAAAAAATGTTATTAACCCCTGGGAGGGTTTTATTGAAAAGTATGAAATTATAATCTTTGGCTTGACTCAAATGTCTTGAACATAGAGGCAGGTATTAACAAGGGCAGCTATCTGGAAACTGTTCCTGTGGTGTGTGCACTGGAGAGGACAGTGCTGGTCATTTCTGAGTTACATGGCAATTTGTAAATCAGTCTCATGTCTTGGGGCAGTCAAACAACTGATACTGAGAAGGGACATCTCTGAATACCAGCTTTGAAAGGGAAGTAATCTTGAGACTTTTTTTTTTAACTTGTAGTTTTCTTCTCCTCTCACCAAATGTTGTAATATACGGATTCAACAGATGGTGTGATCTCTTCCTCCCTCTCTCCCCTCAGGTCAAAAAGTAAAAGAGTAAATACCACTGTAAGCACTTAATGCAGAAATAACCATTGCAGTACAAGAAGAAGAAGCTTTAGACACTTCAAAATAAACAAGATATAAGAAGAGACAAGTCCTCATCCAAGTCATTCAGTTCCACAGAGAAAAATGGCATCTCTTTGTCTTTCTTCTGACAGGAAACAGTTTCCCCCTTACTCACAAATAAATCTCAGGCTACTGGAACATCACTGACATTTTCTGTAAAGAGTTTTTAATTAAAGTAACATTAAGTATGCCGTGTTCAGTATTTTTCAGGCATTAGGAAAGGCTACTAAAATTACCACTGAGGGGCCTATTAAATATCATCATATGCTCCCAGAGTAACTAATTACAGACATTTTGAAAGGGTCTGCCTTCCCCATCCTGCAAATTTTTTAAACTTTTTTTCCTTATTTATTTACTTGGATCAAACAACCAAATGTTAATGACATGCTATTTGACACCTGTCCTGCAGAATGGGCAGGCATTTCCCCACTGCCCACGGTGGCACCAAAGAGTTCGCTGGCATTTTGGAGCCTAGGAGCAAGCCTGATAAGGTTTCTGTTACTTTTTGTTTGTTTGTGTGGCTGCTATAACTATCGCCTACAGTGACTATGGTAACTAATACTGAAAAGGACTTGGAGCTGAAATTTTCTTTCTGCATGGGACAGTATCAGAACAAAACCAATGATGGTGGTTTATTATGTAGAAAGAGACCTCTATGCTACTCATCTTTTATTCAGAGCAAAATCAAGCCACCTGCTCCTAGATCTGTGCCTAATGCCACACCACACCAAGACATCCAGACGCAGAGGGTATGCCCAGAGACATACTTTTGGGCTTGCTAACTGTGAGGTCAGAGAAACTGGCCTTGAAGCCATGCAGGGAGCACTCAAAATTCAACAGAGACGTATTCGGACACAAGTGGTTACTCCCCCTGTCTTTCCACCTCCCAGAGCAAGCACCAGTGTGTTGCTCAGCAGTGCAGCCCAGGTGGAGGGCTGACTATAAGGAGCACAGCCTATCTGCTGATTCAGTCCAAATAGGGCCTTCCAGCAGGAATTTGGAGCAATCACAGTGAATGATGTTGCTGCTCGCCTTATGCACGAGGTAGAGCAGTTTCCCTGCTGACCTTTTTGTCGCTTATGAGGAGGGCAAGCATTTCAGCACCTACGCCATCTGCAAATTTGGTCTTCCCCTCAAGGATACAAAAAATTAGGTCAGAGGCTTTTGTCTTCCCCTTCCATTCCTGAAAAGCACATTAGAGCTCAAATCCTCAAGACAAAGCATTATTATTATTATTGTTGTTAGGTTTTTATGGTGGAAGAAAATATTAATGTTACAAATAGCTGCCATTAGCATAAGCAAAGCTGCATATTAATATGCACATGGGTGTCTCCACTGTCAGGAAGCAGAGAGGCCCCAGAGGCCCTGCTTTCACTGGGGAAAATGATGATGGCATTAACTCTAATGATAACGATAAGGAGGCTGCCATAAATGATATGACAATTTCTTTTGTATTCCTGTTTGGGCAAAGGCTTCTTCCTTACTCCCCAGTGTCCATAAAAGGATGCTGTTTGAACAAACGGCAGCTGTACTGATTTATTTAATTTCACCACAGCTTTATGGTTTTCTTAAAAGTGCCAGCTCTTTGGGTCATGTGACTAAGAAACTCACTTAAGCCTTTCAGATAAATTCCTAATCGCCAGGATTTTGGAGAACTGGGTACTAAATAAAAGGAATCCCACATCTATTTATGGTTCTTAAAACCTTGTGAAGTTTGAGCCTTTTTTGGACTAAGGATACTATTATATCAAAGGACAACAGGAGCTATGAAGGAAAAAAATAAAGGAAATGAAAAAAATAAGCAGGAAATAAATTGTCTCTGACGTAAGATGTTCCCAATCCTATCACAGCCTTTCTCCCCCTTCACTTATTATTGTCCTTACGTGTATTACATCTAGGCTGTGACAGCAGATCTTTGTGACTATGCTATCAACCAGAGAAGAGAACTGATCTGGCTGAAGAGTAACAAAGCAAAAGAGAGCATGGAGGGGGATTTCCTGCAGAGAGCTTTTGGATGTGCTCAGCAGTACAGACCTGCAGACAGGCATGCTGGTACAGCTCGGAGGGCAGCAAAAATGGGGTCTAAGCTGCTCCTGTTACTGAAAAAATGCACACTGGACTGAGGAAAGAGATGAAGAGTGAAGATCTGGGTTCCTAGGGCCCATGCGTCAAGAGTCTGTCAAACCCCGTTGTGGCTTTTCCAGCTGTGGAACAAACATGAGATTCCTTTTTTTTCCTTTAGGCCAGAGGGAAAGCAGAAATTTCTACCCCCAACTGTGATGTTGAAGCATTGGTTATGCAACAGGACTTGGCTGCAACGAATGCAAAAGCATTTCTTCACTGAACTCTTCATCTGAACACGGACAGAAGATGATTCTCTCTGGCTCTGTAGCTTCTGAACTAATTACACAGCTTTTTGACGATGTCACTGCACAGGGTGTCTCTGCTCTGGAATCATCTGTCATGGCTACAATGTGCAACAGGGATCTGAATACATTAAAGTGTCAGGGAGGTGGGGATGCTACGTTTTGGTCTGTCAGCTTCTGCGCTGAAAACCCTGTTGAGCTCAGCTAATATACTACAATATCCACTTTTCTTTTGCACATTTGTTCATGTGATGTACGTCCTGAAGCTCATCAGAGGGAAATGTAAGCTTTATACCAGCAATAACAATCTTTGCAGCAAACTCAATCCAAAAGGGACTAGCCAAAACCACAAAGAGCCCTACAGAAGACTGCTTCAGTAGTGGCCAGGTGGAAATTCTTAATACAGAGGCAAGTTCAAAAACTTGACACTCACAGGCTGGTAACACAGGTGTTACAGAAAGACAGCTTCCTGCACCCACGTGGACTCTAGGACATACAGAACAGGCACAAGCCTCACAATATGTGTCTCAGGTAATATCTGGCCCAGATAATACAACATGAAAAAGAACCATCTTTGCAGTACAAAACTGTATTAAAAGCCATATTAAAGCTGCAAAACTGGTGGACTCGAGATGGAAAACATCAAGGCAGTACAAACTACGAACCCTTTTTGTTTTTCTCTTGCATTCCTTACTCTCTTTAACTTAGTTGAGAGGTTCAAGTCTGTATCTCAAACTCACTCAGTCCCCACATAGCTTCTCAAACCCCTATTATTCCAGCTGGCCTTCACAGAGAAATGTTTCCTCATTCATTTTCTTCTTTTGGAACAGAACTACGGTCATGCAAGAGAATTTCTCTGCAGGGACAGCAGGAATATCCCCACAGGAATGCTCAGTAATGATGACCATGCTTGAGAAATGCCACATTATCATAAGCTTCCTGTTTTGGATACATCCAGAACCAATAGCAGTTCTTATTTCACTAGCTAAACCCACTAAAATAGTACAGATAATCTGGAAAATTTCTCTAAATAACCAGGAGCACAACCCTGCAATTGTAAGCAGAGGCACATACATGCCCTGTACAAATGATGTATATTAACATCAGTTATTTTATACTGTCTCCTTCTGTGAAAAGCTGAAAGAATTAAACTAATACATGAAGTCTATTTGCTGTTTGTGTTTGACTGGAACTTACACCTATTCACAAAAGTCTGTGGTTCAGTCACACTTGGATTTCCAAATGTGTTATTTGCTGGTCTCCCAGGCCAGCATTATGTGGTCTACCACATAATGTCTGTGGGTTTCAAAAGAGGAGTATACAAAATACACTATTTGTATGATCCTAGAAGCCAAATACACAAACCCAAAGATATTCTCTGGAGAGCTGTATGGGCTCAGTACTTAACAAGGTATAGATGCAACTGTAAAGTACTCGAAAAGTGAAAGGATGGACTACAGCTTTCTGTATGCTAAGTCCATACAGAATTAAATCGTGATTTCAAATATGAGTATCAGGATTTCAGTGCCAAGTGGAAATAAGAATGATAAAAATATACTTCCAAAAGTACTTTGTCAGGTTCAGGTCATGCACCACAAGAACATGGTGTCTGAAATGGGAATCAGCCTGGTAGATATAAAGACACTTGCTAGAGCTTGCTGTTCCCACGCAACTTGCTCTGCAGCTGTACAGGGGCACTACAGTCACCACAAGTCAGAAACTGCACAAGTTCCAAGACCAGCACAACCTTCTGACACCCCTGCTAAAGAGAGAATGCATGGATAATGCTCAATGATCTCATTATAAACCAGCCTGGGAGAGAGAAACAGTGACAAAAAAAAGATTACATATGCTTTTGATTGCAGATGACATTCCACTAGCCCAGGCCAGGATGATGAAATGCATGTGTGTGCTGTAAGCATCCCAACACAGGTAATGACTCACTGACAAGATAGAAAGCAATGTAGGTAAACCATCCCAATCACTGGATCACACGGTTATGAGATATCCATTTTTCCAACAGGTTTTTCTAGCAAAGACTTACAAACAAACATGAGAGCCATGAACACTTGAGATTGGACACCCCCTCTCTGTGGCCTTTGAGCCAAGGAACACATCACCTTCTCAGTTCATCAGGCCCCAGTCAGCTGGTACCTTCTGCATAGGAAAACCAAAGCTTCACTTACCTAGAAGACAAAAAGACAGAGAGAGAAGATATGGTTAGTGGATGTCCCTGAACCATACAGATGCTGCTTATCTTTATTTCCCGAGTGACTCCCACATCCTTGCACCTTGTTAGGTGATTTCTGACATATTAAGGAGCTGTAGTGATCTATGATAGCTCTCTTAGCTCACAGCCACTGTCTCTCTCCCCTGCTGTAATTGGTCTGTGGTGCCATTTAATTTTATACAGATTATTCATTAAGAAAAGCAAAACTGAGCAGGTGTTTTCATCAACATCTTGTTCCATTAAAAAAAAAAAAGAGAGAGAAGAGAGAAAGAAGCTCCACAACAACATTAACCACATGGAAGGGCACACATTATTCTGACTGCGAACAGCAGGGCTCAAGTCTTGAAGTCAACCAAAAGAAACCGCAGCAGGAAAGGACCTCCTTGTTAAGTGAAGGATGGATTGAGTCACTCTGCCTTGTGGTTCTGTCATGTACTATCTGAACTATGGTTGCAATGAAGGGTCTTGATAGTCTTGGTTTAGGTAAAGTACGCTCTGACATGAGATGAAAGGAGGGAACAGATGGTCCTCAGGTCAGTGCCATCCCTGCATTTCAAGGTTTTCATGAAGACAAAGCACTTTCGTGTGGAATACAACAAGGACATAAACCTAAGATGTGTTTTGCAAAGAGCTACCAGCTGAACAAGCCAGAGGGAGGACATAACAGAGGGCTCTTAAATAAGATGAGAGGAAGCTATGTAGGTCTGAAGCTGTATTAAGCCTTTCTTTTTGAGCAGTTTCATGTTCATTCAGAGCATGGCAAGGATGTGCCACTTTCTTGAACACTGATTTATAGTTCTGTAGCCAGGACTAGCAATCAATCAACCAGGACTCAATCTTTGCAAGGAATAAATAACTAAATTAAGATTACTTATTTATTCTCAAGAGTTCACTGCCGCTGAGAGGCAACTGAAATTTCCTGAGACGTGGGAGAAGTGACTATACCAAGGGCCAGGTCCTGAGAAAGTAAGAACTTCCCTTCAGAAACAAAGTCAAATCAGCATTTTCGTGTTTGGAAAATGCATCACATTTTCTCCTGCTTAGTTCTACCAGCCCAGGATAGCACAGAGTGGCACTTAAACGTCCCACACAAGCTTCATCTACCACCATGGGCTGCATTATTTGAACCGTAATGGAATATAGCTGCTATTACAGAATTCCCTAGAGGAGATGCAGCGAGGCCTTGCACACTATGGGGAAAGGAAGAAATAGATTAATATACATTCATGGCACATTTGCAAAGAGATTACTTTGCTCATAGTGAGATTTGCACCTGTATAATTGTATCACTTTCAAATTAATCATAATCATACTCTCAACCAATATATGAGGATGAGTAGGCCTCGTTCTTGGACTCTCATAATCGGGATAAAAATAGCTGGCTCTGAATGCACCAAGATTTCTGCCTAGTATGCAGGAGACAGTAAATCCCAGCTGACCCACTAAGCCTTGGTATTTTGTTTCTGCAAAGCCCTGGCACGGCACATATCGTTGCATAAGTAAGACCAGGTCTGTGCGACAGCAACACCGTAACATTTAGCGATATATTCATTCCCTTTGCGGAACATGGCGAAAGTAGCACAAGCCTTACTTTTCTGAGGAAAACTTAAGCTCAGAGAGTGATTAAGTGATTTGCCAGCAGATACATAGTGCCTTTGTCACGTGGAGAGACACAGGACCCGTAACTCTTGGCTTCACCGACGTACACATTTAATTACTGGGTATCTCCGCATAGGAGCAGCAACCCACAAGCGCAGTGTAGCGTCAGCCTGAAGCCTCACTACTGCCATGTCTGCCCCTCCTCTGCCATCCCCTCCAAATGGCTCCCAGCAAAAGGCGGATTCCTTAATTGTGTTATTAGCTGAATTATTAATTGATACGAAAACAGCATTTTACTGGGCATAAAAAGTCATTCGGAAACGAGATAAAATGTTCTCAGCACTGCCTGCCTCCGAGCAGAGCTGGAGCAAGGGCTCTGACAGCTTGATTATTATGCACATTAGTGCAATCTGGTGAGCTTTCAACACAGGGAGTGCGGAGTCCCCCAGTACTGTATCCATCAGGCCGCATCCCTCTCCTTTTCTCTTCCTTCCCCTCACCGCTGCCTGCTTTGCATTTATGTGGGAGACCTCAGGGGTAATTTTTTTCTTTCTGATCCAGCTGTCATCACTGCAGAGCTACTAATTATAGCAGTAGTGGGCAAATAGTATTTTCCCTTTAGCCCTGCACCAGGAAAGAGACTCTTCATGCCTCTTCCCCAAACCCCCCTGCACCCCAAAAAGGGAAGGGATTGTTTCCCAAGATTCTCTTTGCTGGAAAAGAGCAGCTTGCATTTCTCTGTCTCCAAGTGCTTTGCGTTCCACTGTGGAAATGGTGGTATGTGTGTATAGATATATATATATATACCTTTTTCTACAAAATGTTCCAATATTTCATTACAGGGTAGAGGGTTGTGCATATCTCGATGCCGTTTCAGTGTTTTTTCAAAATCTTGTCATTGGTCATGATACACTTTCACTCCAGACAGACACTTTTCCCCTGATGCTGAGAGGGGACACCTCTGTGGATGCTCACCACATCATTCATCCTCCTCCCTGGGCCTGCCCCTATCTCTCAGAGAGCTGACTGGTAGATGGTATCAATTAATTCTGAACCTCTGTTAAAGGCACAATGTGCATCCTTGTGCAAGGTGGGTGATAAACCTTAAACAGTTCCCTCCCCCACTTTTCTTGACCCCCTTCACTTTCATGCAATCAATGGGAACCTACCCCCACTGAAACACATCTCTAACACACAGCGAGAGCAACCACCAGACACCAGTGATCAATCCCATCTCTTACATGCAAACCTTGTAATTTAGCAATAACTACTCAACCACCATTGACCTGCTAATTAATCCATGGATTTTTTGTTGTGCCTTTAATTGTTGGCCCCGATATCTGAGTCACTTAGACTGCTCACTCTGTGCGGAGCCTAACCAACTAAATGCTACTTCAGCTCTGTAGTAATAAAACACTGAAATATATTGACTCCCTGCCAGCTCTCACGCTTGCTCTCTGCCTCTCCGCTTTCTGGCTGAGTGCTGGCGTGTGAAGGGAATATAGAGAGGGGAAAGCATCGGCCGTGAGAGATGAAGTTTGGGACACAGGTGAGAGAAAGCAATAATCACTCACCAGTGACAGGCCACCAAGGACAGCCTCTGATCCCTGTGACAGCCCTGCTCTGACAAACTCAAACACACTGTTCCTCCATCCCAAACAGACTTGATGGCTCTGAAAATTCACAGGCATGCTGGATTCTGCCTCCTTTCTGCTTTCCGCCCCTTAATGAGGAAATCATTGTCCTCTTGTCACTGTCATACTCACTATATATGTGTTTGACACAAAAAGCCAGATGGTATAGGCAGAAAAATGAATCCATACAGTGGAAGCCAGGAGATTTGTATTTTTTTGCTAGTGCTGTTCAAGGATCTCTGTGTAAACATGGATAAATCACCATGAATGCAGTTTTCTGAAGTGACTTGCACCTCTTGGTGCCTCGCACTGACGATAAGTTTTGGGGAATGGAAACGGCAGTTTTAAACCCTGACATGGCAGGAGCTGCAGATGCTCAGCCCGCTGGGACATTGACTGATTGCAAACCAGGCCCTTACAACAGACATCTGATAACATGAGTCACACTGAGGATGGGGGTGGGACAGACGTGAAGGGACTAATGGGTGACATTTTGGTGCTGAGAGCAGTGAACTAGGGGGAGGTTGTTAACCCGGTCAAAAAATTCTCCATTAAAAAGTATTAATTTTCATTTGGTTAAAATCAAAATGGAAGTCCTGTCAGCGGCAGCTTATATTTACCATCCCACGTGGAAATAAAGTGGAAAGCAATAAGCCCTTGCAATTACTGCCATAGCTTGTTGACTTCACCTTTGCTGTGGCTGATCTGTAGTCCTGAGCCGTTCCCAATGCCCACCTTGTGTTCTGCTGCAGACAGGCACACCACAGAACTGCCCTCCCAAAGAGCTCATGGGCTCCTTCCATCTGAGCCCCAGGAGCAGGCCAGGGAGTGGTGGGAAAAACACAGGCAACAGGAACAAAAGGGTGTTTAAGGGACAGGTGAAGATGAGGCAACTCCAGAAGCAAGGTCTCTGTGTGTTCTTCACATCAGCACATGGCACAGGCGAATGGAGCAGTGGTGCCCTTGAAGAGAACGACTTCAGCACAGCTGGAAAGACTCCAACAAGACAGGGATGCACTGGCCCTGTCACGAAAACCTACCGTGCCCCCTACACCAACAGTATATTGACACTGTGACCACAATTCAATAGCTGAAAAAGCATTCTGCTAGCACACCCAAGATGCTGTAATGAGGGGGCAATGGCAGGACAGAGGCTCTTATTGTCAGAGAAGGCTATTGGGAAAGCAGCCGTATGGTGGCCCTATACTTCCTGATCCTAACACCACTGTTTCCATGTAAACAGCGAGTGTTCCCAAGCCCACTGTGTCCCCCCATCCTTCTCTGTTTGTCTCTGTAAATAGAGATGCCAGAGCATGTTCGGGGTACAAAGAGTGGCCAGAACAAGGCTTCCCAGCAACAACAAGTCACACTGGCAACTCTGAGGGGGTTTGCCAGCAGTATTTCTAAAAGTTTCCCTGAGGACTTCCTGGGATCTTATTGTCCTCATCTGCCTTTTCTTTTTTAATACTGCAAGTAATGTTTCTGAAATGAGGGTCATTTGGGGTAATTTATGATGTCTTTCACTGCCAAGGGAGTCTATCAGCCGTGAACCTCCTGCTGGTCAACACTTCAGGACTTTGAACAGAAAGGATTTTTTCTGTGCTTCCTCAAAGCAGTTTAAAGGCAGCACAGTTGTCTGGGAGGAAGCTGAGAATTGCTTGTTTGAGTGCCGACACATACTGGGTTTGGAGATGCTGCACAGTCCATGCAAAATGTCTAAGTGAAAGGAGGTCATTTTGCTGAATAGTTTTGTCACTGAATTGTTTGATCATAGATACCAAAATGAACTGTGTTGCCATAAGCATAAGAAGAAACATTTTCTCTCAGCTACATCCTATCTAATTCTTTTATAGAATAATTATCACTGAGAGAACAATTCCCATCTTTACAAAAGGATATGGATTACAAACAGCTCAACATTTTTGGGCAGGATGGACATCCAAAAGACGTCAGTCATGCTTTAGTGGAGAACTGTAAACTAGCTTCACTTTGGAAACACACTGCTTTACAATATTCTTCCTGTCACCCACATGGATACAATCTAATAGCTGGAAGATCAAGACCTCAGGCTTCAAATCTTCTTGAAGAGGGTGTTTTCAGCCTGTGTTTACTAAGCCTCTTTGCCTGCAATCTAGTGAACTGCCTGGTCCAAGACAGGAGGATGGAGCCCTTGCACCTGATGGTTGCCTCAGGCACGACTGTAAGGATCATGGCATGTCTTTAAGCCAATTTCATATTCACTAGACCTACAAAAATTCTACACGTGGCTTCTCTCCCCATTCATACACATACAGAAGCCAGGAGTTGCTGTACTGCTGCATCTCCCTACATCCCCGTGTCCGAAGCAAGTCCTTAACACCAAGGGACTGTGATTTATGTAGTTAAAGTGCCTCCACACTTATGTTTTACTGATTAAAGTGTTACTTTAGTGGAGCAGACCTCAATGGAGTGTTTTAATCCCTGGTTGTAAAAGCAGATCTTTCTTTGAATTAAATCTCAGCCCTTCCACGAAGAGACAAAAGAACCTACACCTGTGTTAGTTCAACTGCAACAATATTGCGCTGGGGAAAAGTAACACCCCACAGAATGAAGTAAACCTTCTCCAAAAGGAAGCTTGTTTGCATGTGGGGTTTAAACTAGATTCAGCCCCTACGAGCTTTCTGATATGTCTTTGGGGTTTGTCCTATGAAGATGCTGCCTCTATTACACTCTGGAAGAACATTTTCCTCTTGTCATTTGATTGCTTTACAGTCAAGCTTTGCACTTACATTGGGTTTTCTTTGGAAAGAAGAAGAATTAGAAAGTAAGAGACATAGTAAATTGGTTTAGGACTGAGGCACAATGCTCAGCTTGATGTGTGATCTCCTCCTATACTCCAGCCGGTCAATTAAGGCTATTAAGAGAAATCTGACTGCTTAGAATATATACAGGCAGTAACAGCATGTAAGAAAGAGCCCTGTAAGGAGAGGGAGCAGTTAGATGAGAGCTCAGAGTGCTTTTCCATCTGTGATTTCTTCCCAGAAATTCTAACTAAGCATTTACAAGACCTCCACTAACAACATCCTACCTGGGAACCTTGAGTGTGAATTTCTACTCACCACCCTTCCTGGGAGTCAAGACTGACTGTGCTCATTTGAAAGAGAGAAACAAGATTCAATCGATTCCTCCAACCTAAACTTGAAGCCTCTAGCAGAGATAAGAATCAAACACAGATTTTCCGAGTCTGACATTCAGTTTCTTGTATTGGAACGTAAAACAAAAAGTTGGGGTTTGCTTTTTGATTTAGTTTGTACAGCCAACCCTAGAGAATGAGTTGAACTCTTCCCATCTTAGCCAGATCCAGACAGCTGCCCTACCCTGTCTTCACACCTTGGAAAACCATAAAGTTCACATCATACTATGACACCACAATTAGCACAACAGTGGCACAGGAACACTTCCCAAGCTTCAACCCCTCTGCCTGCCAAGGGGAGCTTTCAGCATGGCAGGGGGAATCCAACAAAGTCAGCTTCAGTGGGTTCAATTCCACCCCGTTTCAATTAAACCTCATCCACCACCTCTGTTCAAGCAGGTCCCACTTTGCCAACGTCATATTGTCACCACAAGCTCAGGATTGCTTTTGAAACTCCTGCCTCCTAAAGCAGCAGCAAGCTGCCTATAGCCTTTCCAGCTATTTGACCATGCTCTTGCAGCACAGGGAAAAAAATCATCTCAATTGAAAGACTAGTGTATAGGAAGAAGAGTGGCATTTCCCGAGTGTCCTCCCCTCAACTCATTGTGGTAGGAGGAGGGGACGGTCCTGTTCAGAGAGTAAGAGACGGAATGACTGATTGCATCCATGCCACTGAAAGATGCTGATGAGAAAAACCCAGGCTTCTGCCTGTCATATTTTCAAAACCCCCAGATGCTGGCTCAGAGCCTTGCCTGTCGCTTTCCTTAAGCCTCTGTTGAGGAGGAAGAGTGAAGATCTCGTAGACAGCGTTTAGTGTCACAGACAGTTCGGCAAGAGACAATTTTTCACCCCGTTAAATCCCTCTGCAGAATATTATCTGCTGGTTTTCCCTCTTTTTTATGATTTTCTTATGATTATCTCCTGCTGTTTCTGTCCTCAGCAGCCAAATAAATAAATAGCAGTATAGCTGTCAGCAGCTATAGCTGAGTAAGAAGGCCCTGCAGACAGCCTTAGTGGGCTACACCCCTCCTCACCTTCAACACTGCTGCTTTCCAGGCAGTGATGCGAGGATTCTGAGACCCTCGGGTTTAACAGCAAGGAGGGAGTGGGAAGGGGCTAAGAGTGCAGCCACTTGCTTCTTTGACCATGTTTTGCTCTGAAGACTGGGACATGTCACTGTTTCACCTGTAAAAGATGATGATGATGATGATGATGATAACAGCAAGTTGATGGGGGAGAAGGGCAGTGAATATTTCACCTCCTCACCTGTGCTTGGAGCATGTTTTTATCACCATCCAAAGGCACAAATGGAAAAAAAAAAAAAGGTGTCAGAGAGGTTAAGGGACTTACATGGGATCACAAAGCCAGTCTGTGGCAGAGACAGGAATAAAACCCAGCCAATTTAACAGGAAAGCACTGGTGTCTTCCCCATAAAACAATTCTACCCTTTAAAAAAAGAAATGTGCTTGTTTCTCTTGTGTATGTGTATCCTTTGCTCCCTACCTTCCCTACTTTATCCTTTTCTCTGCCTAGTTTATTCATACAGCAGTTGCACGGGTGTGCTGAGCACTTTACATACAAATGCACAGCCACGATGTCTACATACGAGTCTGGCCACCACATTCACTCAGACCTCAGGAATTCTTTTGCAGACTCATTTTTCTACACTGCTCAGGGATTCTGGCCTCTTTAGGGTCATGTTTAATTCATCTCCTGTGACTCTGAGACCCTTTGCAGGTACTGATCCTGTCTTTTTCATGAGCTTGGTGCTCAGATGCCAGGCTTTTTTCTCCCATAAATAGTTTTCTTCTTCTTCCTACTCAGACAAAGCTCTTCCTCTACTCCAGACTCCATCTTTGGTCTTACCCTTTATTGCCTTTTTCTCCTTCTCCACTTTCAAAGTTGTCTTCCTTGTGTTTTCTTTCTGAGAATTCTTCTTTTTGCCCTGACACAATCTCTTTAATAATAAGTGTCTTTACACCCTTCTTCAAATACCCTCCCCAGGCTCCACATTTATCTCTGCCTGTGCCTCCACTCCTTCCCAACTTGTTAGACATGTGCTGGATTTTATTGAACAGATACCTTTCTAGGGTTACACCATATTTTAATAACACAATAAATTTCTCACTGCATAGATACCAAATTGACTTATTTTTAACATAAATATTAGAAGCTACGTCCCAGAGCAGTGCCAGCAGCTGCAACAAAGCAGGGTTGTCTAGTTTTTGACAATGTGAGATATCTTAACCCAGCAGCTGTTTATTTGATTACCATCCACTTTTAAAGAAAGAGCATTTACTTGCTCCCTATTTCTCCCGCCCCATATAATATGTAGGCTAAAAAAACAGAGGAAGGGTCAGATACCCACTTCTAGATATCTACAATGCCATGAACATGAAAAGGTCTCACACTTACAGCTCTTCTCTCAGTATCTTCCAGACTTCAAACTACAGCGCAGTTGGGAACAAAAGCAAATCTGTTTGGGGAAGAAGAAATTTCTTGCCCTTTTTTATATAGATGGTGTGATTTCAGTGAGCAAAGAAGTGCCAACCCACTCTCAGCTGTCACAGGAACTGGCTTTTTTTCCAGCAATACTTTGAGAACCCAAAGTTTTTGAAGACATGAAAACAGGGTCTTTGTGCCTTATCCTGCTTTCTGATTGTGATTTCTTTCCCTGCACCAGAAAGAGCAAGGGTCAAGTCAGTTACTTTGCAGCTATTTCCACAAATTTTTAGACACTACATCCACTTGATGCAATCTTTGTCAACCACTGCCATCCATCTCTTAGCCATCATACCGCCTCTGAAGGATTTTGTTGTGCATAGGTAAAAACTCAAGACCTGATTGTCCGAGGACAAGGCACCTCCTCATGAAACTGGAGATTACAACATTTCCACATTTTCTACACCCACTCAGTGGGTCAGTGCAGCAACTTCACAGCTAATCTAAGCTGTGTCTAGATGGCCTGAAACTCAGGATGCTGGGAATAGTTGGAATACAGTCAGTCTACTGCGCTTGTGCAAGTACCACCAATACCAAGGTTAGGTTTGAAAATAAGTTTTAACCCCCCCTGTTTTGTGGTTATTTACTTGGTTTTGAACACTTTGATCTCCCTTACCTATTGCTACTATCATTTATAAGAATTTTACAATACCCACTGTCCTCAAACTGCAGGGCTGGGGTGTTTTGGACCCTGCTGCAGGGACTGCCTAAGGTTCTCCTTGGTGAGTGGTCCCATCCTCCTAAGCCTGCAGAATCCCCATCAATCCCTCCAAGCCTCCCACTGTTGTTTCTCCTGGCCCTATGCACCTCAGCACTGCTCCTCCCGCACCTGTGAGAACCAGCACCCTCTCACCATCAAGAGGCCAGTTCAGGGAAGTCCCATTCTCTTCTCCAAAACCTGGAGCAAAAGCAAACCAGAGGGAAGACGGAAAGCAAACAGGCGAGGGAGGCTAAGCTCTCTCTTGTCATTGAGAACTGCTAGCTGCTTATATTTCTCCCCTACCTAAAAACACCTCCAACATTGCCAAAACTCCTTGAATGTGTTCTTTGGAGGAGTCTGTGGCTTCTATCTGTGAAATTCCACCATCTTTAGGGAAGGCAAAAACATTCTGGAGCTGCCTGAGAGGAGTCTGAAGCAGCTACAGGCATAGGCCTTTCTCCAACAACCACAAAGCTCCTCAGGTAGCCCCTCCACAAAAGTCAAGGCGGGCTACTTGGGAATTCACCTGTCTCCAGAGAAAGCCTAAATGCTCCCAGAGATGCCTCAGAAAAGTCCTAAGAGAGCTACAGGGTATGGACCTGCCTCCAACACAAAGAGAATTCTTCAGCTAACTAACTAACTAGGAAAATTGTGGTGCTGCTACCTGAGACTTTACTGTCTGTAAAGAAAATCAAAATACTCTGACAGATGTACAGAAAAGCCCTGAAGGAAAAAAAATGGAGAGCATGAGACCCAACAACATCCTGCACCGCCTCCCCATACGGCAGGCAGAGGCAAGGGCAGCCAAGTGGAGAGCTCTTTCCTCAGGCTATAACAAGCAGGAGCTGCTAGAGCCACAGAGAGGCAAAAGCATTTTTTGGCAGAGATTAAATGAAAAATACTTAGAAACAGTCTGGCTAGCCAGAGAAAATGCAACCATGATGGGTAGGTCAGCACCATGCATTCCACCCTAAGGACAATCCAACAAAAAATGATGACTGCCATGTCAGTACCTAGGTCTGAGCAAACATGCCTTGGGATCCAAACACAAAGCATATCGCCTCATGGGAGTTTTGCAGCTTTTCCTCAGCTCTTCTTTTTCGTTATAGCCTGAATAGACACTACTTCGTGATGACGTCTCAGAGGCACCCCACTCCTCCCCACCAAAAAATGTGATACCTTAGGTGAGCATAGATATATGAAAAAGGAGCAAGGTAGGAACACTGCTGCAGTCACGGGGAAAGACTGGGGAAAAAGAGTGTCAAGTTTGCTGGACACCATTACTGAGGACACCTGGTGGCTACATGGTCAGCCTCAAAGTTCACCCTTGCTGCTCCAAGCTACAATGGAAAAAGCTTCTTGGCATGGAGGAAGGGGGTCAAGGATCCAAATTTCGGAGCCTGTCAGAGAAGACTGGTTGGCCTAAAAGCCTTGTGTTGCCCTAGGTCACAGAATGGTAGAGGCTTCACAGAGAGTCTGGCCAGCCCACGAGCGTCTGGGCATGAAACATGTCTGGGTGGGCAGCACAGCACGAGAGAAAGCAGGAGGGCAGACACTGTTGGAGAGCTAATGATATTAAAATACTGTCAGGGCCTTGCCTGCTGGCAGGCAGAGCCAGCACTGCAGGACAGCAAGCCACCAGGAAGCACGAGTAGAGCCTAGCCACTGGTTGTGACACGAGAGCATCAGTGCCATGAGCAATAGCGCATGGCGAGAGCTCCGTGAACAGCAGCTGGCACCAAACGAACAATGTGCCTGCTGGCACAAAGCTGAGAGAGCTGGGCAAAAGCCCAGGAAGCGAAGAAGAACCATGCTCTTGGGTAAGCCAGGTGGTGGAGGGGAAAAGGCAGCTGCTTCATGCAACCTCTACTTCCCAGACCTCTAACGCTCAGCTGTCCTCTCACCCATGGGAGCTGGCACTCCAGCAGAAGAATCTCCCCAAGCAGAAAACAGAGAACAGTGGGATAAAGCAGTGAGAGCTCACCGTTAGTGTTGAGAACTGGTACAGCTCTGCTGGGGCACTGGGCGATATGATACAGGAAATGGAGAATACACGGTGGGACCAAGAAGCTGGTGTGTCTGATCCTATGTGAAGTCAGAGCAAAACTGCAGTCCCTGATGCAGTTGTTATACAAGGTACAAGGCAAGGGGCAGTCACTGAACCCCAGAGAGGAAGAAAAAGAATTATTAGGCTAGAGCAGAGACACTAGCTCTCAGGAGTAGTAGCATAAACCACCAATGCCTTTTCTGCAATAACCATCAGGCTTGCATATTGTGTTTGAGCACTGCCATTTTTCTTGAACCACGGAAATGCGTTTTACCCCTGTGACCTCCAAGAAGCTTTCACACTAAAAGAGTACTGCTGAGTACCTGTCACTACAGGGAAACCAGTGTTGAACCACTGATGAAGAGCTTGACCGTGCCTTGTTCATATAATACCTTAGCTGGCATCAGTGAAAGAGTTGCAGTAGTGCAGTGAGCGCCTCCATTGCTACATGTAGAAATACAACTGCCATACTCATGAAGCTACAGCGAGAGGGGAATTGAGCTCTTCCCTTCCACTGCACTGTTGAACGTAATTCACTCCCTGGCATTGTGTGATCAGGCAAAGGACAGGCAATAACATACACAGCAGCTTATCCCAGAGAGTGGCAACTTACCTCTTCAGCTTTTAACTGAGTCTGACTGAAACTTCAGACACATATTTGTACCTCTGCTGCAGTGCTCCCATCCCTAGCACTCATGGTGGGGATGCAGAGAAAGCATCAAGGGTTTAAACTGGGGAAATCAGCATTCCAGTAAAGGCAAAATCCCAAGGCTTTCCTCTGGAGGAGTAAAAGCTGTTCAGAGCATCGTGTAAATTCATGGCAAGAAGAAATAAAGGTGAGTTTTATACATTCCCGTTATTGTTTATACGTCTTTGTAATAATGTTTATTGACATATTTGAATGGAGCACAAGCTATAGTTCAATTCAACTGCCTGTGAAACTGAGACATTTGTCAAGAAACAAACCTTACAGATCTTAGCAGCTCTTCTCTTCACTGTTATTAGTTGGGAAATACTAGAAAAAGCATGAAGTCCCAGGGAAAAGGTATCTGTCAAGTTGCCCATGGTGACTTGGCTAGCAATCCCTGAGGTGCTGAGAGGGAAAGCTCAGCAGGTTAATGAGGAGCGTCTTAACTTTGCATTGACAGTCATGCACAGACTAAAAGTATGCTTGCACATCAATTACAGAATCCCTATGAGGCACAATAAAGTTAACCTTGCCTGGCCAGAGGGATATATTACAAACTTGCCTCACTGAAGGTGCTTGGCGTGGCTTTAGCTGTTACCCTATAAGAACTTGGCCATGGCTTCCCTCAGCAAGCAGAAATGCCCTTGCTCCTCGTTTCCACCAGGCCCTGTTCCTTGAGGTGAGGAGCCTCTTCTAACTCCTCTGAATTTTAAAGACCCCTGAAGACATGCAGCACATTTAAAATTCATTAAATGTAAAAGACATTCTTTTCAGGAGTTACCATGTCAGAACTGAATGCCCCAGATTTTGACAAGGCTTGGACTCGGCTCTTAGTCTAGTTTGCTACAGAGACAGAAACAACATCAAGCCTTTCCACACCAAAACTTTTGGATTTGAATACCTGTTCTGAGCTTTAAACAACTGATGTTTCCAAATGTATCATGCTCTGTGATTCTACTTCAGTCGCACCTCACCTCTCATCACCCTTTTTACACTAAAAACTCACAGTATGGGGCTACATCTCTTTCCAGTGAAAGGTTTGGCTAACACACAGTTCATGCACTTCAGTCCCCTCTCTGTAGCCAATGCTCTCCCACCCTGTCCGAGCACCGGCTCTGTCAGTATTGCTCGCTCCTGAGTGAGAATTATTCCAGTCATACATCCATCTCTGCATGTGGCACTCATTCTCGGACAAACTAGACCTAGCCTTGTGGTCCCTTCCATCCCCAGCATCCTGCAATGTCACTTTTCATTAAGCCTCATAAATCCTTCAAGTGACAATTCTCTCTGCATTCATTGCTGCGCCAGCCCAGGGAGTAGGAATGGCCTCTGGTTAACATCACATCACTGTGGTGTTTTTGTTTTTGTGCATGTTGATCAGAAATTACCTGGCTTAGAGAAAGTAATTTAGTGATAAATGATTGCTCGTTCAGAGGTAGCCAGCTTCAGCTATAGCTGCCAGGTATTAATCTATTTGTCAGTCCTTTCAGATCTTCTGTGCTGATGAGCAGCTCCCAACTCTGGAAAGTGAAGTCCCCTCTTCAGAGGGCAGAGAAGAGGGCACAGAACTTATTCCACACCTTTTCAGCTGCATTTGCAAGGTGCTCCTGAAGAAAGGAGGACCAACTGGGAGGGATTAGTGAGGGCCAGGGTTCCAGCTTTGGCCTTCAAAGGGGCTTTTGAACAGACCTCAAAAGCAGGAAGAGCACAGATTTAAGTCTCCAAAAGTGCCTGGGAATGTCTGGATGAAACACTGCATGGGAACATGCCAGCTCATATAAAAAAAGTCAAAATTCTTTCACTGTTACCAGCTTTCACAGAATTTTCAACAGGGGCATTCCCACAATGAAATTTTTGGACATAAAGGAACTGAAAGTTAAGTGAGTAGTTGGACTCCTCTTCACCTAGGATATGCAGCTCTCAAGATCCAATTCCTCTTCTGCAACAAGAGTTCAAAGCTCAGTCCTCCTACATTTTCTGAGCACTGACATCTCTCTTTGCTACAATAACTACTTACAAAGAGTAGTAGCTTTACACCTCTTTTATACCCATCAGTGATTCTCCCCAAGAGGAACACAGAAAAACAACAATAGCTTCCAACACCAGGACAAAGAATCTAACTCCCCAGTTGTTTTGGTCATGGCATAAAATCAAAGTCAGCCATCCAAGCCTGCTTGTTTGCAGAATGCATGCCATTTAAATAAGGATTGGCACACACAGCTCATAGGTTAGTCTGCAGCTAACCTCTCTAGCTAAGAGAAAAGCTCCCAGAAATCATCAGGATGAGTCTGAAGTCTACATGCAAATCCTTCTGAAATTCTACGGCCCATTATTTGATATGTGGATCCAACTTTCACATTCATTGTTCCCGGACATGTAGAGGGCACAACATACACTAAAATTTGAAACTTACAACCTATTTTCATCATGCCAGCCAGAACTCAAACTCTGGAAACAATTCCTCAGTCTTGTTTTGGATTTAGAATATTGCTACAGGACATTAGAAAAACTCATGGCTTTAAATGACTGCCGTGTGGAGTACTTTGAAGAGCAGACAGATATCGGCACCATTACTAGAGTCCTGACAGTGACCTACACTCACAAAGTGGCCTTTGTGCAAGCTCCTCTTTCAAAAATCAGAGTAATTCGATGGTGTTTCCTGATGCACCATGTAGGATTCCTGGAGAAAACGGCTTCCTTTTCTGTGACAGGAAACCTCTCATTCTGGTTGGATCAAAAGGTCTGCATCTTCCCTTTCCCTCCACTCTATGCTGAGCTGCAGTATTATTTTATTGAGCCACTCAAATTTGGAGACTCCCAGTGAGACAATGACAGATCATGAACTGCTTTACCAAGACCTGCAGGTAACAGGGTAGCATGCATTTGTTGTCTTCAAAGCAGATGCTCAAGGCAGCTGGGACCCTTCCACCAAACCTCTCCTTCCAGCCTACCCTGCTTCCCTTCATCCTCCCCTTGCTCTTTTTCTCTTCCTCTTCCACAAGCCAGGGAGAACCAGTATTTGGAAACAATTTCCTCTCTCTCTGACTTGGCCTCCAACTCCCCTCTTCCTTGTTGTGCTGGTTTTAGGTGGGGTAGCATTCATTTTTTTCACAGTAGTAGCTTATACTGGGCTGTGATTTCGATTTGTGCTGGAAAAAAGTTCATAACGCGGCAATGTTTTCGTTATTGCTGAGCAGTGCTTACACAGAGCCGAGGTTTTTTCTGCTTCTCACACTTCCTCACCAGTGAGAAAGCTGGGGATGCACAAGAGGGGACACAGCCAGGACAGCTGATCCCAGCTGACCAAAGGGATATCCCAGACCATAGGGTGTCCTGCTCAGCATATAAATTAGAGGGAAAGTTGGCCAGGGGCTGTTGCTCAGGACTGGCTGGGTATCGGTTGGTTGGTGGTGAGCAATTGCTTTTATTTGAATCAGTTTACTATCTTGGGTTTTATTTATCTCTTTTTTTCGTTGTTTGTTTTCCTTCCCATTACAATTTATTATTATTTTATTTAAACTCTGAAACTGCTTTTATCTCAGCCAACAACAAGTTTTATCACTTTTATCCTTCCAAAATGCTTGCTTTCCCCATCCTGTTGGAGGAGAGCAAGCAAGAAACTGTGTGGTTCTCAGTTGCTGGCTGGGGTTAAACCCCAACACTTGTGACCATGTCTCAGTGAGAGCTTTAATGGCTGCTGGATGCAGTGGCCTTGTGAGGAGCGGGCCTGCCCAGCCAGTTGCAGCTGGGACTGCTTCTCCCTCCACTCAAAAGAGGGAGAGATGATGAGGAGGGATCATCCCCATTGCCTCTGGACCTCAGCCGTGGCACCTCGCCACGGGCACAGGCATCCTGCCCACGGCCGGCCGGGACTCGTGCAGGTGTGAGGGTGTTGGCGGGAGCTCAGGCGGATTCCCACGCCTCGGGAGTGCCACCGAGAGCCATTCCCCCTGTCTCTGAGCCGGCAGGTTTACAAGCCTCTAATTCCCAGCTACAAGCACTGCTCCCCGTGCCAAGGAAGCAGCAGCGCGTGCTGTCATTCACGCGGCTGGAAGGCCACTCCTGCCAGCATTTGTGGCTATCGTACCAGCTGCTCGGGGCTGGGAGCAGATGGCAGGATGGCACACCTGACAGGGAGCAGACCTTCCAAGGACGAAGGGGGAGGAAGAGTTTGCGTGCAGCATGGCCAGCCCTAGTCCCCAGCCATGCAAAGACGGAGCAAATGTACCCACCTCTCTCTCTCTCTGCCACCCCCCAAGTCTCAAGAAGGGATTTTCACACTAGGGTAAACCTGGACAGGTGTCATTGATGCCTCTAAATTTGTACACTTCTCCTGCCTCAGCCAAAATGCCCTTTGTTTGAGCTAATTACCAAGCACATTGAGCTAATTATCAAGCAAAATCCCAGTTTAGTCTTTCCCATGAGATGTAAGAGCATTTTCTTCAGCAGGTCTCAGTTACTTTAAGCCCACTCCACCCCCAACAATAGTATGGAAAAAAGTGAAAGCTCCGGACAAAGGTGAGCATATTTCTTCTCCAGCCTTTGTCCATTCTGAAAAGAGATGATGACAGAGCACGGGCTATGGAAGTTAATCCCAGTTCCAGCCCCTCATCTTCCCATCTCTTCCAGATGAAGTTAACAAAATGAACGGATATGGGAGAACATCACAGAGCACAAGAGATATAAAACAGTGATTATGTCGCATACAATCCATCCTGAAGAACTGATATGTGAGCGTACATACATTTAAATATTTGAAAAGCATCTTTTACAATGAATATCAAAATGACTTACAATCCAAGTCAGAGAAAAATGCCCTTACTTCTCCCTACCTCCCTTTTCTCATTACAGAGATAAATCCCAGGTGCGTCTCTCAGCTGCAGAGGGAGACTGAAGAATATATATATAAAAACATATATGTGTGTGTATGTATAAAATATACAACATTAATAATCTCAATAATTTTAAGAGAAGATTGCTGCATAATACAGGCAGTCTGGGAGACGAAAAGCTCTGGGTAATAGCCATTCTCTCCCTTCCCGTCTGCAAATTGGGTGGGAAAAGATGCCAGGTAGCAAATGCAAGGGCTTGTATTATGTACCAGAAAGTGAAAGCAAGGCAGGAAGAAAGGAGCTGGAAGGATGGTCATATGCATGTAGCAATAGTGTTTGCGGTCTAGCAGTCATGAACAGTCAGCACTGTCAACACCAAGCACGCAAGCAATTCTTATCCCAAGATTTTAAATCATGTAAGTTACGGACCTCTTTCCATTGCATTCTTGCTTTATAACGAAAACTGAAATGAATTGTGACTTCAGATGCTCAGTCTTGTTTGGTTTTTGTTTTGTTTGGTTTCTTTCCTGCCAACAACCCCCCAGCTACTGTGGAATTCAATCAGGAACCTTGGCAGCACTGCTGCCACTGCAGCCATGCTGCTTCCACATGTCACAGGAGATGCTCTGACTTGGGGGGGAGCAATTCACATTCACATACACTGAGATGGAGAGATGTTGCCCTTTTAATTAGAGGGCTTCACCTCTATTCCCAACCCTGGCCGGCCACACGTGAAAGCAAATGCAACAGCACAACTATATCTCGATGTACTTTTCTCCTCTTCTCTGTGATTCCTATTAAATTCATGGGTGATTTACTTGGTCATATTTTGTACCTGAACCTCTCAATTTTTAAGTGCTTTTCCCTATGTGAATACATACACATTCATGGGTTTTGATCTGTGTGCCTTCACTGTTGACACTACCATGCGCGTAGCCCTGCCTCAGCCACCTGCTACAATGCCGCAGCCTGCAAAGCTGCAACACCTTTCACTGGAGCAACACACAGCGTCCCGCCTACACAAGGCTGAAGAATCCTGTCAGTACTCCAATGTACATTCACAACCGTGGATCACACCAATATCATTAATCAGGGTTCTAGAAAATAGAAGGGATTTCCAAACAATAAGAAAAGTTCATTCCCCCCCCTTCTTTTTGTCATTAATGAGCCTCCAGGGTTGTTTCAAGCCATATTTTCAAGCCTTGCTCTGTCACCAAAACCACAAAAGGTTGAGAACAATTTACTTTCAGAAGCAGAGGCATCTGGTAAAGCACAAATTATCACTGAGACACATGACAAAAAATTCCAGAACTGGTAGTGCTACAATTGCCTTCTGTGTAGAAACCACGATAAAAAGACAGTTCTATGAAGTGGTCTCTACAAAGCGTCACAATAAATAAGAGGGACAGTTAGAAATGCAGCATAAATCTGCTGTCCCACAAACGTGCTTTTCCAACCAGACTAGGGTGTTGCCATAACATGCACTCCCAGGACCCTGTCCACCCAAATGAATTGTTCTCTGTTAATATTTCTAGCTATACATGCAGTGGATGCCAGGATTCTATAGCTGCACTTTTCAAATAGGAAGAGCACAGTCTCCTCCTCCCACAGATGCACCTCTATTTTTACACAGCTGTACATAATGTTTCCATGTATGTATCTAGTGACAAGGCGCAGTGCCTATGAAGTTATAAGCACATGCCAAGGCTCCCACATGTGCAGGATGCCAGAGCCCAGTATGTGTGTCCTGGATAACTGAACAGCGCCCTGTGCCCTGGCTGTGTCTCTTACTGTTTGAGCTTTGTAAAAAGTGACAGACACATGCATTTCTCCTCAGCTTTGACTCATGAGCATAGCAGTGCTTGCACAAACCCAGGTGTTGAACGAATGATCAGCCAGCTGTAATGTTACTTTAAATGCAAGTTCGTGTATTGGCTCTCAGAACAAGCCTGAGAGATGCAGTTGAAAGGAACACAGTCACTCTGAGTACAGGATCTGCATAAATCACTGTCCAGTATATTCATTCCTATTGACAGATTAATTCCTTTCTCAGGTTTTGCTTAAAAGTGTACCGCTGAATACTAATAACAGTTCCCAGAGCTGCAGTAATGTCACTCAAAGCAGGGTGAAAGATGTCGAAGGGAATGATCTATGGCCTTCTTCATGGGGAAGCTCCCAGCTGCTCCAGCTCCCCATGCTGGCAGCTGGCAGCTGTGAATACAAGGAGCCACTTCCTCACCTTGCGAGTGGTTGGGATTACCCAAGTCTCTAATTCTGGCAGGAGGTTGCTTTGGAAGGAAGAGTGCAGAGACTCTCTCCAGACCTGGAAGAAAACCTCTCAACATCTGCCAGAGTAAAATTGGAAATAGCAAGGCAAATCTTCATCTCCCCATAAAATTAACTGCATATGTGACACAGCAAGGGCACTGGCCTGAGACGCAGGGCAGGCAGCAGAGCAGGGAATCTCTGTAATGTTTCCCAGCCCCAGATGATTTGTTGGGTGCATTTCATTTTCTGCATCCGAAAAAAATGAATGCAAAGGTATTTTCCCTTAATCAAGTCTCTCAACTGAGGTGTCAGGCACAGAGAAATCACTTGTCACTCCAGTGCTTCCCAGCATGCTCTCGCTGCACCAAGGAACGGAGGGCAAAGGGATTACAGAATTAAGCGATACCGGTACAGCAGCCGGAGAGTGGCCAAGATTTACCTGTCACTTGGAAGAAAACTCCATTTCATTTTGTGATTTACTAAGAGTGAAAGTTAAAGTGGTGGGGCCTGGCCAAGGCCTGGGATCTATAAGCAGGCAACGTCAAACCACCAGCCCGTGACAGCCCACACCAGGCAACTTAACCCTTCTCTGGGCAAGGCTAGAGCAGCTGCACAGTAATCCCTTGGTTCAGGCTTAGGGACAGGCTCACAGACTCCTATGGGACTTCATCACTGCCTGTCAGTCAATTGGAGGACCAGCCTCATCCCTTCTCAGAGGACCACAAGTGGTGTTTTCTGGGAATTAGGATAAGGGCATTAGCCCTGCAAGGCTGGAAAAGTGGCTTCCCATCTCCATGGTGTTTGCATAAAGCCAGCAAAGTCTGAAGGAAATGGTTCTTTAGGCTGTGAGATGCCCACTGGATTTTTGTTGATGATAGCACCAGGACCAGCCCAGCAAGGTCCTGCATAGGTGCGGATGAAATGTGAGAGCAGAGACAAAGGCCCAGCTAGCACAGTTCCTCCAATCTACCTGTCCCTTTCAAGCAGCCTTCTGGCACTAGGCTGTTTCCAGCAGCAGAACTGGCAAGGAGTGTGGGAGTCCACAGTGCTGCATCTGCCCTTGCTGATGACAAATGACCCTTAAGGTAAAATCTGTTCCCACCCATACACTTTCTCCAGTGAAAACACTCCTTTTTCTTCCCCAAGAAAAATTTTGACCTCCATCACTCCTACCTCTCTTCTCTACTTACTCATGTAGAGTTATGATTAAAAGCCCCTGGGACAAAGCCCTCAAAAATAACATCTTGCTCGTCTATTTTTTAGTGCATATCTCCATTCTGTTTCACCTCATCAGACTTTCCTTCTTCCCCTAGGATCCCACCTGTCTCTGTGACTGCTTCTCTTCCTTCTTTAAACCATCCTCCGCAGTTGTAGGCTGGCTGGGATGGTCTAGTCAGAATAATTACTCATTACACCTCCTTTTGCAAATGATCACAGTGTCTTTGTTACAGTTTGATCCAGATTTCTCCCCACATTTCAGACTGTAGTGCCTCCCCTGTCATTCTACCATTCCACCAGAACTGATTGCTCAGAAGGGCAAGAGATGAGCTCCTGCTAAAAGACACAAATTAACAATTTCACGGGTATGGGGGGAGAGGCTGAGTGAAAATTGGGAGTTTGCAGATGGCTTGCTGTTTTTCTCTAGTTGGCTGAACCAAACTCCAGAGCTGAACATCTCTTAATTTGGAGAAAAACCTAGTTCACTTGACTCTATGTCAGGTTGTAAAAAGTGTAACTAGAGCACTCTTAAAAGCCAGATGTACCTGAAGGCAGATTAATCCCAAACTGTCGTGAATCAATGCAGTGCTGTTTCATACTGCAGCAATAACCATTCTCAGGCTCTTTATCTGTCAGCTAGCTTTGTTCCTATTGATTGTATCCTTTCATAAACTCAACTGCACCTTAATGCCAGAAAAGGCCTTTCCCCTGCCCTGTTTCAGTGCCAACGGCACACTGCCTTCCAGCTTGGTGCAATGGTCCCAGCCTTGCACAGCTCTGAGTCCTCAAGATTCTGCTTGTTGTCCTTATTATAAATAAACCTCAGGGTGACACAAACACTGTTTTGGTCCACAGAGATGCTGACCAGCTCTTAGAAGAGCTAGTCATACGAAGAGGACAGCACATGTGATGCTGGAATTAAAAAGCAGTATCTCTGCTAAAGGGTTATCTGACTCATCCTGCCCTGCCAAAGGAACATGTTCTGGATACATTCATGTCCTACACACTGTCACCTTTACCATGCAAACTGCCTCTTGCTCCTCATGAGCTTATATGCTGAGCAGCACTTTGCTTGCACAGGAGCCACAGATCATAAGTACTCTGCTATCTCCTCAACTTTTCTCAATCCTCCCCTCCACAGAAAGACACTATGCTTTTTTCTACTTAGACTAAGTCCTTGAAAACCTTGAAATCCACCAATGAACAATTATCTTTGTTCTCTTTCTACTTCTTCAGTTTCTTCCCAGGCTTTTCTTTTCTTCCTTTCTCACTCCATTCACCTGCATCTCTGCCTGTGCTCACTCCATGCATTTCAACCCCCAATACCTCTCTCATGTCTTTCCCTGATTATAAACTCTTCTATCAGTCTTTCTGCTTTTCCATTTCTATAATCTATTCTGAATTGTCTTGTCTCTGCCATTTTTAAGAAAAATCAAGAGTGCCCATGAATATGCGAAAGGTACCTCCCTGGATTTTTTTAAATCTTCCAAAACAGGGCCCAAGGTTCAATCAAAGCCTATTTGCTTAAAAACAGCTAAACAAAATGGCTCGTGCCAGTTACAGACACAGTTAGTTCTTCACACACACACACCAAGAGGTACTCATCTGTTCTACTTTATCTCCAAAGAGCAACAATGAAATACTATTCAAATTCTCTTCCTTGTTCTTCTGTGGGACAGTGCTAGGCAGAGCTGAAGGGTAAACACAGATTAACTGGTTTACAGCACTTCTGATTTGGCTGGTACAGGGCTTCTATATGCACATCCATGGCTCTGATACACCAAATAATGCATAATTTATCTAATTTACACTGCAGGTAAATTCTTGAGACCACTCATTTTAGATACAGATTTGTGCATTGCTTCTCCAGAAGTGAGGCAAACCTACAGTGCTGGTGGGGGCTGATGGTACAGCCAATCACCTACTTGAGTGCAAAGTTGTTCAATCAAACATGCCTGGATTTGACATTTTTGCCTCAACATTCATCTCCAAACAGCTAGAAAAGCAAGGGGCCAAGCCTGGATCCACAAAAGAAAAAACATAGCCAAATGTGGCATGTATCTTGATAAATGGGAGTACCAGGGAATTATAAAGCAGAGAACTTAGCTTTAGTTCCCAGTCACAGACAGGGACAAATAACCAGACTACTTGCAATCACCTGCAAGATAACAAGGAGATGAGTAACAGGCAACATGCACTTGTCATGGAAAATCATGTCAAACCAACCTAATTTTCTTCAGTAGAAGGGTAACGTGTCTTGTGGACAGCAGAGAAACAGTTCAGTCGTGCATCCTGACCTTAGTATGCTTTCTGACACCCTTTCTCCTAACTTTTCTACAGGCAAGATCAGAAAATATGGTCTAGATGAATGCACTATGCAATGGCTACAGTTTGTTGGAAAATAGTACCCAGAAAGTAGTTACTAATGGCTCACTGTCAAAATGCTAGGATACACCAGTGGGGTTTCTGCAGGAATCTGTTCGCAGTCTGGTGATAGTCAATATTTTCATTAATGACCAGAATAAAGTCTGTTTATTAAATCTGCAGATGACAGCAAACTGAGCAGGAGAGCACATGGAAGACAGGTACGGAATTAAAATTTATTTCATTTACAAAAGAACCGATAAAAATTGAAATAAAATACTATATGGGTGTGTGCAAAGTGTTGTGCTTTGATAGGAATAATAGCCTCCAGTGACAGAGGATGAACAATCAGGTAGTGAACATGGTGTTAGAAAAGAGGGTTACAATAGACAAGGCAATGGTAGACCACAAGCTCAACATGAATCACTACTGCCTTGCTAGAAAGCAAAAAGAAAATACCATGTAAATGTACAAGGATAAAATCTACAAAACACAGAAACTAATCTGCTTTAGCTAACACTGGTGGGAATAAGCCAGACTATTGTATCCACCTTGGGAGAATAACCCCAAGGAAAACATGCCCCCACTGGAGAGAGACCTGAGGAAGGAAATGATAATAACCAGAAGCTGAGAGAGCACCATTTCTAAGGGAGTTTGAATGCTTTGTGTCTGTTTACTTTAAAGAAGACAAACAAAGATATGAGACATTAGAACAGTTTTCAAAAACCTGAAAGGTTTTGGGGAAAAAAAAAGAACAGTTTGTTCTGCGTACCTATGCCAAATACAAGGAAAGGGGCGGGTAAATTGCAGAAAGAGAGATTAAGATCAAAAGTCACCACTGAGCTCTAGTGGTAAAGGCATTTAAGCACTGGGAAAGATTACCTCAGGCTGCAGAGAACCCGCCAGGGGTAGGTGTTTTGGAATCAATTAGATCAATATGGCAGGAAACAGCCAACTATAGCTGATCTGGTCTTTTGGCAGTGGGATGGACAAGATCCTCTCACCAGGTTACTTTTAACCATCTCATCACAGCAAGTTTCTCTCACACAAAACACTAATCCATGTACAATTGTTTCCTCACAGGCACTACTCACAGACATACAAACTACAAGCAGTAAGATGGACTGCTGGTCCATCTGCTGCCACGCCAGTGCTGTGGATGGTGACAGTGACCACCTCAAATTTTGTCTTTAAAACTGTGCAGTGGGGATGGGTTAAAACTTTTCTTTCCACCTGATTAAGTGTATTGGCTTATGACACAGCCCATAAGGGATTTACTTTCTGGCACCACTGGGGATGACCCCACCAATGTAAGAAGCTAAGGCAGCAGATCCCAAAATAGGGGTCTTGACTCCAACAAAAAAGTCTGAAATCTTGCAGGAAAGATCACTGCCCCTGAAAGTGGAGCATCAAGAAGAAAAGTTTGGAAACTCCTGAGCTAAGGGCTTTTTCTCCAAGAATCTGACAACTTTCCTTCTCAACTGAAAGCTGTTTTGCGACACAAATCCTATATCGAGGTACTGGCCTTTGTAACTCTATATTCCTCTGCAGTATAAGGAGCAGCAGGACAAACACAAGCTCCTGTAGCAGTGACCTGGGTTATCAGGCAGGTCTGTGATTAGACCTGCACAGAAAATGGAATTTTGTCTACAGGGAAACGACACTGTCCAACACTTCCCAAGCAAAAGCACTCTGACTGTCCTCCTCTTTGCCTCTAAGTGGTTACAACAGGCACTACTGACTGGGGACCAATTACAGGGGCCAGTCCAGGCACCAGTCTGTGCATGTCTCACATTTAGCTGTATGGGATTGAGGCAGCCTGGACTTGGAAGGTAAATCACAGGATAAGAGCAGAATACCGGAACATTTTTCATGACCTTTCTGACGAAGATATTCAGGTCTCAAAATGTTACTAGCTGAAAGGACACTCAGGCCTTTTCTTTTCTAACAGCTCTGTGGTTGGGAATATGAATGACTCTGCACCACCACATAAAAGATATAAATACGAAAGGGAGAGAAAAATGGCTTAAGTCAGTCCAAATGCATCTCATTAAGGAAGAAATAACACCAAGAGAAACAAAATTAAGGGTTGGGGTGAAGGACTATGTAGCTCAGAGTGTGACATCCCATATATAATTCTCGCCAAGAAAATGCAACGTGCCTCATCTCACATGCCTTTGCACGTGTGAAACACGCAAACAACTGCAAGATTAGATGCCTGCCATCATGTCTTCTTGTACATATGCATGCCTCCTAGTGAAAAGAGCCACTGATTTGGGAGACCACTTCCCTTTCTGTCATTTTCTGATGATTTCCTCTTGGGGAGCTTCCAGATGATGTCCTTACTAAACTGGAGGCTCAGTGCTCCCCTGGACCCTCACATGGTTAAGCACTTAGCCATTGCCACAATGGGAAACACCTTTTACAATTCAATTTGGTCTTTCTCAAGGATTACTAGAAGCACCTACTCTCACTGTAGCGAAATGTTAGGCTGCAATAAATGATTTCACCATAAGAGGTTTTAACTGTCATAGGCATCAAAATGGCTTTGCAATGGTTATGAGTAGATTTAACTCAGAAGTTTGACAGTCCCATGTTCTCAACAGCATACTGAATGATTCAGTAATGATAGTGTACATATCTCCCCAGGGGACCCCAGTGTGAAGATGCACAGACACTTAGAGCTCACAGGCCCATCCCCAGAAACAACAAGGCATCTCACTCCCTTGGCTGCATATGGGCAGGGAACCAGCTTTTCTTTCAGATCACACTTAGCATCAGTGAGTGAAGGCACCAGGGATGATTACACCTCACTTCTGGAGGTATGTGACAAGTCTCCCCCCCTTCCTTCACCTCATGTTGCATTAACTGTCTGCAAGGAGATTTTTATGCCATTTGCAAAACTGTGGCAGTAGAGATAAGCAGCAAGGTGTGGCAGGAACCATTATCAGAGGGAGAGATACACAGCCCACAGCTGATACCAGACTAGGGTGCAAACTACCTGGTTTATGCCTGTGTCGCAAAAGGCAACACCTCCTACAGCACAGTACCTGTAAACTGGGGTGCTGGAACGGGTCCAGAAAGGAAAGGAACGATTTTCCAGCACACCACATGATGCCGGGGGCATGGAAAAGGAAACCGCCTTGCTCTATTTAAGATAAAAAGCTTATGCTGAAAGAGGGTTACTTCAAGCTTGGTGTCTGGAGCAAGTGCATACATTTGGCTGGCTTTCTTGGTGAGTGCAGCATTCACAACTGGAGACAGATTTTTTCGAAAGAGCTGATATCTCATTTGGGCAACAAACCTAGTGTCCAGGTTTTCAAAACAGAGCTCCTTGAGCTGGGAGTGAGCATGTTTTAAAAAAGGGACCTGTAATGATACTCACTAGAACTCTTACAAGTCAGCACTACAGGTGCTCAGCATCTCTGGAGGTAGCAGCATGTGTTAAACACTCCTGAGTGGATGCCTCAAAATTCCTCTTGCCCTCTCTGGGACACACAGCAGATTCCCAGCCACTTAAATAACTTCCACTGTTCAAGTCCACTGATACATAGACAAATATTTCTACATTTTAGAAACTAAAATGCAATTAAAATACTTTCTAGGTAGATCTGAGGAGTATAGCGAGAAGGTTTTTGGAGGAGGTTTTGGAAGCAAATACTTAAACAACAAATTTCTCATAGAAATTTGATTTCTTCAAATAGATTTCAAAGAAACATTTCACTTAGCAGCAGAACACAGTTTTCTTCTGCATATGGACCTGTGACCAATCCTTTTGCCCTTCCCAAATGCCTCACTAAAATTGCTAACACAGGGAAATCTGAAGTGCTCCAGCTGCCAGATGAATCATATACATGCTGTACACAAGCCGTGCAACACAATTCCACTTCTGAGATTGTGATAAATATGGTTTCACAAGTAATTCTTCTGATACAGCTTACAGAAACCGTAACAAACATAGAGAACATACACACCAGACATCAAGGTAAGAGATGCCTGAGAAAGTGTCTGTGCAATTAACTTCCCTTTCAATGAGGATATGGCCAGTGAAAGAAATCTGACAAACACAGGGCTGATATATTTCAGAAGACAACATGAATGTGAATAATGAAAAAACATTTCACAAGCTTCTAAAACTAAAATGGCCAGCTCTTGTAAAAATGCTCGAGGAAGAAACACGTAAGTGTGGGCCCAAGAAAGTCAGTTATAAAACAAAGGAGGTTCCAAATTCCGTTTGAATGATTCTATACAAAAGGAGAATTCAGAGAAACCATACCAAGTCTGCTCTGAAAGATTATTTCTGCAAGGTGAGGTCTGGTTTCCACCAGTGACAGCTAAAACTAAAGACAGATGCGAAGCAGAATTGCATTTTTTTAGTAACTACATTTCCAATTTTATAATAGGGAGTACAAAACTTTTACCTAACCAGTACAAAATCAGTTTCTTTCCTAGGAAACCAGTTTAGTTTTCAAGGCAGCCTCTGTTAGAGCTGACAAGTGCTTTAAACCATGAACACCTTAAATCAGTGAACTTAAAATAAAACAGCCATACAGGTGAACACGCTGGATGCTTGCAAGCCATGACAAGAGAGTAATCCCAGACATGCATCCTACTAGATTGCAACAGTCAGTGTGACGGCGGGTACTGCCTTCAGAATGACTGTCCCTGCAATCGGCACTACTAGGGCTCTCCTGACAATATGCAGATTTCTCTTGGGCAACTCCCAACTGCAGAAAAAAGTCCTGCTTTTCATGCCTTCCTAATTATTCCCAGTCACTAGTAACGTCTCGTGCTTCATGTCGTCTTCCACCAAAAAAATCCCAGGATTTTTGGCAAAAATTGTTGCATCAGTGAGAGGGTTCCCCCTAAATTCAAAAAGACCTTGATAAAACCATTTGTTAATGATTCCAAAAACTTGTAAGGACTGTGAAAATTCTGCAAAAGACATATGGAATATAGAAAGACTCAAAACAAGTGCATGTTAAACATTTCCAAAGTGTTCCAAGTTTTGGAATGCTAAAATATGTTGGAACATTCAAACATTTCCAAAATGTTTTAACATTTTTATGCATACAGAAACTTTAATCAGAATATTATAATCCAGGACCCAGAAGTGAATATTGCATGCCCCAGTAGGGGACTGCCAGTCTCCCTTTCCAAATGAGAAAATCTTCATGATTATTAACTTCCAGTATGTGCTGTCACATCAGAAACTTAAATTTATCTCATATATAAATCTTCCTAGGAATCTTCTTGGGGAAAATACACATTAAAAAAAAAAATAATTTGGGAGGAAAATCTAACCCTGTTCTGCACATGTATGACTATTTGAAGCAGATCACGAGTTTGCAATTGGTATTTTGATCCTGTCTGCAAGGAAGAAAATGGACTCCTGAGATCTCTTCCAACCTTTCATTTTTGCTATTCTAATATTGGATTGATTCCCAGGCAAATGAATTACTGGATGCAGTGCAGGTTAGTCACTCCAGGGTACATAATGAATGGGAGGTTTATTATTATTTATATATATAAAATCTGTGCATGTAGTTTTACAATCAGCTCTCGGGTTTAACTTCCAGACATGTGTGCACAACAGAAAAGAGAAAAAGCAAGGTTTGTGTCTGCACTCGTAAATCCTTTCCATGTAAGATTTGTCTCCTCTTGCTCTGTCCTTGACCGAGTTTTCCCTGCCCATAGTCCCAGGAAGGCACAGGTTTATTTGGGGAATTACTCCTATCCTGCTGTGGTAGAACAAGTCCTATTGCTGTGATTTGCAACAAGTATTGAGGGGAAAAGAGAAAGCCAAGAGCCTACAATATGAGTCCTCCCCTGGTATGCTCCTGTAACACACTTCCACGACGGGCTCAGCAGATGCCCATCTCCAAGAAGCTCTTCAAGGGCACACAGTACAGCACAGTTAAGCAGGTCTGCCAAGCCTGCTGGCACTCTGGCTGTGCCCAGGTCCTGGCCCAAAGTCTGCTTTCGAGGCATAATCCCCAAAGCATTCAACCACCAAAAAAGTGGTTCCACAGGAGCCAAAGGGGGCTGGGGAAACCAGGCACAGCACTGCTAAAACAGCAACAGCTGCTGCTCAGCCTGGGCAATTTCCCTTTACTTTCCCACTGGGAAACCTACTCTAAAGACAACGTTTCATGATGGGTCTGAGTGGAAGGCTGTGAGTCGGTATTCCTCATCCCCCTCCGTCCTGATGCTTCCCCGCGGCATGACAGCCCTCCTGAAATCCAAGTGTGTACCTTGATCCAAGATGCCCGAAGAGCGGGTCACCTCTGCAGGTCCCTGTGAGGGCAGGCTGGTGGGCACCTCCAGGTGCACAGGATGCTGCCAGGGACAGCGGGTCTGGAGAGGGTTCACCCAGCTCTGCCTCCCACAACCAACCTGTTCTGGGCACCAACGGAACAGGCTGTGCAGCGTTGGCATAGCCCATGGGGGCTTGGCCCACCTGCCTTGGCAACAGGGCTTACAGGGGTGACATCGGCTGCCCTGGAGTTCTGCTCCCAGCCAGTGATGGCTCTGATGTCACAGCAGAGTGAACAGCTCCCAGGCAGGGTGGGGCACAGCGCATCTTGACTCCCCGGTGACTCCCCGCCATGGCCCCTCCTACCCTCCCAGAGCAATACCCACAGTGTTCCCACACACTCCCTTAGCCTCCTCACAGGGCTCCCCAGACAATGCAGAGTAAAGGCACAGATGCCACCCGAGGGGCAGTGTTTTTCAGGACAGGGAAGCAGATCACCTGAGTGTACTAAGAGCAGCTTCCTTCCTAGGCTAGGGCATGGGGAATGGCAGACAGAAGGGCTGTACCAGCACTGGCAGGAGCAGTGCGGGCACAGGAGAAGCAAGAGGAAGGCTGGAGCCTGCAGAAGGCCCAGGGTGGGGAGGAACAACTCAGGTGAAGCTGATGTCATGGCCAAGTGAGGAAAATCGCCAGCAGCACTCCCACAGCCGTGTGAGTTTGGCACAGCTGGCACTGTGCTGGCACAGCTGGCCCACTGCCAGGAGAGCTCTGGGCCTCTCCTTTTCTGTTTTTCCCCTTCCCTTACAGGGAGCAGCACGCCTCTTTAAATGGCAACTCAAGACTCCTCCTTAGTAGAATAAAGGTGGAATCATAGAACTATAGAATATCCTAAGTTGTAAGGGAACCACAAGGATCATTGAGACTAACTCCACAGGACAACCCCCAAAAAATCACACCATGTGCCTGAGTGTGTTGTCCAAGCACTTCGGGAGCTGTGGCAGGCTTAGTGCTGATAGGAAGAGGGAAGGCACACTCCGGCTTTGTCTAGACTACCGTTTTAACTCACGTTAATTGCTCCCCAATTAGCCAGAGTTAGCTAACACATTTGTAAACACCAGCCTCGGCACTGCACAAACATTTGTTCTAAGACAGATATGTAAAATAGTTAAGTGGATGCTAAGGCAATTAGGTATAATCTTATTACTTCCCTTTCCTGCATCCCCTTTTCACCCTTTGCTGGAGCGCAGACCTGAGCTCGGTAGCACAGGACTTTCTTTTCAAAAGGCACTACAAAGGTAAACCTTAGGGCTATCGCATGCAAAACCCTGATAAGGTACTATTAGTTCACAGCCAACTTTCAAAGACAGAGTACCATAGGGTTTTATAGCAGCAGACATTCAATGCACACAGAATCCACTAAGTAGGTGTAAAAGCCTTCTGAGTTTCTCAATTTTGATTTATATTCTCTTTAAAAAAAAATCATTAGGTAGTAGATTTTCTGGTGTTCTTTATACAGACAGACCCCTCACCCTCTTTGTTATGGCTGTATATCAAAATGTAAAGTTTCAACGTGACATTCACACTTCTGCTACTTTAGCACGCGCGGCAACACGTTCCCCTCTGATTTTCTTTCAAAGATGCCTTATCAGTCTTTATATATGATCATAATGTGGAGCATATATCAACAGGATTCTTCAGAGCAGGAGAAGAATTGCAATCTCAGAGCGCTTTCACAATCCCTTGAGCAAAAAAGCAGGTTAGGGTTTTCCAAACCTAGCTTCCAGCTCCCAGCTCCACACACGTACCTCCCTCCCCTCACTTGTCGGAAATCTGCAGCTTGTAACCAAAGCAGAACAGAAACTGGCATCTAGATGTAAAACATCCGGTTCTGCAAGGTTCTTGGGATACAAGGCAACACGTTCTTCTCAGTCCAGGTCCAAATAGACAACGCAGCCTCTAAATGAGCCACCTTCTGCTTGCTCTTCTGCAGGGCTGGCAAGCCAGGGGTAAGCAGCTTGCAAAGGGCTCACCATCAACATCCCAGGCTGTGCTTCCCTTAAGGCTGAGAGCAACCACCACCCCCTTTTGCAAGCATACCATTTGGAGAGCTTTGGTTTGGATGACCAAACTTCATCATAGTAAAGTATTTCCTTAACTAGTCAGCTCTCACGTGAATTCAAAATGACACCGATTTCACAGCTAACCCTCCCAGCACAAACAAATTTCAAAATTATTCACAGAAATTTTGTAATGTTTTCCTTCTGGGTCTGAAAGAGAGAAAGAGTCTTAAAATTCCTATCATCCAATGTTTCAGTCTTATTTCATGAAATGCCCCAAACTGCTCAATTTCAGGCTGTTTTAGCGTTAAGATGCATTTTCCTTTTGTCTTAGAAAAGCCTGAGGAAGGTTAAACGCCTCCGTTCTTTTGCTAGAGGCTGTGCTATGTAGATCATATCTCCCGTGATTTAACTCTGCTTTGTCAGAAGGAAGCCATGATCATGTACCATTTTGCTCTTTTCTTCAAGTTAAGCTACCTAGAGAAGATGGCGAAAATGACAATCCCCTCAACCTAATAAAGGAAAAGAAAATTAAATTAGCTTCATCTTTTTTGGAACTAATTAGAAATAAAAAGTTTGAATCTACTAAAAATGCATATGATTTTGCTTGGGTCAATACTTGACCCAAATTCCTCCACATTCACTTAAGCAATAACAGCATAATAACTCCGAGAAATCGTTTTTGCACTAAAAAATTCCAAACCTACTTTAGTTTCAGCTGTGTCTGGGTGCTTGGCAAAGCAGCTCACCTGTGTTTTGAGCAAATGATCTTTAGCCTAGATATGCTCGGTCGCACTCAGCAGTTTTAGCGATCAGAAATCACAATTCATTTGCAGTTTTTTGGTGTTAAAGGAAGATGTCAGTCAGAGCACCTGGAAGAGGCCAGGTTTCTGCTTGCCACTAGACAAGTAAGCTGTGGATGTTGGTAGCCAGCACTGCCCTGCCTTGCTGCTGCTGCTGAGGGTGCTGAGTTCGTAGTGCCAGTCATGATGGCACTGTGCTGTGCATGCACATTCAAGCAAATGAAAGTCATAGGCAGAGCCTACTGTCAAAAGTAACAACAGCAAACAAAAAAATAAAGATGAAAGAAAGGGGGGAAAAAAAGTGCGTTTTTAACCTCATGGCAACTGTCAGAAGTTATCTCAAGTGGAAAAATATCACACTGATAGCATACTTTGGTTTTACCACAAGATAAACTTGGTGATGTCAGCCTCAGGCTCAGCTAACTCAGATTGACCTGACCTAGATTACACTCCAAAAAAAAAAAACAAAAAAACCAACCTGACTTTTTTGTGGTTTTCTGCCTCTGTTAACCACATTAGTCTAAAGTAAAATGGACCTAAAATGCACCAAAGTCATTTACAAAGCTGACAAAATTCCTTTCAGATCATAACAAGGAACTCCTTTTCCACATCAAATTGAAGCCTGTAACTGAGAAATCAGCCACCATCTCCATAGACTTCCCTGCATTCTCACAATATTATGAAGCAATATATTGCCTAGATCAAATCCCCTGACACCAGGATCTACTCTGATGGTTTCTCTGGCAGATCACCAGGGCAAGTGACAGTGTCCCCAGCAGGCTGTAGTGATGTATACCAACCCCACATATATGGAAGGCCATGATGCTGTACTCAGTGTGGATGCATGTTTGAAGGAAGGAGACATTTAGCCTAGGGATCTTAGAAAATTCAAGAACCAGCTGGCATGAAAGAGAGGTGGAAAGTGTAGTCTGCGTGTGCCCTGAGACTCAGCGCCCTTGGCCCAGGCACTGCCTCCAGTGTGGGAAACTGAATGTTGCTTTTGGGAACGAGCAGCAGCTCTGCCATTTACATACATTAATCCTTGGAAGTACAGGAGGCATTATCATTTGCCAGACTTGTTTGCATAATGAGGGACTCTCAAGAGAAATTTCTTGGAGAAGTGTTGCCATTAACGTGCGTGTGTGTTACCACGGCATTTCTATTTAGCTCCCAATGCCTTTCTCCCCTCCCCCTTACACCCACTCATTGAAAAGGTGAAGTCCCTGCAAGAGCCCCTTGGAGCAGCACTGTTGAATGGAGCTCATGTGCCACGTTCTCAGAAGGTTTTCAGACCCCCTGACACCCTCCACACCCAGCCCTGCTCACTCAGCCCAAGGGGTTATGCCACGCCATTGATTTACTGCCTCCTTAAGCACGTACTGGGGCGGGCAAGACTTTTGCCTGGCTAATTCATTGTCGTTGAATAGACATAATTTTCTCAACTCTTTCTCACAGAAGGGGATTGGGCCACATTGGGGTGAGAAGGACTGGGTAAGTAAAGGAATTAAACAAGGACTGTTTTGAAAATGAGATGACCTACACCTGCCTGCAGAAACATAGGAAAGGAAAGAGAGAAAGTAGTTAATATTTTTGAACTACTGGTGTCCCCTTGAACCTAAGCAGTGGCAGCTGGGGCAGCAGAGGAGCTGCTGTGCTACTAATGGGCAGGCTTCTGGAATGACCCTGACTGATGGACCTCAGCTCTCCCTTCTTTCTGCAGTCATGTGGTGGCTCAGAGCCCTCCGAGTCTCCTCAGAGGTGAGAGCCTATGTTGCCAGGCAGTCTAAATTGTGGCCTCTAATGGGTTCGGCAGTGCTTTAAGAGCCTGAAAAATGGTGCAGGAAGCTATCTCCTCCCTCCTCCTCCCCTGCCACTGCCCCTTCCACTAACTCAGAGGCATTATCGGGACTGGAAGTGCCAGCAAGCCTCTGCTTTCCCTCAGGGGCTAGCAGCACCAGGGAAGGGAACCACCACCAGCCAGTCTCACAGGTTTCCCCATTTGTTTTCCCTTTGTCACCAGACATTTCTATTTAAGCTGCTAGGAAGGATATCTCAATAAAAACTCTACTGGGCTCAAGGAGACAAAGGTTGACAGTGAGTATTGCCTCCCTCCTTCCTCCTGAACATTACCCTCTTGCCAAAACATCTAGTCATACTGTGAGGGAGATGGGGAGAGCAGGCATGCCCAGGAGCTCTCTTCACAACTTCCTACCACCTTAGCTGTTGATGGAAATTGAGCTGTTTATGAATCACAGGTACGCTGCAAACCAGCTCTGGCAGTTCAGCAGTTAGGGTGCTAAACCAACATCATCAAGGTCTGAAGGGATGGCCAACTCCACTCACACAGTTTAGACTGAAGAGCAAAAACATTTACATTAATGTACAGGTTTCCATACAAAATGCCTTCAAACTCATTCCTGCAGATCTTGGGAAACTGCATGGGTTTAGCACAGGGTCTATCCTTCTGCATTCTGAAGAGAAGCCAAACTTCTGCATGTAAATTGTGCACCTATCCTCCAAAACCCAAATGCTAACAGGCAGCTGAGGGTACCTCTACATCATACATTGCCTGAAAGGATTAGCTCCGATATCACTTCTGCGTGACGCTGCATTGCACATAGCAATGTAGGTGTACCTGAGCTGCCCTTACTGATGACCACTGCAAGATAGTCTTGAGCCAACCTGAGACACCACAGCCAAAAGCCAGAGATGCAAATATATGCAGCTCTTCCAGATGATTACATTTCCAAGGGAAAAAGTATGGTTATTTCCAGTTAGGCATGGGAAGATTACCAAGTGGGAATTAGGAATGGAAACTAAGGGATCCCTACACACGAGATCCAGATTTTACTCCCAGCTCTGCTGCTGACAAACTGCGTGGATCTGGGCACTTCATCTATCCACATTTCGCTTTCCCTTGCATAAAATTGTGGATGTCTTTGCAAACCTGTCCTTGAGCAGAATGCAGCACACAAGTGCTTGTTATTGTCACTGGTGTCACACTGATGGCCCATGTGCGGTTTGCACAGCTGAGTACAGTCAGGCTGTAGGGGTCCATGGTTCCCTGCATCAGTGTTTGTGCCAGGCAGTGCCTGCTGGGCAATGCCTGCCTGCGCTCCCCCCGTGCAGTCTGCACACAGCTGTATGCAGCTGTCACATCAGCTCTGGAGGAGATCACATCTTCTGTCACATTCCCCTGCACACTCAGCGATACATATTCACACTCTGGATGTGGATGACTGTAAGTGGGATGCATATTTAGATCTGACTATCTCTGTGTGCATCTCTGGGTACACATGCATGCGAGAATTGGGTCAGAAGAATCTCTTTCCCCTTTCATGTTACTCATCACAAAATCCCTATACCCACAATGTCACCTTTGGAAGTTGTTTCGCAAGGCCTTGATTAAAACATCTGCTTCTCTCCCTGCTTTGCTGAGTGAGGAGAACATCCACAGAAAGAAACGGAAGAAGCCATTAGCTTAGTCTCTAAGGGGGAACCCTTGAACAGCTCAGGAAAGCCTGTGCCAAGGGGAGGACACTGGAAAGTGAGAGCCAGCCAAGGAAAGAGACAGATGGAGCCAGCTCCACTCCAGTTCTCGGCTGCCTTTGCTGCACTGTGCACATAATATTCTTACAAGGTCTAATTTATAAACCCAGCTCGTGTTTATAAACTCTCCTGTCCTAATGGAAATGAAAACATTAATACAACCCAAGGATTCTTCACTTTCCAGGTTTTAATTAAAATCATAGGCGTTAAGAAGCAAGAGTGTCTTCGTGGAATACAAGTCTAATGAAGTATTTCCTCACACAGCACAAATCTCTGTGTGCAGTCCCAGCTCGCTGGCACCGGGTGCCCGAAACACCGACCCCCCTGGAACCAGGAGTTCACATCTTGAAAATTAGAAAAACAAATTATCCTGCAGTTTGTTTCAAATAAATGTAGGTGCCAAGATGGAGCTGGAAAAATACTAAGTAGGTAAGAGAAACCCCAACAGCCTAGCACAGTCATAAGACATGATCTCTTAATTGACTAACTGGAGGCTATAGTGACGACATTCCACCCTAACGAGGGGGTGCTGCATGGCAAAAAGGAGAGGACTTGATGTGTGGGCAGTGTGTGAAGGCATAGCAGAGGACGGGCAATGGGGAAGCAGTAGCAAAATGAGAAAAGGCAGCACAGGAGGTTGGAGCAAGGGGAGTTAAGGGCACTGGTGAGGCAGGTAAAAATGTAAACACATGAAAATTGCAAGACCACATCACACAGACCTGTTTCCCGTGTTTCCCATGGGACCAAAGGAAAAAGAAGGAAAGCAACTAGCATGGAGCAACCTGCATGTATAGACACAGATGAAGAGACTGCTCTTTGGAAGATGTAAAGCTGGCTGGAGGTCAAGGCTGATGGCAGAGAACCAGTTACTGTAAAATAAAGCCCAGCAGAAGGAGCAATTTCCCTTCACCATCATCCCCCTGGGAAAAATGTGTCTAGTCTGCTCACTCCAGGACTGCATAGTGGTGTCATAGGAGGCACACACGAAGAAGAAAGGGAGGAGACCCTGAAAGGCAAAGCCAGCATGAAAGTAACAAAGCAGTGTAGAGATGTGAGGGATCTAACTGGGGAGAGGGTGACTTTCCCTCCCCAGTCGCAAGTGCACCTCAAAAAAGAATATTGGCATTGTTGGCATCCCTCAAGCAGCTTAACAGCAATGTTATATGGATTTGGCTTCACTTTGAGTGCCCATCTCAATCTAGGGGAGCTAGAAATGGGCTTCAATCAGAATAGTGTGGGTGTGTGGTCCCAAGCTCCAGTCAGGATTCTGAAAGTTTTCATCAGCCACACTTTGGTCTGAACCTTATTTCTAAAAGATTGCATCATATTGCAACCAGTAGGTTGCTTGTCCCATATTCTTCCCAGTTTAGGGCAAGTCCACTTGCTTAACAGTTTCCAGTGATGCTCCTATTATGCTTGGTTAATTCTGTACCATGGTGAGATTAAAAAAAAGAAAAAGGCTTTTTCCCCCCCTATTGTTCCTTTTCTTTAGTATTTGTCACCCTGGGAGGCAATGAAAATGCAGAAACACATGGGCCACAAGAACATGACTCACAACCCCAGGAGCTGGAACAACCGTGTCCTTGGCCTTACATTCTGGGTTCACTGTGTGAGGCTGGAGCAATGGAAAAGAGATGCCTCATTTCCTCACCAAACACTGCTCAAGACCTGAAAATGCTTCTTTCAAACCCTGATCCAGCCAATAAAGCACATCGAATCACCAAAGACATGTCTCGCTTCAGACTCCTGTGCTTACAGAGGCAGCAACGTTCAGAGACAGAAAATCACGAGATACTGCAGATTGGACTTGAAGAAAGTGGAAGGACTCCTGTCAGCCTCAGGTGAAGTTGCAAACAAGTGCCTTCTCTGTCAGGAGGGAAGCAGTTTACCTTATGTTTCCCCATCAACACCAACACTGCAAGGCGCAATGCCTTCAGCTAAAAGAAAGCCCTCATCTGAACCCATTTACGGTGCCAAGAGGAGACAGGACTAAGGTGCTTGGGAAGTGAGGAAAACAAAGAAGTGCTATGCTTAAGAGGTAAACATGCTTTCTGACCCTTGTAGGTAGCTGTACACAAGTGCTAATGAGGCAAAAAAAAGGAACTGAAAGCATCACTGAGCTTTGCAAATTGCTTCCTAGTTACTGGCCCAGTGTTGGCAACTCACAGTTTTATTGGGCTACTCCTTTGGTCAAGGTCTGCTCGGTTTATATTAATTTTATCCTGACAATAAAGGGGAAGCTTTAGCCTCATTTAAAAATGCAACACTGCAGAATCTAGTGGAAATGACCTTGCAAATCTAGGGGTTATAAATTAGCCAATGGAAAGGTATGTTGTGCAGTATTAAGAGGAACAGGGAAAATATGTACACTTACACATATTTGACTATTGGTTTATATTTTATAGTACCTTCTCTTAGAAGATCTCAAAGTACTTTACTCTAAATAGAAAAAAAGAAACAGAAAAAAAAGGAAAAATACTTTCAGTGTCTGATCCTGCATTCATAAGCCCCTCTCCCAGATGGTTATACCAGTTGACACCATCTGGAGACCAGGATTGTCATTTCCCTGTGCCCAAAGCAGAGGTAAAACACAAAGCTCTGTCCATGACATCACTCCCTTGAAATGATACAAGGGTCTGCTGCTGGCTTTGTACAGACCCATAAATCTCTTGTCAGGCAGTCTCCACTGCCTTTTGTCCTACTTCAGGTTTTTCTCAGGGGTGGTGCCATCAACATCAGTCTGATGAAGGACAGGTACCAAGAAAGATCTTTCAAATTTGGTCTGTCCTTTCACAAGTAAGTTCTTATTAGCAGATAAATATTCTACCCCAGTCATTGCTGTCATACCTAAGCACCCATTGACACTGTCCTTGCTCCCTTCAAGTTAGTGACAGATAAGCAGAAATACTGTAAGACCAAGGTCAAATTTAGAATCATAGAAGCTCAAAGAAAACTCACAGCTTTTGCAGGCTGGTCCTGCAAGAGATGCCAGCAAGTGGCTTAGCCAAGATCACAGCTACAAGAAAGCAGCAATAGTGGGGACTACCCTTCATCCCCTGAGAATTTAACACAAACCCAAAATAAACTGCTAATACTGACACCATGGCATTTTATTTCAAGACAGTGACTGATTTGACAATGTTTTAATACCTAACAGTAGAGATCTCCGTATTAATCCGATATAACTGACTGACACCTTTTTTTTTTTAAAAAAAAACAAACCAAACTTTGGACTCCCTCTGCTCTACCTGGCCATAGCCAAAGGCAAACATAAACATCTTGGTTTTTCCAATGGTAAGTTAGGAAATAAAGAAAAGGAGCAAAACAAAGACATTTGATTTTGACAGTATCTATCCTGGCATCTCATGACACTGCTTGTGAGAGCTAATGGAGAGTGATCACAATGCCAAAGAAACACAGGCAGACAGAAAGAGCTGTTAAGGAATCAGAGTAAGTTGCAAATGCATCTAGACAAGTGATTAGGAATCTCACCTCCTCTCTACTAGTGGCTGTATTCCTCCTACTGGATTCAAGAAAGGTTAGGCCAGGCCTTCCCTTTGTTTGAGGTGCCCAAGCTCCCAGAGAAACCTGGTTGCTTATCTTAAGATGCATTTTGATTTTGCACGCACCAGTTTTGGCTCAGGAAGCCATTCTCAGATTCCTTCCAAATCCTTGACAAACTGAAATGCCCAGAAAGACAAACTAAAACTTGGCTGTGGCATTTTCATAAGTAATTCTCTGTTTGTTGGTGTGTACATGTAAAATGGGTAGGAAGGACTGCCCCAAATGGGAAGGTTATTATTAAAGGCTCCAGGAATACAGTTTTTTGATTTTTCTATTTCGCAGTTGGTTGATTTCAAGCATTCTAATGGCTGCTTGCTACCCTACTGCCCATCTGTCTATTTTAATAAATGTTTCTGATAGCATTTACCTGGCAAGTGTTCGAACACCCAGCAGCACAACCAAAGTTCACCCTAAATCAGGGGGCTGGAACAGCAAGCTATATGACAATGATGCAATCATCTTTCTCCCCCAACACAGGCACTGGCAGCGACAGATAGACAGATGGGCAGAACAAGCAGACAAGAAAATGTAATGGGCCTGACCCCATCTCTCCTTCTTCCATTTTTTCCTGTTAAAGTCTGGGTGAGCAAAGGACAGGTTACTGTAACACTTGGGTGCTCTGTGCAGCCACAGAGGGTGGGTGTCAGTCAGCAAAGATTTGTCAGCTGCCTCGGAGATGCTATAAGTGATGCACTGAAGGCACCAAGTGACAATGAACTGACCCTCTTTAGGACCCATTCATTATCTTTGATCTCTCTGTATCTCGCTCTAGATCTAATCAGTGGTGATGGATGATAACTCTTGCTCCATCCTTTGAGCATCCAACTATGCTCCCTCTGATTTGTCACAGGGTCCTCATCCATTCCTCAGCAAACCCTCCATCCCACGAGCAGGTCCTGGGACAGGGAGGGGATCAGTTTCCTGCAGACCAGCTTGTGCCACAGCCGATGAGGATGTGCACAGGGTGGGTATGTCATCACCCTGTGTTAAGAAAGCTGGACACCGACCTGCTGTGTTCATACCCCAATCCTTTGGCTGTTCTCTCTAAATTTCTTTACCTTGCTGCTGTGAAACACAAGTTGGGTCAGGATGTGAAGGTAAAACTCCCTGTATTTAACTTGAACTTCAGTGCAAGCAAGTGGGCTTTGTGGCCTGTTACTGCCCCTTGACCCCCTTATGCAGGAGGGTGGACCTGGCCCAAGTCCTCTCAAGGTGGTCTCAGTGGTGTTCATCTCTATTACAAAGCCATGGGAATTTCACCCCGTACCTTTCTTTTTTCCAGTGTTGTTTTTATCAGATGGATGTCAAAACTGTAAGAGGTACCAATACCTTTTATCAGAGATGAGACCCAGGCATAGCACGGAACCAGGCCATTCAGCAGGGACTGTAGGTTCTTTGTGGGCAACTCCAGGATACTTTTTGATGTAAGTCTTTGACCTCCCTTTCCTTCAAGCATCAGATGGTGCAAGAATGTGGAGAGAAACTCATGACACAGGCAAAATTCAATAGCAGGTAAATATTTATCATGCTAGGAGAGCTGCCTCTTTTCATGACCAGCTTTCCTGCCACTTCACTTCACTTTCTACCCTAAAAGGTAGCATCCCCATGTGGTTGCTCTTAAAGTGGTGGCAGAAGCAGCCCATAAGAATGCTGATATTCTGTTACTGCCTCAAGGACTTGAGCGTGTGGTTAAGTTTTGGCATTTCACCTTCATCAATACTAAAATTTAGAAAGAAATGTGCACAATGAAGGCTTATGTCTTAGGCCTCTTTCTTATTAATCCTATTACACTTGTCTTTATGAGCTCTCCAAGTTCCTTTTACTCCCTCCGGGGCTTGGCTGCAAATGAAATTTTGCATCTCAGTGTAAAATAACCAGAACATTTTTCTATAAAATTAAATAAAAATCCTCTGTCCTGGCAGTACATGCCCAGAATCCAGTTTCTGGAGCCTACATCTTTCCTAGGCCTTCATTGTCTTCTTAACTTCTTTTAGCTTTGGGAACAACAGGCTTTCATTCTGTCCTGATCAATATCGTGAAGAAAAGTAAGGAGCAAACTTTAAACAATTCAGACAAACAAGAGGCAGAAAATGTGAGACAAAGTTGGAGAAGTCTATCACTTCCAGCAAACCTCCTCTTATTATATATGACTCAGTTTTCCAATGCATAAAATGGTAACAGTGATAGTCCTAACCTGCGATGCAGGTGGGATGGCTCAGCTCACGGATGTTCACAAGATCCTGCTGTAACTGATAGTAGATGTTACTTTATTACTCTGGTTACACACCTTTTAGGTAAGTGTTTTGATTTCTGAACTTTACTGAATCTTCTTTGCTTTACAAAACTGGACTGGGATCTGGACAGATTCCAGAAATTCCTAGTCAGGTAAACAACTGTTTTTTGTTTGTTTGTTGGTTGGGTTTTTTTTTTTGACTAGAGGGCTTCAAGAACCAAATCCTGTTGCCAGATTTGTGTATATCTTCAATAAGGAAGCCATACCTGATCTCAAAAAGCACATCATAATGATAAGAAAAAGCAAAATGGAAAGTGTATTAGAATTCTTAATGCCATCTAGAGTTAGCAAGGCAGAGTGGAATGACGAGAAATGAAAAGTAATGGGTGAAGAAAGTTAATAGCACTCCATCCAAGAGTTCCAACTGCTTCAAATTTAATCTTCCAGAGAAAGGTAAGTATTATGTGGAAAACAATTCCCAACATATTAAGGGAGGGGGATCTTTACTGTACCATGTTTGAACAGGTTTGGTGCTCTATCATTTACCTTTGATCTGTAAAATCTGGATATGTGTTTGCAAATCACCAGTACTACTCAAAGTTTAAAGCCTTTAATACCTGATGTGGCAGGATGACTTGGGCTGCAAGAAGAAAACAAGATCAAGTACAACTTGCAATGCCTTAAAGAAACATTAACCTCAACCAGCTGAGCTCCTGTTCAACTCAAAAGCTCCACCAGCAGACTTCCACCTGCACAAATGTTTTTTTTTTTCTGTTCAGCCTCTGCAGCACATCATTCTTTACCATAAAAGTTGACATTTAGATATGAAAAAATCAGGAAGGAAAGGGGATGATTTAAAAATAAAATGCAATTTACACTAATTATGTCATTACATAGGATGCTCTGCAAAAAAACATTAGCAAGTGAGATCGTGTCAGCAAAGCTCAAGATGAGCCGTATGAAAGACTTGCAAGTTCGTAAGTCAGAAAGCTGTGGCTTCCTGCTGTTTCTCATTTCTTGGCCAATCAATGCTTTATAAAGACTTCTAGAATACAGTTAAAAGCACCTTTGCAGTCCTAATGTCTGCAGTATCTAAATAGGAAACCAGTGGTAACATACTGATATGCGCAGCATCCTGGTGCAGAAAAGCATAGGAGCATTCCTCTTACAATGCAATGGAACACACAAAGTGAGGCATCCTGAGTCACCTGTGGCAAAACAGTCAAACCAAAGACTTCCAAAGCCCAGCATTATACCACAACCACTGACCATCCCCCATTTCACCTCCAGAAAACTGCTGAAAAGGAGATGACCCCCAGCTCACAGTTCAGGACATGCACAGGCATACCGTGCTGCTTATTGTCTCCCTGATCAGGATCAAGGACTGTTTGCAAGTCTTCTCCTTTTCCCAGTACTCACCTGGTACTGAACTAGAAGGGTTCATGTCTTGTCTTGAAGCTAACGGAGACCACCATTAGCAACATAAAAAAGTGCACAGTGAATTCACCAGTATTTGGTTAGGCTCAGAAAAGCAGTCCTTCAAATAGCATCCTAAGACTTGATATGTTTTAACACATCTCTCAAGCCCCTTCAGCTCAGAACATCTCAATTTACATGACAATACCTTTCACTTTGCTTTTCTTCAGCCTGGAGAGGTCGCTATCCCCAGGTGATCCCGGTCAAGTATTTCAGGGGGCTGTACACATACCACATCACCATTTAAAACTTGTACGTAATCACAAATGTAGCCCTCACCTGCACACACATTCCTGCCCTATAGCAGGCTTCATCTTAGGCAAAGTGGGCCAAGTTTAAAGAAAATCTTGAAGACAACCACTTCAGTAATCCTATAGTGAATGTAAAGAAATTTAAGCTTGAATATTTTGGAGGCCCACAAACTGTCTCAGGAACGTGGGATACAGCAAAAAGGTCCTGCCAACATATTTTCAGCCTGTTTTTCTCTAATGCTTGTGCTCTAATTCAGATGGCAAGTTGACTGCCTCAGAGATTCTGCCATCCGAGAGATGATCAGCTAACAAACAGAGCTGACACTTGTATTTTACATTTCACAGTGTACAAAATCTCAGAAAATGGGCTTCAGCTGTGCTCTTTTTGCATTTTGCTTCCCTGCTTTGTTTTGTTTTACAAAACTGTTCACCATCAATCTATCTAAACCACTTCACTGACCACAGGGGCAGGGCAGATAAGAACTGCGATTATTTGTCAAAGCTTTTATTTTGAAAAAAAGAAAAACAAAACTGACAAAAGTAATTCAACAAATTTTTTGACAAATACATTTTAAAATTGTTAGGCTACCTCAGTTAACCAGATGAATAATGCAAAATGATACAAGGTGAATAATTTATTACAAAATATGGGGGAAAAACACTGTATAAATTATTTAACTAATATTATTTGACAAGTGCTTGCCCTTCCCTGAAGTGCAGTTTTCTCTGTGATGGAACATAGCAGCTGTTTAAAAGCAACAATAGTTTAAGGCAGCAAATGAAGAAGAATAGCAAGTGCTGAAAGAGTATGAGATTAGACAGAATGTAATTACCCAGATTAGAAACTGGTTAAAACTGGGAAATAAAGGCAAAGGTCCTCTTATAAAATATATCATGACAGTGACAAGCACAAGTGGTCCAGATATTTTCTCTTCTTAATTTTTTTGGTTTGTGTTGTTTTCATTTGGGGGTTTTTTTTGGTGTTGCTTGGTTGGTTTTTTTATGTTTATTATTAACCAATGAAGGAAATAGAATAAACAGACTATTTTAGTTGGAAGAAACTTATAATGATAACCCAGCCCAACTTCCTGGCCACTTCAGGGCTGACCAAAAGTTAAAGCATTTTGTTAAGGACATTGCCCAAATGCCTCTTAAACACTGATAGGCTTAGGAAATTGACTCTAGGAAGCGTGTTCTAGTTGTCTGCCCACCCTCTCGGTAAAGAAGTGCTTTCTAGTGTCCAGTCTGAACCTCTCCTGCGGCAACTTTGAGCCATTCCCCTGTGCCGTATCAAAGAATGCCAGGGAGAAGGGATCAGCACCTCCCTCTCCACTTCCCCTCCCCAGGGAGCTGCAGAAAGCGGCCCTGGCAGACCACAGAGGTCGCAACAACACGTGGAATTAGAAGTTCAGGAGAGCAGCCAGAGCATCCAACCTCCACCCTCTACCAAACCCACCCCTTCCCGCCCCCGCCCCGCCCAGGTGAGCTCCAGCCTTGGCTCCCGCTTCCCGAGGCCCGGCCTCAGCGCCGAGCGGCATCTAGCGGCGGCGGTGGCATGGCGATCCCGGCGGGATGGCTGGCGGAGCCGGGATGGCGTTCCCGAGGGGACGGCTGAGGGAGAGCGACCAGCCTTGAGCCGCCGGCATCGGTCGCGGCAGCGCCTCAGCCCCCCCGCGGCGCCCACAGTTCCGTCTGTAGTGGGTCAGAGCTGCCGGAAAAAGCACAAGACACTGGTACTTGCAAATTTAGTGCCCCGAGAGGCGGCTTGTGCTCCCGCCGGGTGGAGGGTAGTGAAGAAGCCTGGATGCTCCCAACCCAACACTCAGGGCTCAGCCATACACGTGCGAGCTCCGATTTTCTGAGTCAGCCATGACAAGTTAGGAAGGAAGGAGAGTCCACTTCTCCTCAGGCATATTTCCTCCATTACAGAATCACAGAATTTTTTATGTTGGAAAAGACCTCTAAGATCATCTAGTCCGACCAATAACCTGACACTGCCAAGCTCACCACTAAAGCAAGTGCCCAAGTGCCACATCTACTCATCTTTTGAATATCTGTAGGGATACACTTCCCTGGGCAGCCTGTTCCAGGGCCTGACAACCCTTTCCATTAAGAAATGTTTCCCAATATCCAGTCTAAATCTCCTCTGGCACAACTTGAGGCCGTTTCCTCTTGTCCTATCGCTTAGTTCCTGGGAGAAAAACAGACCCCCAGCTTCCTACAACCTCCTTTCAGATAGTTGCACAGAGGAATAAGGTTTCTCCTCAGCCTCCTCTTATCCGGACTAAACAAACCCAGCTCCCTCAGCCACTCCTCATACAACTTGTGCTCCAGACCCTTCACCCGCTCTGTTGCCGTTCTCTGGACACACTCCAGCACTTCCATGTCTTGTGATGAAGGGCCCAAAACTGAACACAGGATTTAAGGTACAGCCTCGACCAATTAGGCTTATAGCCAGCAGGATGCCCTTACTCAACACCATGGAATAACACCCTGCGTAGCCATTAGTGTGCCTCCAGGAGCTGTTGCTTTAAAGACTCTACCAGTCCCTTTCAAAGGACAAATCGAAACTGTGGCACCTTGGAAAGATTTGCTTCTAGTGCCTAAGTGCAGGAGCTGAGCTCACCCTAAGTATTGCAAGAATTATTCGGGGAATTTATGCTCTTGGGTCCTGGCTCCTGGTCACTAGCAGGGAAATGCAGGACTACAGAGAAGCAAAATTTACAAATCTCTGTCACCTTATGGGAACGTTGCGATACTCCCAATTTACACACATACTTTGGATGTGTAAATATTTCAGAGCTGCAGTTTAAGGGCACCAGTGATTTGCACAGCACTATATATCACTGCTTCGCAGGGAACACAGTGCTACTGAGAAGTAGCGCTCAAGTCGGAGGTGGATTTAACTTTAGCACCTCAGCACTACGCTACAAGTTTGATTGTTTATGTACATCATGTCAACTGATTTAAAATCTATATTTACACATGCTGAGATGGCTTCTACTCATTAATAAATTAAGACACTTGTAAACCACTGGATCTGCAAGTTGGCTTTCTAATTTACTAGTGTCTGAGTATCAGGTTGCCTACCCTTCCTAGGCAAAAGTTGCTGAGGAACAAAACAAAATGGTCCACACAGTCCTGTAGATTGTGGTTGTCCATATACCACTGGCACTCATGCTCCTCATACTATGCGTCTGTGCAGACTAAAGTTGTCTCTTCTGTCCCGAGGGTTATTAGCCTTGGATCTTTTGCCAGCACTAAACTCAATCATCTAAATGAGTTTAATGACAAAGGTTAGTTTTTCCAAGAGAAAGCTGGAAACCTACAGCAGTGTGTTCTTGGGGGCTAAGAACTATGCAGTGAGCGAGTTGCCATTGCAGCTGCTCCTGAGGGCCCCTTCTGCCAGCAGCTCTCCAAGCTCATAACTCCCCTCCTCCCCTGAGCACGAATGATGAAATATTAGAGGCTCTGATCTCTGCCTCATTAAATAGAGAATATTCTCACTCTGTCTTGACCTGGGCTAGGGCCAGTTTAAGGAGCAATCTGTCATGAGATCATTAATACAAAGACTTGCTCAGAGGGCAAGGATGTTCATCCAAAATTAAATTCTTAACTTTTCTGGGAAGGACTTTGGAAAGGATATTTTACCTTTCCTAACTGGAGGTATCAGTTATATATTTCTGCACTGCAGGGATGATGGAATCAGAGCCAAGAGGCCAGCACCATGCTGAGACTTTGCCTCCCCAATTCTTTCAGTGATGTCCAACACTGTGTGAGCAGAAGCCCCAGGGATCAGGAAGTAGAGCAACGGTCAGGGAGCAAACCAAGGTCAGTTAAAAATTGCAGTGAATACAGTTCAAATAGGCCAAAGGCACATATCCCATAACAGGAGCCTGGCATGGGATAATAAGAAGACACTGGCGATGCCTAGACATAGAGAGATGCTGTAAAAACGTGAACGAGTCTTAGCTATCCTTTCAAGACATAGATCCAGTTGTCAGACACAGTACTCACAAGTCACATGAGTGACACAGGTGGCTCTGGTTCTGCTTGCAGTGGTACTCATAAACATTGTGAGAGAAAGTCTGTCCTTTAATATATGAATATATCGTACTTCATATCTAAGTGGTTCCTTAGCCTTCCTCACTCCCCTCTCTCCACTTTTCTCCTACAAAGGGTTTTAATGACCAGAGGTACCCACAGTGTGATTATGACAGCAAGCTATAAGGATGGAGGCATAGAGAGAGAGAGATAGGAAATCTCCAAGACAAATGTTTTCTCCTAATAGTATACAATCTACACAGACTGGTGAAGAAATGGGGTGAATAATAGAATCACAGAATTTTCTCATCCTCTGTCACTGTCAAATCCTATTAAACTCACTCCAGGTAAAAGGTACATTATCGACAATGCTAAAACTGCACTACACATCGGGGTTACCGTAAGCAAATGAAAGAAGATGGGTGTGAGAGAGGATAAAGAGAAATCACAAATCATCATCTTCCCAGTGAAGCATCAAGAGAATACGTTTTGGGGGTGAAATGCTATTTCTGAGGACATATAAAATCTATATCAGGTTAGGACTGAAGCTTGATATTAACCCTCTTGTTACTGGAGTTTTTTTCTATGAATACTGTCTCCGCCGCTTCTTTTAAGGCTAATGTGCTTTTATACCAAAGAAGATACAGACAACTGGATTAGTATGGGATTTAGGGAGCAGACTGTGTACTGGGTGATGTGACAGCGAACAACTAAATTTAATATGGCAGCTTGATCCATTATGTATTTTATTCCAAGATAAGTCTACATGGGCACATGAAACCTGGACTGGATCTGGCATCACAGTGGACTGGGATCCAGAAGTATCAGATCTGGGCCACATGATGATCACATTTTAACAACCACTTTTGCTGCTACTAAGTTCGGTTTACATGGATTAAGCTTATAAATGCACAGAATCCTCATTAAAAATCATCCTGACCCTAAACTTTAAGTAAAGATACATAATATTTAGCACCTTTTTGGAATTTTTACCTGTGAAGTTTAAAGTTCTTTAATCAATTGATTTCATTACACTCATCTCCACAGAGACACCAAGCAGGGAGGCTGACACGTGCAGGGTTGCCCAGTGAATCGAAAGAGGGCTAGAGACTGTACTTAGAGCTCCCAGATTGCTCAAAACCCCCTGTGCAACCTTTGCTCAGCTTGCCACTGGAATTGAGACTTTATATGCATTCACCAAATGGACCTGAAATTTGCACACGTAACCAAAATGCTAGTTCTGACAGCCTCAGAGGGGTTTCAAAGTAGTACAGGCCCCACCAAAGACAGCCTGTTGATTATTGTTCTTCCTCAAGCAATCACTGGATGAAATTAAAGACATTCACAGCTTTCTACAAGTTACTCTGAAATACCTCTTTCTTATCTCCTCGATCCTATACAGTTTTAACTTTGTACATACATATGGAAGAATACTTGGCATGGTAAATATTTGTCAGCTGATATCCCTGATTACACCAAGGCCTGACTCAGACTTGGCACCACAGGACAAACTTGCTCACTAGAAATAAGGCAGCTTCTGCTGCTCTATCCTCAAGACTAACTGTAGAGACTAAGAAATATAAAATCTCTCTTATGTTTCATTAAATAAATAAATTTTAAAAATTAGTATAAAGAGGTCATACTGAATTTGATACCAAGTTGTCCTTTGCATTATCACTGACCCGATCCTACCACCTTCCCAAAGCTTTATCAGCTCTGAGAGGGACACAGCATGCAACTCTTCCAAGAAGCAATGAGAAGCCTTTACAGAAACAGGTTTTGTAATCATTCGCAATTCATTTAGCATACGGAGCAGCATTCTGGGTGTCATGTCTCCCAGCTGGTGGCCAGACGCTACAGTGGATGTGACCAACTGGCCACAGTCTTTCTGCCTGGCAAACCAGGCTTCTGTGTGTGCATGGCCTGTGTGTTTCCATGGCTGAGGCTTAAAGCACCACGTCCAAGTCCTAGAAGCAGACGCCAAGCCAGCTGAACCACAAAGGAAATTATCCCCTGGCCAAACTGGGCAGAGGGATGCCAAAGTTTGGAACAGAGCACCAGCCAGCCAAGAGGATCTTAATACTGAGAGTAGTCATCTTTCCCTAATGGTCTTACAACTGAGTGAGAGGGGAGGAAGAACAGGTCTCTTTTGCATTCAAAGCCCAGGCCAAGGGTTCAAGGGGATGTGCAGTATTTTTGCTGTAGCTCCTCTGAACTCTGCAAAGCTACATGGAGCAGTACAGCCTGTGTGACATCAGAGGTCCCAGAGCTGGCTCCACTCAAGCTGGAGTCCCTGCTGCACAGGGAGCCACGAGCTCACCTCCCAGAGCAACATAGCTGGCTTGGTACAGGCCTAGACCCAGGTTAGAGTGCCTAGGTCCCAGCTGAAAAACAACCTTTGTTTAATGGTAGCTTGGAGATTTCTCCACTGCTTTGTCCGAATGCTTCTCAGTGCCACTTTTTCTTCTGTAACAAGAGGGAGGGTCCTGATCTGCTCTCAAACATTGCTTTAAGAGCTAGGAAAGAGCTAGGTAAATACCACTTTGCCTAGGATGAACTATCCATGGATGCTAAGGAAGAGGACAGAGAGGTTGTTAACACATCTCCATAGGAGACATGTCGCTTCAGTGACAAGCACTAAGGCCCATGTAGCCTGGAGGATGGGTTGCACTTAATTGCTTTGCCCGTTTTCAATTGTATGGTTAATTTTTAGCTACTTTCTGCCCTAAGTACGACTTTGCTATCACTCCCATAGCATTATAGCTAAAGACATGATTGCATTTCCAGATAGGCTTGTCACTTAGAAAACACTAATGCCCCACTTTTGCAAGGCAATTATGAAGCGTTACTCTGATTTTATAACATACCAAATGTCTGTGTGGCTACAGACTGATAACATAGAATCAGCAGCAGCATTGATTAAGTGCTGCTGGCAATCTGACTTCTGGAATACTACAGGCCACCAGCGGCCATAATACAGGAATAATTAATAATAAAGCTTAATCTTGCCCTCTAATGAACAGAGAAAAACCTCTCTCTCACCCTGGCCCATCCTCCTCTCCATGAATCCTAAGAGGAAGCAAACCTGTGATGTAGCAGACACATCTTAAGGACCAAGGGTCTGAGGAAAGAGTAGCAGGTAAATGGCTGTCATGCAGTGTGGGGATAGTTGTGCAGGTACTAACACCCTATGAATGGAGGTATATCCAGCCTTCATTGGCTGTGAGAAACACGCTTGCTGGGAGTCTGTGAGGAAACAGCAAAAATGAGTGATGTCTTAGTTCTATTGTATAAAACAGCTCTGAAATCAAGGCACCTTTGTTTCTAAATAGTCTGTCTTTGTTTCCATGTACTGGCAGTTCAGGCAATCAGAAATCTTGATTCTAGCCTCCCAAAACTGTGAAAATGAGTTTTCTAGAGTTCTTGTTTTTGAATCATCAGGTGACATTTAGGGTTGTATTTTCAAGCTTTTCATCACAACATTGTAGCAAAAAACCTTCTTCAAACCCTCCTTACTTCTCCCAAAAAACAACAATGAAAGGGAAAATTTGTCTTCTTGTTCACATACCTAAGAGGCAGCTGAGCTTGAAATTAAATATGGAAGGACTAAGAAGGACTAAGGATTGCTGCTAAAATTGTGAGCATCAACAGTGCAAAATTTCCAAAATCCTCGACCCAATGTTGAGGCTGTGGCAATGCTGTATTTGAAATGGAAAATGCTTTAATGTGCTGTACTTGAATTCTCTCATGCTGCTCTCCTCTCCTTGCTAAAGACATTTATGGGGAAACCTCGGGATATTCTTTGTGTATAAGGGAACAAAGTGTCCTCTCCCCTGGAGGCAGAATACAGTGTTACTGGAGCTAAAAGGCCCAAAGTGCCATATAATGCTAAAATAACAGGGAGTTTTACCTCTACTTATCTCTCATAATCCTGAGCTATTTTTCCTCCAGATGAAATGAAAGATATATCCCATCATCTCCACTGCACGCAAATACCATAGCCTGTAAAGCTACATATTAGCAACTTGGGAGCAGATCAAGCCAGGCAAACAGTGAATAGGAATTTTTGGGGTTTTTCCCCCAAAACCCTCATTTTATGCCTGGAACATATGATGCCTGCTAATAACATATGTAGCTGTGGGAATCACAATAATTACTAAGGCAAATGAATCTCATGCCTCAGGAAGTAGAGTATTTTCCATAGGGCTCAGGAAGGGAGTCTCCTGCCTGCAGCATTACCTTGAGACATGCAGGGCCTACGACCTGCCTCTTTGCAGCAGCTCTCATCCTACCTCTCATCTACCAGTCAGCTTAATCCAAAACCCTTGGCAGGAAGCTGTGCCAATAAATATATTTCCTATTGGCAGGATATTGCTCTCCTCTGAAATATCACATATTTGGCCATTAGGGAAGGCAGAGTCTGATCCTGTATGTCAAATCTTATGTTCCCATGAAAAATGAAGGAGCCACTTTGCACTCCTCTCCTCTTCTCCCAGCTAACCAGCCAAAGATGCTGTCACGAGTGAAATACAGTGTGCAGGGCTTGTTTTGCCCTGGCAACGGCTGTACCCGAAAGTAGCATAGAGGAGTGGATTAGAGAACAGAAAAGGGGCAGGAAATACATGTGCCTACTTGCCCACTGAAACTGCTGAGGATTTTAATTTTAGGCCTCTCATCAGCTCTGACACAAAAATTGTAGCATCAGTAAAGTCGTAATGAGTTAGTGGTGCGTGTGACATTTACAGATTGTAGATTAGGAGCAAAAGTGCAGGACTTCGCAGCAGCCTTGCTACGCATAGATGCAGTGTTTGGACCCAAGGCTTAAGTTCAGGAGTTTCAACAAGAAACTGAAGTGCTCAGGAATTCATAATAGGATAAAAAGCTTTTCTTCTGCACAGTAATCTAGCTTTTAGTAACCCCCACTAAAGATGACCAAAAGCTTTTAACATGTGCCTGCCTTATTTTGGGCTGGTATTAGCTGGCCAAGGAGTAGTTGATTTCAGGATAGATAACAGCCCCAAACCCTTGCTACTGCAATCATTAATTGATTTCCTCAGTGCAAGGATACATTTAGGACTTCTGCTAAAAGACAGGAATAAAGTGTGCACAAGAAGAGGAAAGATTGGGTCAGCACACCTGATTCCAGATTTTGACCACTCTGGAGCCTGATTTTCCCTCAGGATAAATCAAATCCTAGCCAACTTCAACGCATCAGAAAAGCCTGCAAACATTCTGAAAGTAGACCAGATCTTCTGGATTAACTGCGCACAAACACCGCTTAGTGTGCCGTAACATTGGCCTCAGGATAGACATGGGGTGCCTCAGCTAGCCTTGCTTGCAAGGGGTTTGCAAAATGAAGCAGAGGCCCCTGGACCTCTTTCTCTGGTGAGTTTGACTACCCAGGAAGCCAGGGCTTCTACTGCTGGAAGCAGCACCGCCCCCATTACCAGGAATGACAATGGCAAATGGTGAGCTGTAAGGGTGCTGGGTTCTGCAGTGGAGGGTGCTTGTGAATCCACACGCAAGGAGACAGGTGCAGAGGGAAGGGGATTAGATTAGCTCGCATTCAGAAATGTTCTGTGTGCTCTGATACTCCCAAGAATCTTCCTTTTTCTCTGGTCCCCCCTTCTTCCCCCTCAAATCTCAGCCTCTTCCCTCCTGCCTGGTTTCATCACAACTCCAGATTGCTTGAACAAGCTGCCTGATAAGCCCACAGATGCCAACAGGAAGCAATGATGTTACAATAAGTGTCACAGGGAAAATGTCAACTGTATCATTATAATGAAGGTCATGTCTCCCTCACAGAGAGCTCAGGGCTCTGCACAATTCACATGTTGTTATTAGGTAGATGTTGACATGTGTAACTTCTACCTTACAAGAGTCACAGCACAGGGAGGAGGTGAGGAAAAGCTGCCTCACAACTACTCTGAGCTTCAGCCTCCATCGTAGAAAGTGCAGAAGGAAACAATTAACATACATTACACAGGTTGAAATTCACAATACTCCAGTTCCATCTCCTCACGACAGACAGGATACACACAGGATAACCAGGCAAATGCACAGCACATAAGCAGCCTCAGATAGGATCAAAGCACATCACAGAGTGACACTAAGAGCAAGTCAGGCACAAAAGCAACCAGCCTGCATCCCAAAGTTGATGCTAGTAAATGACACTTGGATACTCCACGTAAAACAGCTCGCTGCCTCCCTAATGTAGGGAATCTCCTCCTTTTAAACCTAGCAATAAAAATGATAAAAAGGGGACTATAAAAAATAAAAGCTTTGAATTAATACTCTAATGAAGTTTTATTATTTTTCTAAAAAAGATTTTGTTCCATGATGAGAAAATATATACTCTCCTTGGCTCTGACTCTATGAAAGAAAGTGGTTCTAGGAGTGGCGGGGGATGTTTGTGCATGCGTGTGTGTATGAGATGAAGGAAGGCACTGAATGCAAAAGGCAGAGGCCTTTTAGTTCTCCAGAAAGACACAGTGTTCTTTCCTGTCTTCTCTCCATCTCCAAACCTGTCAATATTTTGCTCAATAAGGAATGACACGTTGGCAAGGATTTTCACATGCACACACATGCGCGCATGCGTGCATGCATACCCTGCTAGAGCTGGTGGAAGAATATTAAAATCTGAGAGATTTGACTAATACATGGCATGACAAAGTGCTTTCAGTCATCCACAAGACTGCCCATCACTCATTTGTTGAGTGAGATTTTTAGGGCACTGCTCACTGGTCTCCCAGGACATCAAAACTATCCATGAAAAGACAGAGGAGAGGAAAGGAGCATGGTATAAAAGTGATCATCTGAAGAACCGGAGGTGCACAGCTTTTGAGGGACAAGGGCTAAGGTAGGGGTGGTGTATCGGCACACGTATGAGTGACTGAGCACCATTTTACTCTTCCTCCAGTCCAAAAAGAGAGGTAAAACAGTGGATCAGCAGGTTGCAGCTAAATGCTAATTGCACTTCCTTGTGATCCTGGGTTGTAATTTATCTGCTCCCTCCCATTCCCGCAGTGCTGGTATATCCCCTCCCATCAGTTTGTTCCCATATGCACTACTCTGAGGTAAAACTGTTGATTGGAGTGAGTCTGGTATTTTTTATGGCAGACTGTGTCCACTCACTTGCTTGGGGAAAAGTTGGCTCAGAACTGAAAGCACAGGGGAACACACACCTCCCTGAAGCATCCGTTTGTATTTTATTTTAGTAAGAGCAGAAGGATAGTGCCATTTTACTCCTCCGTCCATAGGGCCATATTCTTATGCCTCTAACATTAGAATACTCAATGCAGGCAATTAACAAGCAGTGGGTGAACACGGTGGAGATGCTCTGAGAAAGAAGGGTGATTTGGCTTCAATCCTCCATTCCCTTAAAGGAAAACTGCAGAGAAATGGGAGCAGAGAAGAAAGGCTTTTTACTCTTAGTTCTGTTTTTCTGTTCTAGGATGATCCACCTTCCCTGCCTTTGCCCAGTGCTTTGGAAACTCAGAGCTGAGACTCAGAAACAACCTTGCTAAGTCCCTCCCAGGCTGCATCTGAAGCCCAGAGCTTGTGGTGACAGGTGACAGGACAGGTGATACAAGTTCTCCACAGAAAATGGTTACAGACATCAGATGTCACATCTTAGCCCAAAAGGGACTGTACTTCAGAGAGAGACCTTCAGAGCAAAGGCCTGATGAAGAAATGTCCACAAATAGTAAACTTGGTTTGAAAGTTTAAGTCGTCACTGTCTTCCCCACCATTCCACCATCTTGTTATATTTTCATAGTCCAAACACAGAAGAAAAAAAATAATTTCCTGTCTTGAGATTTTCCAACTTAAAGCCAGTGAAGCATACCCAAGAGGTAAAGGGAGATCTGAGGCTTTCTCTCATTATGGGGAGGAAGGTGAAAAAGAGGAAGAAGTGTTTAGGGCTTGCTAGCAACCACATTCAGCACAACAGATTTCTGAATCCAAGTCAAGGGAGGGATTCACTGGATAAGTAAAGCCAGCCTTCCCCCAGAGAAAGTCACATGGGGACTGGGTCTGCTGTCATCAGAAGCAACCCCCTATAGGCCCTGCTGTTGCAAGCAGGTTAATCCCAGTAGCTCACAGGTTTTTTTCACTTGGCTCCTGATCTGCAAAGTAATCTGAAATAGACTGCTTCCTGCATTTCTGCCTGTGCTTATTTGTTCACTTATTTTAATTTGAAGGAGGATTTAGTGATTCGTGGAAGTCAGAGATCGATATCCCTAGTTTTAGCCAAGAACAGCTCTGAGGAAGAGTAGTCACACGATTCTCTGACTCACAGCACACCTCAGTCCTGACCCCCCCTACTAGGGTCTGGCTTCCCTGCTACCATTCAGCCACTGCCCCCTCCTACACCACAGCCCTCCCCAACACCTTGCTCTGCTATTTCCTCTCCCACCTGCCCTCAAGTCTTCCTTGAGGGGAGACTATAAAATACAAGCCAGAAGGTGAAACTATGGTTTGAGGATGATAAAATTAAGATGAGATCCACCAAATTCATTTTTATTTGCAATCATAAACCAAGCTTCACTTTACAAGACAGAGAAATTAAAAAGGAAAATGAGAAAGAGTTCAAGTGCATCAGTTACAGGTTGTTAATAGAACCAAAGTATTTTGTACTATTTATATTTTATGAAGCTCTAATGCTGTGTTTGGTACAACAGCACATCACAATAAATGATTTACCAACTCAGTAACAGATCCAGAAAACTCACCTCAGCTCATCCATTAGAAGACCAAAACTCCTGATCTCCTTATGTTACAACACCCTCCCCCCCAAATACACTGATGCACTTTAAAACTGGGAAAAAAACCCCAAAAAAATACCAAAATCTTTATTAGTCCTGAGTTTTGGTTTTTAAAACTTTCCTACTGGATTTTTCCAATTGTTATAGGATAGTGTCCTGCCAGAAATGAAGCAATTTTTCAAAAAATGATAGAGAACATTTGAGAAATCCATAAAAGAAATGACAGCTTTCTAATGAAAAATAATTTTTTAACATCACATAATTTGATTTTCATATTTCTAACAGAAGAAATAATTATAAAAATAATTAGAAGTGTTATTTCTTAAGCTCAGAATTCTTTCTCAGACTTAGAGGTTTCCTTTGGAAGACCTGAGCTAATCCTACTCCCTTCCAAACACCCCTGAGCTAGGATTTGCAGGATTGTTGATAGATCAAAACCACTTTAAATATGCGGCACAGAGAAGGCAGGTTAATGCCTAGAAATGCAAAGGTAGCTCTGCTAGCTCTGTTTTGGGTTTTGTATCATACAAGGCAAGCATAACGCTTCAGATCTATTGGCATGCCTGCACTGGACTAGGATGATGCATCAAGTGGCATGTGATGGAAGGTGGGGACCAACATCCACTTTAGACTGATGCTTGTGAGTGAGTGAGGCAAGAGGTGTGGGGCGTCTCTGCAGTGCCCAGGTGGATGAGGACAGTTAGCACTGGAAGGTGAGACTTCTCTCCCTGCTCAGCTGAAACCGTGATAGGAATGAGGCACGGATGCAGCTGATCACATCTCTGGCAAAACAAGGGGCTGTGTAGGTGGCATGGAAGAGGATGATGTGTCATTCTTGGAGGCTCATCCCCTGTGTCCTATTACACTGATCCTTTGCTCCAGCCAAGCTTTTCCTAGATCAGGAAAGCAGCAATAGCAATGGCCAGCAATGTTTTTTATGATAGCTTCTGTCTTCTTGTTGTCTGGGAGCCATTAGCCTCTCAGTTTGTCTTAGACCTCCTTTAATGTGCTCTTGAGTGAGTCATGGCAAACAACGGGAGCTCCGCTTGTGCGGTGGCATGCTTGAGCAGAGAGGCCCTGCCCTCAGGAGTGAAAGTCAGTCAGTTGTGCTGGAAAAGCATGTTAGAGGATCCTTCTCAGCACTGTGCCCCCCTGCCCTGCCAGAGCATCTCCGGATTCTGGAAAGTCAGTTGTTTCCCAGACCAGCGGCTCTAACTCTCAGCAGCTGCAGGACCAAGTCAGAAGAGAAATGAGTGAGGGTCCTATTTAAGCTCAGTGAGAAAGTATCAAGTGCTAACCTGGCCAAAGAAGTGAACTTCAGAGCACTACCACAGCTGGGCTCACTCCCACACAATGGCCTCGGTTCTTTTCAAGTGCAGTTATAGACTGGTTTAGTTGTGTCAATTCAGAGCTCTGCATGGACCCTTATTTTAGTATCAGATAGGTCTGGGCTTAACACAAACTTCAGCATGCTGGGAAATAAATGTGCTCCTGTGGGATACACCTCATTTGGGACTGACTCTGCAAGCTTCTGTTCTTACCCCACAATGCTTCAGCCTTGCTCCCAGAAGCAGGCTTGCATTCAGCCAAAATAAGAATAGCTACATGCACCAGTTTACTAAAGCAGTGCAGTGAAGGCCAAAGAGTATTGAAATCCCAGGGACCAAATGCTTCCTGTCAGAGGACCTGGAGGTGGCCGTCACTTTAGACAGGGTCGTCAGAAAACCGCTGTGTCGCGAGGTCTGAAGGGAGGAGTAGAAGCCTGAGACAGATATTGAAGGAAAGCTGAAGAGGCAGCAAGCAAAGCACAAGGGCTGGGATTTGAGGGGAGCGCATTTACTACTGGCTGAGCTTGTTACTGTTTCGGTGCAGTTAGCTCCTGTCTGTCACTCTCAATAAAAGTGTTATTGATTAGCATGTGACTTTATTGTAGGGAGCTGGCCAGGAGCCAAGGTGGAAGGACTCCAGAGGGAAAAGAGGACGACGGAGCTGGCAGGGAGGGGAGGGCGGGGGGAACAGAGGAGGAGGAAAAAGGAAGCTTGGAAACATAAAATCTTGAAAAGAGTAATTAATTCTGATCGTTACAGCAATCTATCCAGATTTTCAAGAATATTATAAATCAGTTGCCTGTACCCTTCCTATTAGCATTCACACTGGGGAGGGATTTTGGGGAGAATTGATCAGCTGAGAGTGCCAGTGCCCTGGGGAAGGACTCCAGCTCAAAGAAAGGAGGATTGTTTTGGCTGCTCATTTCAGAACCACTCCGGTGCCCAGGCCCATGGAAAAACTAAGGAGGCTGGAGGCATGGCCTTTCAGGAGAGACGCAGGGTCCCTTAACCCACCTCCACTGCTGTTCCCTTGAGGGTGTGCCAAAGGAAAGGGCAGATGGCCTGCAAATCTTTCTGAAAGTGAGAAAGTGTTACTACATCTTGCAGCTTAACTGAAAAAGAAAAAAAAAAGGAAAAAGAAAAAAAAAAAGGGAAAAGAAAAAAAAAAGGAAAAAGAAAAAAAAGGAAAAAGAAAAAAAATCCCTATAGAAAGAATAGAGGGTAGAAATGTAAGGGCAGAAGAGGCATACTTTCTACATTAAATTAGAAATAAGCTTTATTTAAAAAAAAAAAAAATCAACATTTTCTCTGAAATGTTTCATTCTAATTGCTTTCTTAGGGAAAAATTTCTTTAAAACCTGCTTCATTAACTACAGAATCCCATTTTTCCTGAACAAATTTAACTTTTTTTTCCTTCTGCCTTCAAACTACTTCTTTGCTTCTGGATGCTTTGCAAAGTCATCTGGAGCCCTTAGGAAGAACATAAATGTAGAATAGAAATAGTAGTGAAATATTATTCATTAAAATACATGACAAAAGGTAGTCCATCATCATCAAAGAAGTCTTAGTCTACCATTTAGAAAGAGAAGAAAAAAAAAATCTTGATTAAATAACTAATGGATTTCCTATTTATGTATCTTGAAGATACACTTCCAGTTCCCATCTTAAAGCTGCCCCACCTTTCAGTAAGCTGTGCACTGCTTCCCTGGAGGCTCACAGGATAAAGCAGCTGTGGAGCTCCCGTGAGAGGTACTGGCAGAGCTTTGTTCAGGGATCTTGACACAGGATAGCAGACAGTGTTGAAGACTGGAGCCAGGGATGCTGACAGGGCTATAGGGCCAGACTTGTCCATTGTATACTCAGAATTTAAAAGCATGCTTGGTCTGTTCTTCTGCTTTCCAAAGAATAAAAATAAGCATGTTCCTGATCTTTATGAGACGCATCTTGGCAATGCAAATCCAGATACCAACAAAGACCTAATAGGACACAACAGCATCAAAGAATGACCACCCATAATGCACAATGCTTCACTTCCCCCTTTTCAAGACTCAGCACTTGGATTTAAAGGTCTGTTGTTGCCACAAAATAATTTTATAGCTATCAATGCCCTGACCTTCTATTTCTCTCCATTTCCTCCTCTTTAATGGAAAACTCTTCTTACACCCCTCTTCCCCAAAACACACAAACTTTTATATACTCGCTGTCTAGCCACTGCTGCAGGACATCAGTATGAAAGCAGGCTGGTTCAGTGCTGACCAGTTTGTGGTGCCAGTTGTTCTGGAGGGCTATGACCATGACAATGTTAGCTGTGCTCCATACCATGACCATGAAGATACAGCCCAGGCAGCTTGGACCCTGTACTCAAGTATCATTGGCTGTGTTCTGTGGCCACACACAGGAGTTTTCAGGTAAAGTTAAAAGAGCATTAACGCTGCCACGGCATCAACACAATCACTGGAAGCCTTTATTATCTTGACCTTCAAGCAATTCCATTGCCATGTGGAACTTGGTTATCACATCTCCCCCTTCCCTCCTCCCCCCAACCCACCTCCCATTCTACCTTTGCCACCTTGCTGCCTCCACATCATCAGCAATATCCTGGAAGAGACTCCATTAAACCACAGGCCCAGATGGCTTTGCTCCTTTCTCTGAGTGCATCTGTGGCCACAGTCTGCCAAGCAGGACATTTCCCTGCGGCTCTCTTCACTTGCCTAAATGTAGGTGTTTGGTGTCATTTGGGACGCCTTGGGGTGCACAAGACATCTGCACAAAAATGGCAGATATGACACAGGACTACAGGAAACCTGTTCCCATCTGCACCAGTGGCAGGAAGCCAGGCAGGACACCAGAAAGCTACTAAAGCAAGTAACTCAAGCACCTAACACTGCTTCCAACCAGCAAGCTGGGGTTTTGGTGTAGGCTGGTTCTTAGGTGCTATTGGCAGCACGGACAAAGGAGTCCTTCTTTCTGCTGACACATGCCGGACCTTGCCCTTCCCACCAGCAGGCTCAGGAGAGGATTTCTAGAATATTTTCTGGCATATTTCTGGAATATTTTACCTGGTATAGTGCCAGCTAAAACCCTGGCACCACTCTCCAAAAATGAAATGCAAGACACAGTTTCTATTTAAGTTGGGAAAGAAATCTATGGATTCCCCCACATGGCCTCCACTGTCTTTGCACTATCTGGGCATGATTACTCGAAAAGGGTACTGGATAGAAGGGAAGATTTTTTTTTATGAGAAGTCCTGAATGATAATATGAATAACTCACTTGAATGCCTTTTTCTGCTTCTTATTTCTTCCACAGTACTTCCCTCTTCTATACCTGCTTTTTATGTTCTTCTTTCACTTCTATTCCCTGCTTCCTCCACTGCTGCCAGCTCTTAGCTTCATTTACTAGTTTTGATTGCGTGTTATTTACTCAGCACCCGTTGATTTGTCCCCTCAGGACTTCTCCATTTTAAGCAAAGAGAATGCATATGATTTTAAGTGGACATAATTTTATACAGAAAAGGAAACAATCACTGTAGCTTCCTTCTCACTAGAAAACAACAAAAGTTGTTTCAGCAGTTGTTCACAGCTGAGCTGATCGCAAAATGGTGACCACAGATAGGGTCAGGGTAGGAGCGACAGAAAATCACAACATATGCAAAGCAGAATTTTAACTGTTTAAGATCTACTTAACTTGCAATACCTTTTAAAATGTACATGACCTGACAAACAAAAATCTCTTCAGTGTAAGGTACCCTCCTTGTCCTCCTCTCAGCAGCGCCATGAAGCATTCTGAGCTGTACTTTGAAAACAAAACACAGTCTCAGGAAATCAGGAGGCCAATAGACTTGCACAGATGTTGCAAGATGTTGAACTAACCAGAGGTTCTAGCATGCTCCCAACAAAAATCGCAGAAAGTACTACATTCCAACAGGATTGGAGCACCAACACATGAAAAGGGTGCTCCCGCCTTAGCTTTATTCCCCCTTCAAGATTAGTCTCTTCAAAGAGGCCTCAGCATGCCTCTTCCCTCTGCACAGTGACTTCCCGACCACTCTGCCTGCAGCCACCACTGCCTTCACCCTGATTCCTTCCTTGGGAAAACATCCTACAGCCAGACAAAAAACTGCAAGACAGTCTAACTCCTTCTCTGTCCCAGGAGTCAGACAAACTCTTCATCAGAAAAATGGAGCAGGACCCTAGCCATTTCCTCATTTTTTTGAGCTACTTACAAATAACAATATATTTCTCAAAGATTCACCCAATCATTTATTTACCAAGTAGCCTACTCTGAACACATTTCAGCCTATGGCATGCCTAAAGACAGCTTGCTCTGTTATGGTTGGGGTTTGGGTTTTTTTAGTACAGACAAAAGAAAATCTACCAAGCATTTAGATTTATGGGTTTTTAAACTATAAAGGTAAAACTTCACAGGAAGTAAAAGCCCTACAAACACAGAAGCCTTTCCCTGTCCCTCTCTCTCCTTGCTTATTGGCTCTGCAAGGGCCTGAGCTGTTCACAAAATGGCAAGCTGACTCAGCACCGTGGCTGGACTAATCTAAGCCTTTACATCTTTTTAAACCTGTCATTTTTATGATGCCATCTGATGTAGTGGGTCATTAATCACTTAAGTCACATGGTATTTGCACTGCCCCTTATTGGATGACCCATGCTTTAAACAAAACAGCAAACGTCAAGTCATTTCATTATACAGTTGTGGGTGGTTTTTCTAATGAGCAAGGATTTTGGCCAGAGATATCTGTTAGCTTTTAGGACTCATTTTCACAGGCAGTGAACCACTTTTCCGTACTTACTAACAGCAAAAGAAAGGACATTTCACCTACTGATAGCAAAATGCAGTGTACAAACATAACTTAGTAGCACTACATTTACATTTTTTTTGACTAGTTTCTCCAGTTGTGTAGAAACAAGAACTGCAGAGGCACTAAAAATGGAATCAAGTTCAAAGAGCAAGACGTATGTGCTTTTGACAGCACACCTTAATTCTCAGCACTGGGTCATCATAATCGACCCCTTCGTGTCCACTTGAAATCCTCTCTTTTTAATCCATGCTCTCTTTCCTGAGATGGAGAGTTTTATAGGTAGGATATTCAAGAGCACACAGCAGTGGCTTATCTTTGACTTGACTGTGAGCACACACAGACCAATTGCAAATGTTTTTAAATCTTTCCCAGTGTCCATCCTCACCATATATCCTCTCTTGTTACTTGAGCTTCTCGCCACTCTAAATCCTTCCCTACCACCTCACAGGTTATTTTTCTACAGAACTTTCTTAGTCAAACTCCACTAATGATTTAATTCACACCAAAAGAAACAGCTAAAAAAAAGACAGTCATGAGGCAGCTATGCAGGGTAAAAGGAACAACTTGTTTTTCTGAAAGCAAGTGGAAAATGGTTCTTAGATCTCAGCTGATAAGAACCACTGGAAATACCAACACGTGCTCCATTCACCACAAGACCAGAAGATGCCCCACAGAGGAACAGTGGCTCACTGGCAACAGGAAAAAAGAGAAGTTTCTCTTTTTGAGAGAGGGAAAGGAGGAACTGCATAGAATAAAGTGTCCTCTGCCACCTTGTAGATGGAGCATTCAGAGCAGAACCAAAGAAAAGACTGAAGTGAGCAGACAGCCATGCACACACTGGCTGGTTGGCTGTCTAGCAAGATGAAATGATATTGAAGAGGCATTTCCATTGTGAAGACTTTTTGAGAGATCTGCTGAATCTGATGGGAAGAACATTTTTCAAAGAGACCCAGACAACAAACTGTTCTTCCCACAATAAAAATACCCATTAAGCTTCATTATGGTTATTTTTATTGAAGCTAGTCTAGACATTCAAGTACAATTTTTATTCATCTCCAGATAAATAGAGATCTAGATAAGGATGGAGCCACTGCCACCGTGTAGGGTCAGACTGCATAACGGCCCAGTCATTATCCTGTCTCTGACAGCAACCAAAACACAATAAGCATTTGAGCTTCCCTAATTCCCAAATACCCGCTGACTCATACTCTGCCTCACTGTGTTAAACAGTTCCTCAGTAATCTTTTTTTTCATTAGTGTATTTAATATTTTGTATTTTTTAAAAAAGGAAATTTGGCTTATTCTTTCGTTGATGAAATGAATCTCACTTGAAAGCTTTTTTTATTCTCAGTTCCAATCTGCCTGAGATCTTTCAAGTCTATCTAATCCTAAAATATCAAACAGTTTAAGAATTCTTTTTAAATGATTTTCAGAAATTGGGAACATTCCGCAGCTTCTCCCAAGGCTAATAGAAGCTTGAAGATGTCCTGGGCTTTTAAACAAACACAAATTATGAGTTTCAGGCTTCAAATAAGTGCTGCCAGCTAACTCTGAACCCTTTCAGGTTTGGAAATTATAATCTTTAGCTGCTTTCTTGGCAGAGAAAGAATGTGAAACCATGATCCTGGCCTAGCCTGCAGTATCTTGTCTTGTGCTGAGAGTGTCTTGGTACAGTGTGAAGAGCATCTCTGACAGATCACTGAGATGGAAGCTTGTGGTTCTAGAAACAGCTAGAAACTTTCGAGGCTACCTCAGCCTGGCTGTTTCAGGAGGAACTGGACAAGCTCATCTGGGATTGATGCTGAGGATAAGAAATCTATCATGTTTTATTGTTCCTGCTGATGTATGACATGCCATCCTTCATCTCTTCGTAATGCAGAGTGCCTGCATGTTGGCTCACATTATACTGTCAGCTCCACTTTTACTCCCTCCTCCCACAACTCCATTTGGCCTGTTCATGCTAAAAATAACATCAAGATTCATGACTATGAAAGAGATGGGCGCCAGAGAGAGGAATACTTGCTGACTAAAAGACTCATGGCCATACTTACCACCTTCTACTGCAAGCCTGGATAGTCTCTATTCAAGGAACTTCATTCCTGACTCTGGAAAGTAGGGGGAAAAGTCCCAAACTTGAGGAGATTGTCCACTATCAATATTCCAATCTCTTCATCAGTGCAGGTCACGAGACACTTTGACACTTCCAGGCTCCTATCTTGTCTGTGACATGATCAAAGGTTGTTGAGAGAGTTTAATGGGTGGCTTATTCAAGAAAGGACACAGAAACCCAAAGAAAGGTTTTGCACCTTCATATTAAGGCCCTGTGAGGTTTGCACCAGCACTCAGACATCCCCAGTGCAGGGTCCCTCTCTGTTTGAAAGCCTGACTGACAGCTCTTCCTTTCTAGACAGTAAGCACATGCTTGCAGGGAAGAAAGGAGCTTTAGCAAAAGTATGTACAAGGAATTTGTTCTCCTAATCAAGTAGCAGATGTCTGCTTGCCCCTTTGTGGTAGTGAGGGGCTCCAGGCCACTGAAGATGTGCCTTCCCCGTAAGATTTCTAATGCTGCTCATCTCTAGACATTTAAAAGCCTGGGGTTTTTCTTTTCGGTTATTGTTCTTTTCTAAAATCAGAGGTCTTTTCTTTCTTAAAGCTCAACAATGGTGTCATATGTCCTAATTTGTATAATTGCTATCTATTCTAAAGTTTCCCCTGCAGTTTCAATTACATGTCTCACTTCAATTAAACTCCTTAATTCTTGTCCCAAACTGGCATACAGCATGGCTAACAGTCACAGTTATCCTGCTCCACCCCAAAGCTGACTGCACTGTCCTAGTGGGATGACTGAATACAGTCCCGTTTGAAGCCACCTGTTATAAAATGCATGCAAAGAAATGTCAAACATTGATTGTGAGCTACTCTCGCCTTCCTTTTGCATCTGGAGGAGCATAGTTTGAATGAGAGAAAGTTAAGGGAAAGTCCAAACTTATGTTTTGAATCAGAGAGTTAAGGGAGCACACCAGAAATGAAGCACTCTGCCTGAGTAAAGGAATGGAGAAGGGGAAAAGCTGGGTTGAGGGGGCTGAAGGCTCTCTAGAGGGTCTCCAGGGGATCAAACCATGCAGTTCAAGCCCTGTGAGAAGGAGATAGAGGAGAAGGCTGGGTTGGAGTTTGACACACAGGCAGTAGGGTTGCTTCCATAAAGCATCTTGTCGTGTAAACAAGACGTACCTTTGACATCTTCCCCTTCAGGGCACCAAGGCATGAAGCAAGCGATGTATTTCAAGCCGAACAGGTGATTTGTAGGTGCTAAGTGTTCATAAAGACAAGATTAAAGAGCTCTCTGATAGCAGGGCAGTAAATCATTCCCCACCTGCAGAGGTGAGTGCCGGGCACCAATGCTCCTCCGACCCTGATTAAATAAAGGATGGCTCAGCAAGACGGGGCTAAAGTTAGCTGACAGCTCTGGAGTGAGCTGGTGTCTTGCCTGCTGCTGTTGTGGCTGATGGCTAATTTTCTCCCAGAGGAACCTTTGCAAAGGCTGGTAATTAAAACTGATGGAGGGCAATCAGGCTCATGGGAAGGCAGACCCATATGTCCACTTTCCCCCGGTCATGAGCCTCCCCTGACTGACAGCCTGCAGGGGTCAAGGATGCTCCTGGCCAGGAGCTGGACGAATAAAATTACAAGGCCTGGTGCTTTCACTTGCTCCAGTTAAAGAAAACTACAAATAAATATCTACCATCTCTATATCTGGCATGCAACAAGCACTGTCAAGTTCTGAATGTCCCAAGTACAGTTTTGAGGGTCAAATACATGCACTCATAAATATATATGTAGACATAAATACATGTCTCCAAAACACCCTTACGTCTTCATAGCATCACAAGCTTTCCCCTGGGAATCATCCCTTCCCTTACCCACTCAGATATGTGAAAATAATTTTCCAAATGTTACAACCTGGGAAGCGATGGCCCAGAGAAAGGAGGTTTTTCAGTCAAAGGCTCAGAGTTCAAGGGCAGAGTAGGTAACAGAATCCAGGCAGCATCAACTCCCAAGTCTCCTTCTTAACCAAGCACATGTTTAGACTAAAGAAGCAGGTTTTGTTTTAAATTATCTATTTGACTAGCCTAGATAGGACCCAAAAGAACTTAATGGAAGGGAAACTTAATGGGACCTCATTAGATTGTTATAACATTTTTTTCTGCACTGTGCTATTAGCTCTTTAAAATAGATTATTGAAAAGAACACACTTCACAGATTTAAATTACTTGTGACTTTTGCCTTACCTGAGTTATTTCTTTTACTTTTTTTATTCATCTGGGGTTTTCAGGATAGAGTGGTCAGATATTTTGGTGGGGTTTTTTTTTTATTGCTAGATTTACAGATAGTTGTACAAAGCTGGCACAGTTGAGTCATTAGACCTTTAGCTCAATCCTAACCAAAAAAATATTTTTAACTGATGGATCCTGATTTTTGAATACTTTGGTGTAAATCTAAGCAACACAGGACTTTTTTAAAAGTCGTTTTTTAAAGGGTCAATATACTAAAAAATGTGGTAGTCTAGGTTTTTTGGGATTTTCCCCCCCTTCCTTCCCTTTGTTATTTTAATGAAGCTAGAAATACTCAAAGATCATCCAAGTCCCAGAGTTGGAGTCTCAAGTTGGATTTACAATAGCAACATTCTCTAACTTCATGTGGACTCAGATTTGCCCCGCTATAAGGATGGAAAGGGAGAGTACAAGAGGGATCTGGAGAATTGGATAATTGTGATTACGTGCTTTACTTCCAGCCAAGCTCTAAAATTTAACCATGTAGCTTTGTTACAAAAGGTTTGGCAATGAGCTTTGGGCCAACAATGGAAGTGGTTCCTATTTGACCTGAAGAGGGAGTATCTCCTTCACATGTTCCAAGCACAGTTCAAAGATACAATCAATGGAAAATTTAAAATAGGAGATAGGGAGAGCTAAAAGCTGAGAAGTCGCTGGTTGCTTTTCCTGAAATATGTCTGCTTATTTTGATGCTAATCCAACTACTTAACTATCTGCACTGGAAAAACCAATCCAAAAAAAAACACAATGAAGGAAGCTGCTGCTTCACAGTTCATGACATCTTATGTTCAGAATCCTGTGTCCACTTTCCTGGAGCAGATCAAGGGCACACGCAGCAGCACTAAGTGTATTTTTCTCCCAGCAGCATCCCCTGCTCTTCACAGTACAAGGAAATGAATTTCTCTGTGGGAACAGTATTTTCATGTTTTATCAACTTTTCACACCAGCTTACTTTTGCACTCTCTGTTCAGTTCAAATACTGCCTCACTTTCTGATGGGGGCAGATGGGTTCAGTCACAGCAACCCCTTCACTTCTGTCTCTTTGTTAATCCATGTGCTGGTTTTGGCTGGGGTAGAGTTAGCTTTCTTCACAGTGGCTAGGACAGTGTTCTGTTCTGGATTTGTGCTGAACAGAGTGATGATAATACTGAGATGTTTCTGTTACTGCTGAGCAGTGTTTACACAGAGCCAAGGCCTTTTTTGCTTTTTGTTTTGCCACACTGCTGAGGAGACTGGGGGTACATGGGAAACTGGGAGGAGACACAGTCTGGAGAGGTGATCCCAACTGACCAAAAGGATATTCCATACCATATGACATTATGCTTAGTATATAAAGTGGGGGAAAGAAGGAAGAAGGGGAGCAGATGTTTGGAGTAATGGTGTTTGTCTTCCCAAGTACCTCTTACCCACGATGGGGTCCTGCTTTCCTGGAGATGGCTGAACACCTGCCTGCCCATGGGAAGCTGTGAATTAATTCCTTGTTTTGCTTTGCTTTGCTTGCGCATGCAGCTTTTGCTTTACCTATTAAACTGTGTTTATCTCAACCCACAAGCTTTTACCCTTCCAATTCTCTCCCTGATCCTGCAGGTGGGGGAGTGAGTGAGTGTCAGTGTGGTACTTGGTTGCAGGCTGGGGCTAAACCACCAAAGTTCCAATACCCTGAGACTCTGCTATTACACTGTGGTGCACTCTGGCATGGCTTCACGTTTCACTAATCCTGGGATTTCACTGGTTGAACCCACTTATTTACATATACAGGCATAAAAATACGCTTATATGCAGAGCTCTGGGAAACAGACCTTGGCTGTGAACGGAGTTATTGTGCAGAAGAAAATTGCAGGACTTTTTCCATGCCTACCTCACCAAGATGCTATTTCATCCCACCAACCTTTCCATGCTCATCCCCTGCTTGAAACTAAAGGCCTGCATTAAATTATGGAACTACATGTCAGTATTAGACCATCAGCTGACTGCTTCCTTGTACCTCAGATGAAGCCCTTGGTAGATAACTACACAATTTGATATCAAGTCAAGATTTGCCACATTCCAGTTCTCTTTGAAGAGAACTGCTCCTTGCTCAATCAGGATGAGCCTGAGATGCACCTACACTAGATTCCTGTTCCTCTCTAATCTCTAATTAACTGTTTGTTTCATTCTACCCAAATATGTAAAAAATTTAGTGTATACACACGACCCAGATGTTTGTGTAACTATATATTACAACAGTGTAACTATTGATAGTTTACCATATCCTGGTGTTTAGGCCTGAAACCTGAGAGAGTCACTGGGTGGGTTTGAACTAGTATCTATGGATACATTCACTGACCCAGAGCTAACAGTTAGCTGTTTATATCCCTCCTCCTGTTTTCACAGGAGTTAATTTACACATACTAGCAAAGGACAAGCAAAAGCAGGCACAAAATCAGACAACACCAAAGGTAAAGAGTGAAGTGAGATGGATACCCCATCCCTGGAAATGTTCAAGGCCAGGTTGGATTGGGCTTTGAGAAACCTGGTTTAGTCAAAGGTTCCCTGTCCATGGCAGGGGGGTTGCAACTAGAAGATCTGTAAGGTCTCTTCCAACCCAAACATTTTCAGATTCTATGGCAGACTCAGGCCATGAGTCCCTCAGAATAACTCCACCCAAAGGTACCCCATGCATATCAGGCACCCACTGGGCACCCACACATGAGCTGTAGCAGCCAAAGGGAACAACCTCTTCAGTGGTTGAAGAGAGTGTGTCCTCAGGGAGTTACATAGCTATCTTCTGAAAAACAGATTTTGTTCTTAATCTAGAGGAAAGAGAGAGTGCAGGGATTAAACCACAAGCCTGCAACTGGGAAAGACCGAGAAGAGAAGGCAGCTGGATTCAGCACCCTTCCCTGCCAAACCCTTGGCTTCCCCATGTCTTGTTAGTGCAGCAGGGAGGAGAGCATTCCCTCTTTTCTGTGAGGACCAGGCACATGAATGCCTCAGAGACTACAAAGAGTTTTTTCCTTGCAGTATTAGCAGGGACCACCTACGAATCTTGGACAGTTCCCTGGAAAGCCGTGATGTGGGCCGGAGCAGCACGCTTGCCCCTCTCACCGCCACCCCCTGTGCCTGCCACCCTCACCAGCTGCCACCGCCGAACGTGGCACCGCCTGTGCCAAGGATAACGATCCTCTGAGCAGAGCTGCCCAAACAGTGCCAGTTTCTCAACCCTGCTCGGCTCCCTGCATCTTTCCCGTTGATTTACGTATCTCCGCAATGTTATTTATCAACTGCTCCATAATTAATCAGACGCAGAGCTTGGCAGCACTAAATGAGCAGCCTGTCTCCAGCGCTCCCACCACCACTAGCCCCCTCCCCTCCCAGCTACCATGCTTTATCACACACCACAACACTGAAGCCTGCTTTCAGTCGTTCCTCATAATAGCAGCCAGGGGGGCTTTTCAAATGATCTCATCTCACCAGGAGAGCAGGCACTCATCCTGCCAGACTGGCAGGAAGAGGGGAATTAGCATCCAGGTAAATGCCAGCTTCCTGCCAGTTATCCCACCAGCCACCTGGCTAAAGAGCTGCAGCCACTCTGAGATTAAATATCTTGCTGTTCCTGGCTTCTTGACCTCTTGCTGCCCCTGCCACTGCCACCCTGGCCTCTAACCTCTCCCCTTTCCATCAGATTTCTTTCCTTTGTTTTCTCCCCTTACCTCTTGCCCCAACACCCTCCCTTCACTTTCCACTTCTTTGCTTTCCAATGCTTTTTTCTCATGATTCCTACTTTTGCTCATCCACTCTTGCTGCTTCTCCCTTTTTCCTCAACTCCCTCCTCACATAAGCCCCAGATCAAGGACATTGTATGCAAATAAATCTGCACAATGTTGTTTTCATGTGCAGAAACATAAGAGGAACATGGAGTCCAAAAGTCCTTCAGCTCAAATCTATCAGATATAAAGACCACAGATCCTAATCTGATAATAAAGTTTTAGCTCTGCCTCGGATTAAAAAGCAAGGCTCAGGAGACAAGGGTTGTGTTCCTAGATATGGTGTTCATGGACTGACAAGCTATTAGCAAGACACACTGCACCTCAATTTATCTGTCATTAAAATATAGAGGACAGAGATGCTAACTGACCCAAACTGATACAGTGTCCATGCTTGTAAAAGCACTCACACACTCAAGGTTAAAGTGGAAGACTTCAGAGATTGTCTAAAAATTTAAAATCCCTCTCCTTTTTTTCTCAGTGTTGAGTCTGGTATTGAACACTCAGTTTTCTGAACCAATCTGTGGGAAAAAAGGTGGAGACTATAATATTAGGAAAACATTAGGAATACTTCATCACTCTGTAGCTTTACTCCTGTTCTTTTCATGATAATGCCCCCGCCATGGAAAACATGCCTTAAAAAAGGCTTGTGCAGGAGTAAGCTATGATGCAGTGCAGACACATCAAAGTCTTCATAGAGAACCTGGGCACTGAACAAGGCCCTTCACTGGCAAAGGCATCACCGCTGAGTGACGAATGAATAGCACATCTTGGTTTGCCGTGTCCTCTTTCCCCAAAAACGTAGGAAATGTGGGTGTTTTCCTGGACCTCAGCTGAGCTCCCCAGGCTCCTTAACTCACCCCACACTAGCATGCTGCCTAACTGGCATATAATGAACAGTGAAATCTTCTGAAATAAACCACCTTTTGTGATTGAGCTAAGCTTTTCAGATAAACACGGCAAAGGAAGGGAAGCATAAGCTTTGTCCCAGTGCAAAATAACATGAAACTCAGTCTCTGCCACAAGAAAGCTGTAGGGGAAGACACCTGAGGAAGCGATTCTAACATAGCGTCACCAGTCCTCTCTGTCAGCTCACTACACGTAAGTAGAAGAGGGCTTATGCTAGTGAGGCTTGCCAAGATATTGAGCACAAATGGTAACCAGAGTAGTGATAAGAATTCTGGTGCATTCACTTGCCCATGCTTTTCATGCTAGAAAGCATTGCTTTTATCCAGCCCAAAGAGTAAAGGCGGGAAGCAAGAAATAAGAGAAAAAACTTAGAAAAATCTAGTGCAAAATTTTATTTATTTATTTAAAAGCAGATGGGGGTATAATAGGGAAAACAAGAAGAGAGATTGGAAGGAGAGGAAAAAGTAATAGGGAAGCCAAGCTGTAGAAAACTGAGGTAGCAGGAAATGAGACAGAGATATGTAGAAATTACTGCTCAAAAAGCTTTGATTTTAGCTCTACTATACAGATGCTCAGCAGATTTTTTCTGCCAATCATGGGATGTTTCTGTTTCTCATGGATTTCTGGCTAACAGTCCCATACTTTCCTCTTGGCTGAGTGCATGGAGCTCATGTAAAATGCCAGTATTGTACCTCTATGGAGCCTTCTCTCTCTCTGTAGGACTTCTGCTCTCTAGAGGGACTTTTGGAAAGGGTGCGAAAACAGCAGTTCAAAAAGCATTTGAGAAATATAGTTGGGCCTAAAAGTCTCAGGTGGAAGGGACACTATCCAAAAAGGGAACTAATTATTTGGTGGATTAAGGCTGCTGGCTGGATCTGAAGAGTTAGCAGATGGACGAGAACACGGTGGAGTCCTTTTTCAGGATGGATGGCATGGTGTGAACATCTGTTTGCTGCAAGCAGGAATATGGTTCCAGGTCCACTTGGTCTCAAAAGCAGGAGTGCAACCTCCTACTTGGACCCAACTCATGAAAACCAAAACTGCATTGAAGGGCTTTTTCATGTGATGAAGTCAAAGGGCTGGGACTTGGCTTTGTGGAAGGGTTTTAGATGAAGCTCATAGTGTTGTGGAAAGAGAAGTGCTTAGATAGCTATAAAAGTAATTACTAAAAAGACATTACCTTACAAAATCTTTTTCCACTAGATTATGAGTTTGAATCCCATGCATTCTGCTGGCAAGCAGTACCATTGCCATCTGACCACTCTGTGGTAGTCTCTGTGTGAAGGAAGTTTTGGGACCTTTAACTAAATCCTATTGAGCACATTTAAAATCACTATTAGCACTGAGTGTAAGGATAGCTGATCCAGTTCTACCAGGCTGGAGTAAAGTCAAAGAATATTGACACAAATTGGAGATCCACCCTACAAGAACTCACAGGAGCTGGGACGGACCCATCCACAGGGAAAATGAAGGCCAGTCCTTAACTACGCAGAGATTAGGACTAAATAAACTGCCTTAGACATACATGCTCCTTTAGTTGAAATCTCCCATGTCAACTAGAAAAACACATTATATTCCACCATAGCTTAGCAACTGGAGCTTGAAGTATTCCCAGAAGGGCCATCCTGCACTTGATACACTATAAAAACACAGCAGTTTGTAAAGACGTGCAACAGATTATCGGTAAAAGAGCCATACATTTTTCAGCAGCAAACACATAGGCTAATGGAGCTGCTCCTTCTCATGTATGATGGCTGGAAAAAAAAGAACACCACTGCAGAAACATAAAAACATGGTACATTCCTTGGAGCAGAAAGAGTCGGAGTCCTTGTGAAGTCATATATGAGAACTGCTAGAGTGCTTGGCCAAATAGGCAGGAGGAAAACGGTGGAACTTTGCTTTCTGTCCCCTTCCTCATACAAACACACTGTTTCTGATAGCAGCCAATGCAGGGTGCCACTAACTCTGCCTTGATGCTACACAAGGATCACTGCCACACTGAGTAGAGGTGCATGCAGATCAGCTGTAAAGGAGCTAACACAACTATTGGAAGCAGTCTAAACCAGCAGCATGGTGCTTAGGCTGGGCCAGCTGACCCTGCTGAGTCACAGCATGAGAAAACCACAATATGCCCACAAGGATTTGAACTCCATTGATCTTCAAAGTAATGAATAAGAAGCATCAATTTTGCAGAGGAAAAGGGCAAGGAGAGGGGAGAAATGCATACACACGTCACAGAGGGGCTGAGGCAGACCTTCCCAAGAAGCTGCATGTGTCCTGTTTCCAGCACTCTCACCATGTTGTTGCCCTGATCCTTGTGGCACATCTCCTGTCCTCACAACCCTGCAACAGCCATTTCCCCAGTGGGCCCAGACACGTCACAACTTTTTAGTGGCCAGAAGGACAAGGCAGAGGAGGACTGTCTGAAAATGACAAACAGAATTATCCCGGTGTTATGCAGGGCAGCAGTCGGAGCCAGCACTGCTATTTACAAGGGATGCGGCTTGCAAAAAGCAAACATCCCTCCATGGCCCACGGGGGCTCTGCTCTAACTAACACGTCATGTGACACTGAAGGCAGATAATTAATCTCCCATCACACCACCTGTCTACACCACCCTTTTCCCTTATCCAGTATCTTCCTCCCTGTCCCTCTGTTTACAGAAACTATTTACAGAAACGAGGAGTGAGGTTTTTCACTGCCACCTATTGGCATTTGCCCTGCAGGAAGAACATGAGGACGTGGCAATACTGTGCCCAAAAACATCACCACTTCACCACTGCATACCCTTTGATGGTCAGTGTATAAACACGCAGCATGCAAATGTGGATGGATCTATAAACTAGTTATAAGCAAAGCTGCATTAGCAACAGTACCATAAACAGTCAGTCCCCTTGCTAACAATTTTCGTCGTCGGTGGTTTGTTTTTTGGTTTGTTGGTTTGGGGGTTTTTTTTGTGGTTTGGTTTGTGGGTTTTGCTTGGTTTTGCAGTTTTGGTGTCTTTTTTTTTCTTTTGCACTTGTAAGACCTAAGACCAGCACTGCAGCCTTCCATATGGATATAACTCATCTGGAGCCCTCTAAAAGATCTTTGATATCACATGGCACCATGTGTTTTGGACATATCCTGCAGGTACTGATAACCTGTGGAGAACTCTCCCACAGTACTGGAAGCCAGTCTTATCAGGCACTATGGGAACATCCATAGTGAACTAAATTTGAGATATCTGGCACAGTTCTGTATTAAGGTCAACTTTACTTAGCTCTAGCCATCCAAGCGAAAGGTCTGTTTTTCTGCTGTGTTCTGTAACACATGCAGGCACAATGCAGAAAGCATTTTAAGTTTTCAACTAAATCTACCTCCTGCTTTGAAGCTCAAAAGGTCAGACTTGAGGTGGGGTTTGACACCAGCACTGAAATAGAGAAGAGGCAGGAGGAGCATTGCTGGTCAAAAGCTGGAGGCACTGACAGAGCTGTGTCAGGGGAGCTCTGAACTGAAATACCAGGAGGACTGCAGGGCAGATGGGGGGGACACTGGCAAACTTGTCCAGATGGGCAAAGCTTGTTTGTACATGTTTTCCATAGAACATGCCTGGATGAAGTCCCCGATGCAAGTCTTTGCTTTAATAAAAATCAGAACTCTGCCCTGATAAGGCAGCTGAAGAGAAAGCCATCCCTTGTTCTTTAAAGCTGACCTTTCCCTTTCCCCAGCATAGTTAGATCCCTTACAAGATTTGGTACATTCAAGAAGAATTTTTAAAAAAACATTTTTACAAACATGTTCTGCATGACCGCTTTCACTAATCCTGCCGACAGGGGCGATCAATGCCTTTAAAGGAGATTTGTGGAAACCACAAAGAGTCAAATGCTGCCACTATGGAGATAAATGCCCCTTCAGTTCCTCAGCTGCTGCTCACCACAACACACCTCCTCAGGGGAAGGTTTTGCTCAAGACCCTTATTATTAAGGTGGGGCAGAAGTTCAGGACTGACTCACAAAGAAGCACTTCCCACCTGGCTTTATTTCTCAATAGAAAGAACTGTTCTTAAAGCACTGCTACAGAACCCTCTTACGCTATACTGGATTATTAATTCAACATCGATCCAGGGGAAACACACACTCCACTTCCTACAGCACCCTGCTTTTGAAGGTAACCCATTCTCTTTATCGACCGGGCTGAAGGTTACTTAAATTAGCAAGAATAAATAAAACCTCAAATCCACTGAATAGCTAAAGGGACTTGAAAAAATGTTCCTTTTTTTTGTTTGTTTTTCACCCAAGATCAGGATTTCAGTACATTGTGCCTGATTAGCTCTTTACATGTGAAACATTTTTACCCATCTCTTTTTGTGAATCAGTGTGGGCAGCAAGTAATCTGGGCAGAGGCTCCTGCGCTCAAACCAGATAACAAATCAAGCTATTCAAGATTAAATGCATTACCCTGCTTCCCACTATTTTAAAGGCCAGAGTTCTATAAACTAGTGCCAGATGTTTTAATTAGCAGAAAGCAACAGCATATTCCCGCACAGCATGTTCCAGAAGGGATACTGAAGTGACAACGTAAAAAATCTCAACATGGAACGAATGCATGTTTCATTATACATCTTTGACTGCTTCCTCTGCACTCTGCCCACAAGCCTGCCTTTCCTAGGACTTGTTCCAAAATATTACTTCAACTAGATTTTGTTTCGTTCTTTACCGTTTCCTGGAAACCTTTGTAAATATATTCCACTGGCGTTTCTCAACTTCCCCTACTCAATCAATCTTTGTCCCAACCCAAATCTATTTCACTTCATTTGAAGAAACTAAGTCTACCTTCTGATCTAACGGAGACTTCATTAGGGATGCAGCCACTGCACATTTTGCAGTCTGTTTGAACACTTGGACACAGCAAGGCAAAAATTAATACTTCACCTAAAACATTCATAAAATAGACATGGACCACATATAATCCACAGGGGGATGATGCAATATGTTTACAGTGGCAGCTCTGTCACTCCTCAGATGGGGAGGATCTCAATATAAAATTTTGCAGAAGACCTGTGTGCACAGGCAAGTGTATAACACAACAAAGATTTCAGGGGACATCAGGGGCTGTTTTTTATCAAGATGATACTATTAAAAAGAGATGACTTAGGCGTTATATGTTGGAGAACAGAGAGTGACCATTACTTCACAACAGACCATATATCACTTCTCCTAACGTTTCCCATAAGCTGCCACACATCTGTCTCTGCAAAATTAGGGATAGGCACTGAAATCCCCCCAGTGGCTACTGGACACTGGTGCAGTGTGCTTCCTCTTTCAGCCCTTTGTGGTGCCAAGCTTGGGGATAACATTCACACTGTCCACACTTAGCACAATAGGGAAATATGTCTGAAGATTTTACTGAAGTTTATAAAGTTTTGTGGGGAATGGCCATCTCCAAGACAAGAGCTGTCCTCGATATCAAGTTTGTATTGGTTTTTCCACCACCTGCAGGGTTCTGACCATGTTGTTCTCTTCCTTACAGAAGCCTTCAGAGTTGGGCAGGCAGTTTTGAAAAGATTGGGCTGACAAAAAAGGAAAGATATAGCAAAATAATACCACCATAAGTGTATCTGTACTTGAAGAAATACACACCCAGGAATTCATTATCTTGTCTACAGTGATGAGAGTAGTAAGAAAGCAAAAGCATCACAACTAAAACATTTACCACTTCCTAATACTCCAGTATAAAGTGGAAAATCAAGAAGGACAAAGAAAACACAGAAATTCTGGTTAATTGAAACCCATTTGGCTTCTGAAATAAGTTTAAGGTAAAATCCAGTGGTCAATTCTCACATTATGTTCTTGGAAATTCAGTTTTGCACTGCTGCATCCTTCCAGAAATGCAGTGTACTGGGACAATTTGCATGCTTGTTCCTCTCCTGCCTTTCCTGCTCTTGCCCCTTGTTTGTTCCTCCCTCCATCTGCTTCAATGGCTTATTTTTGATTTCTCCTGTCCTTTGGAGTTATCAGGAGTAAGACACAAGATTGATTCTCCAGGTCAAACTGTTCCTCATCAATTATAGTAAACAAACCAGGAACGTGTTTTCAAGCCAGTCAGTCTCCTTTCCCACTTACACACGCACACACAAATGTCCTTCTACTTCCAAGGAAAACTGGAGCTGAAATGGGTCAATCTGTTATTTTCTCTTTAAGGAAAACCATAGTCACATTTCTCCAACTTAATAACTCCTACGGAAGGTGGCATTTCTTGATGAGAAACAATACCAGATATTGATACAAACAGATAGGATTAGAGATACAAAAATCTAAATCCATTTCTGGCAACTGGTATTTATTTACTTCAGGTTTTGGTTCACTTCAAGAAGAAGGATTAGGGCACGTGAAAAGAATAGCAAATCGAGCTGATGAGAACTTTTTAATCAGAAAGCCAAGGCACAGAGATTGGCTTCTAAAATGTCTATGAGGAAATAGCTGAAAGAATGGGTGGAGCAGAATGAGAGAGAGAGAGAGAGAAAGAGAGAGAGAGAGAGAGAGAGAGAGAACAAGAAAGTAAAACAGGCTTTAATCCCTAACCTTCTTTCACCTTTCTTACCTTAGCTGCTTACAGCACAGCCTTTTCCCTCAGCAGCTCCCCGTAGCTACAACCATTGTGTGAAAGTTTATCCCCAGTAGTCCCCATCTTGTTCAGCACAGGGGTCTATACACCGCCCCTTCGGGCAGAGCTGCACTGGTGCATGAATTGCTGCAGATGGGTGGCACCAGGCTGTCACAGTGGCTGGGTGGCACAGTGCAGTCAGCAGCACCAAAAGCTTGTTTTTGCCCAGGGTCAACAGTGCAGGCACAGGGTGCTCCTCACTCACGACCCCTCTGTGAATTATGGCCCCAGAAGAGCCAAAGGTGGGCCCATCCCATGCCATCCCTCCATTCTGTCAAGGAACACATCTGTCTCCAGGGGAAGGGGTCTCCTCTCACCTTTTCCAAAGACCAACAGTGACTTGCAATTATGGCAGCTGTTGCATCTCTGATTCTTTCACTGCTACAGCACAATAGCATTATATTCTCTTTCTGTCCCAACAGCTTCTAGAGGAAATACCATTATAAGCACCTTTTTCTGGGTCAAGACAGCCTCTATCTTCTCCCTGACCATGCGGCAAAGCCAATGCCCACTTCTATTTAGGACAAGACCATCTGCACAATCTTGAGAATGTTGGTGCCATCACAGGTGAAACACTACAATATCCAATACAACATCTTAGCTCATGATAGAGCTGAGTCCTTAGATTGTCAGCCTTAAGAAGGTTGTTAAAGATAATAAATACTTGTTTTAAAATGTAAGTCACATGCAGGATCTAGATGCCTTTCTGACAAGGCGGTAAGGAGAAGGCAGAACCCCTTCACAGCCAAATTCCCTTCTGGAATAATGAAGGCTAATGGGAAGCCATGGTGAACAGTGATAAACTACATAACCACTTTGACAAACAAATCCCCTTAGACCATCCAGAGCTGTGGGAAATGGACAATTCAAGAAACAACCACAGAACCCTGGCTTTCTCCACTATCACCACCACTCAGGTGCTGACAATTGACATGGGCTTTCCATAGCAAACTGTCATCATCATCATCACAACCCACATGCTCCTCCCCAACACTTAAGCTCTACCTCTTCAGTCCTCTTTAGGAGTTCTTTGTGTTTTGACTACTAGCACGGAAGACTAGACTCTTGCTATAGGCTGCCAACACAAATGTCTGCCCAACTGGCATATGTACTTTCCATGACAATCAAGCATGTGAATATGAGGGATCCTTAACAGGTGATAGTGATGCTCAAATAAGCTTTGGCTGTTCTTACAAACATTAAACTAGTGTGCTATTAAATACATACCAAAAGTGAAGGAGACCTGTGGGGCTCCATATTCTCTCTGAATGGAGAAACCTGTTGTAAAACCACAGAGAAGCCTGCAAGAGTAAAACCCTAAAAACTAACCAAGTCCTGGCTCCAGACTTTTCCTGAGTTTTATGTCTTTTTTTTTTGCTTTCTTCCTTTCATTTAATAATAAAAAAAATTAATAAGTGGAATGTTCTGTAGTAACTTTGAAAGAAGTAATTTAATAAAAAAAATTCAGAGTGCCTCGAGTTAATTTAATTCAATCCTAGGCTCATGCTGCTGCCAAATTGCACATTTCAAAACTGCATAGCCAAAGAACTTTAGGTGCCCTCTGAGAACGCCTGAAGTAAAAGAAAAGACAGAGAAAAAAAGACCCATGAAAGCAAATTAAGGCAAATACCTTGTTGGGGGCTGGAGGCAAAAAAGAAGGAAGAGAAGGAAGAGGAAGTTTCAAATAATGTATGCTTAAGAACAATAGTTGGGGAGAAGTGTCACCTGGCATTTATTTAATTATTTATCACCCTTTGAAGGAAAGAGAGAGTAGGTCAGGCCAGTCAAAAAGAGGGAAGCTCATCAGCAAAGAATAGTTACCTTACAAAATGAAAGTACAGCACAGCAATAGAGTCCTGAGGGCCAGGGTTTCAAGCAAGAGAAATCAGAGCACTCTGGACTAAATTCCTCCTTGAGATGTATTCAGCTAGGGTCTGTAGACTTTATTGAAAGCACTGCAGACCCATACTGGGACACGATCTAGTCTGGAAAGGGTGAACATGCATTATGGGTCTGATCCACTCCCCACTGAAGCAAAACCACAGTGAAAGAAGGACTGATTACAGTATGTTGTTAGCTGGCATCTGAGATAGCTAAGAAGCCACAGTGGACAGATAATAGGCAAGACAACATCTTAGAAATGTTCAGCTATAAGTCAATGCTGTAATGTCCTAATGTTCTATGCTAGAAAGAGCCTGGAAGTTAAGAGGTAGGATGCAACTTTGGCCTCATAATTTTGCTCTGGAAAAACAACGCATGACATGTTACCAAGCCAAGATGTTTTCACCAGTCCTGTCTATCCATAGAAGTCCCTGGATCACATTGCTGCCGTATTGTCCTTCCAGTTAATTTGCTAAAACCTGTACTCAGAAACCTGCCATATGAGACAGAACCTGTAAGCTGTGAATACTGTTGTTAGCATGTAACTTCCTCCACAATTGCCACAGCTAAGCAGACCTACCTATCATCACCCTCTGTCCTCTCTAGCTCCTGGGCCCCTCTTGATGTCATCCACCTGTTTACAGCAGTAAGGGGTTGGGTGTTAAACCCTTCAGAGCAGAGAGTGTTGATTGTTTTAAGTGTGTGCCGATGTTCCTCCATGGCCTCAAAGCTTATGAAAAGGATTACGACATGACTGCCAGTAATACCAGAGGACTGGATTTGTTGACCCAAGGAGGTCCTTTGGAGCCCTATACTCCTAATCGCTAGTGCATGGTTTCCACTATTACTATTGGTTCTAATCTTATTGTTTACTTGTTTGAGCAGGTAAAGGTAAATTCCACTGGCTTTCTTAGGGTTCAAGGTTACAGCAGCTCTGATCAAAAAAGTATTACATCCTAAATAAGCAATACAGTTTTGTCCAAAGGTTTTAGACTGTTTGCTATGATTTCCTCTTAAGGAGGATACAGGTTAAGCTGGATGTCATTGGAAAGTCAGTACTTTCAACAAGATTTTTGATAAAGCCACATAATTAACAAATGACCTTGATGTTATCATACCAACTGGGCACATTTTCCATTGTAAAAAATACCTCAGCTAGTATCAGAAGATTTTCCAGAACTCTTTTTAAATATGTGTAAAAATACATGAACAAAGAGAAACAGAACATTGGATTTATATATACACACAACTCCTCATATATAAATATGCATACAAATGTCTGATATACATATATATAAAAGTATATAAAATCAGTGCTTCCCAGGTAATGCTGTTTCTCTTTTATTTCTTTTTCTAATCTGCTTGCTCCATATCTTTCACAGTCTACTTCTCCCATATCCTATCTGCTTCATTAGAAAACTGTGATTATGACCCAAGTTCTTCAAATGCATAGTCTTTGATAGGAAACATTTTCCAGCTACAACAACAACAAAAAAATGGTGCAAACTTGGTCCCAGCTTCACTCCATTTTATGCAGTCTTTGGCATCCCCTACACTCCACACGCCGATGACTTAATTTTAACTTAGAACTGGCTCTTTCTGAACTATATCCAACTTAATTTCCATGGACAACCAGTATTACGGCAACCAACTGAGTTCCAGTAAAACAGATATATAAAATACACACTACTATTTACTGGATTTTCTAATATTTACTGTGGTATCTGAGAGGGCTTTACATGCATCTCTAAAGTTATCCCCCCGTTTGGCATCCAGGGAACGGAAGTCCATATCCCCTAAGATAATTAGATACTTAATGATCTACGTGTCTATTTACTTTTTGAGGATCTCAGCTGCAGAGAATATTAAGCGACTTACCCAAATGTCAGACAAAAAGGTTGTGGCAGTGTCTTTAAAAAAAAAACAAAAAAAATCAAACCACAACAAAACCAGGAACCAATCTCCTAAATCCATATACTTTGTCTTAACTACTATCCTTGTGAATTACACTGTTATATAATGTAATTAGAAGAAAATAGCAAGTTCTATTCTAGGAACTTCTAATCAGTGACAAGCACTGCACTCCTAACGATCTCATTAGAAAAGAAATGCATAATTGCATGGTAGCACTATCTAGCAAACGACACCCCCAGCCAGAGGGGCAGCCCTTTCTCATGTAGACAGCACAACTTTGAGTGAGACCATTTCTACTATAGGTAACACCAGGAACACTCACAAGTGAGATGTGATAAGGATCATATCTCTTTTAAACATGAGGTAAGGGTCTGATTAAAATGAAAGAAGAAAAAGAAAACCTTATAATCAAGGTATTGTTTATTGAGAATAAATGCTAAGCTGTGCTTTGCTCCTGTCTTTGAGTGCAGGAGTTTTATAAGCAAAGCCTACTTCCAGTAGGAGGAGGCCTAGAGACCTTACTAGCACATGGATTTTGATCTTTGCAAATACATTCATATTCAGTAATCATTTTGCACATTTTATTTATACCTGCCTATTCTTAACTTTGCACATTTCGAAGCATGCACATCACTGCAATACCATAAATTAGAGTCCAACCTTTCTGTCCTATCTTTACAGGTTTAGTAGAGCTCAGTCCACCCACCACATGCTTGATGCTACAGTGAACATTATGACCCAACCCTATGAGAAGATGAAAGAGCCAGAGCAACCAGGTGGCCCAAACTCCTGGAGTCAGAGGGGACATCAAGCATCATCAACAGCAGTCATTTATAGACCGTGGCTGAGCTTTAGAGCCCGACTTAGCTTTGAAGACCTCAAAAATTTGAGAACAACGTGGTATAGGTTTTGTATTTGAAGTAATTGCGGATGTAACGTGGCACTTTCCTCGGAAGCTCCTGCTTCATCAGGTCCTCTTCTGGAAAGAGGGAGCTCCAGCGGTAGGGATCACAGCTACAGCAATGGGGTAAGAGGAAAGTCCTGCAAGATCTCTATGCAGTAATGATTAGTAACTTGTGGCACATGAGGAGTCAGTTTAAGGTTCTCAAAACCCATGTAGTAGCTGCTGAATGATATTTGCAGCTCTTTCACAGCTTCCTCTGCTAACATCAGCAAACTCCTACTTGAGTGTGCCACTCTGTAAAATGGGAATTTTACAGCTCCACAGGGAAGATGTGAAGGAGTAAAGCACCAAAGCGAGGAGTTAGGCGTCTAAAAGCTTTATTGATCCAGGTCTGAGTATACTGTATTATTGGACTCTATGTTAGGTCATATCTGGGAGCCTAAGAAAAGCAGCTGTAAGAGGCAGCAACAGGATTGAACTCTAAAGTAAGGAAAGAATATAAGAAAAACCATGAACCGAAACGCTTTAACCTATGAAGGCAAGGACAAGAAGTGGTTAAGAGGGGATTTTGCTTAAGCACGGAGAAGAAAATCTTCAGAGATACAAATCACGACTGCTGATGATTCTGTTTTCCTCCTGACACAGATAATAGGATAAGTGGGCATGCATGGAAATCACAGAAAGGAGAATTTCTGAGGAGATGAAAGCCTTTCACAAAGCCAGCTCCATTATACCATTTTTCCCTGTGCCTCCTGCTGGGAAAGGCTGGGAGTACAGCTACACTCAGCTCCTGCACAACCTGCCAGAGCTATGCCTTAAGCCCTGATTTGCCCACTCAGCAAGCAACTGGGCCTGGATCAACTCCAAGATGTTCCCCAGCTGCCTCTTCCACCTCATTTTTTAATACACTCTTCACAGGGAGAGGCAGGAACTGGAGTAACTGGGAGGTCTCACCCTGTTTATCCTGTTTGGGATGTGCAGGCACCAAAGTAGGAGTGTGCTGAAGGACACTGGTGCCCTGGTCCTGTCTCTGCTAGCTAAAGGAAGGTGCTAAGGCTGGAACAGGCTCTGAGAGAGTCTTCTGCACACTATTCCTCATGCAGGAGAAGGCAGAGAGTGAATAAAGCAGCATCCTCCTCCACTGGTCAAGCCAGCATCAAAGCTCATTCACTGATGTGTGAAACCTAAATCTCTGTGAGGCTCCGCTTCTTCTTCTCTTTTTTTTTTTTTTTTTTTAATTCTCCTCACCCCCAGTCACTCTCCCTCTTTTTTGGACGTTGCCATGGAAACTGCATCTGGTTTCCATTCTCTATCTTTCTGTCATGTCCCTGCTCAGAGTCAGAGGCAGCATCGAAGAGACATTGATCATTGATGCAACGAACCAGCCCTGCGGGAACCAAGCTGGCCTGTAACCCCAGGCCTCCCAGTCACTGCCTTCCTCACAGAGAAGGTCCAATTTTACTATTCTTTGGGCAAGTTTAATTAAAAATTGAGTGGGACCAGGTGCCCCATCACCTGCCCCATCCCCTCCTGAGGCAGCTAGAGCAGAGATGCTCTTTTTTGGGCCTTGCATTAGACCACATACACTGGCAATCCTAGGACTGTAGGATACACAAGTATCCTCACAGCCAATGCACCTATAGCCCACTCTTTCATGCCATACTGCTGCTAACTTAATTCTCATCACTTCTCCTAATAGAAGAAAGTGCAAGTGGAGTAAGTACCAAAACCAGAAACAGCTATGCCAACACAAAAAGTCAGTAGAGAAACATTTCCATTAGGAAAGGAAGATCTTGAATGGCAAGCCCAAAAGAACAACAAAAGGCCAAAAAAGGGGAAGGTGCATCAGTAAAGACAAAACAATCTGAAAGGAAGGAAGAAAGAATGAAAAAATGTTGAAACAGGACCAAGGGAAAGACTGGCCTGTTTTTGTAATTTCAGCTTGCTGCTAGCTGAATCCCTTTTCCTCCAGCCTCCTCTCACCACCTCCCCGAAGGGTATCACTGCCTCCTAACACACTGATGTGCCAAGGGGCCCTCTGACAGCTCTCTATTAATTAACTTCATGCCGATACAAATTTTATTTAAAGTTAAAAAAATCCAATTCATATTGATCCACCTTCATTGCTCCATCTGGCTGCCAATCAATGGCTGCTTGGCTTTACCTGACGAGGGAATAGATCTCTCAGCTGCACGCACAACGGAGCGCTTGGGAAGTGGGAAATAAAAGTGCTGTCCTTGGGCCTTTCCCACGTAATAAACCCATTCTGGAGGGAGCTATATCAGCATCCTTTCTCCTTCCCCGATTTTTCTGCGTCCTCCAATTTCTCTGCAGACCTCCCACTCCTGACAGTATGAGATGTTCTCTGTACCAGCTGTGCCGGGTCCCATTGTCCCAGCAGGAAGGGGCTTTTCTCATATGCTAGACTAGGCTAAAAGCTCATACAATGCCAGGGCCCAGTGGAGACAAAAGAGGGATGAATTGCCCCCCCTGCATTGACTTCTGACAAGATTTGCTGAATTTCTCAATGGCAATTGTCATTTTACTCTCAGAGGGAAAAGCTTTGTCTTTTTCCCTTCCCTCTGCCCCAAGAATCGATACGGCTTCTACAGAGAACAGCCTTTCCCAAACAACGCTTTGTCCCTTAGGCCTTGTCTGCAGTAAGAAAATTGGTGAGCTTTTTTTTTTTTTCTGCTCTGCAAGTAGCAAAATAAGATGCTGGAGAGGAAACATAACACACACATCATTGCCTAAGGATCAGAGGCGGGCTGCTGGTCCCACATTTTCGACACAGTAGCTTTCAAAGTTACTGGTTGTTGTCAGTCAGTGCAAGTAGTTTAGCTCTTGTTGAGTTTGGCTAGCATATGCCAACACAGACCTCAAGCTGACCTTTCTCCTAATGTTTAAAGTTAGTTGACTCATCTGTGACCCAGAAAGGAGCTGAAGATTACCTTGCATCTTTATTGTGTGAGAAAGGTGATTTTACAAGCAGTTAGTGTACTCTTTCTAAACCCCTCCTTGAAAAATAGTCATATTCCTCCACTACAGGCAAAGCTTTCAGCTTGCCAGTATGGCACTGAGGGGGCTTCTTGTTTTGGTACCGAGATTCTAAAATCTCACAGCTCAGGAGCTGCAGTGTTAGCAAACACGAGCAGTACTGAAACAGAGACTATTTTAGCAAAATTATCCAGTTTTAGCCATCATGTGGAAGATGTAGAGAGAAGAAGATAGCAGGTTAGCCCTGGGTAGAGCCCTTGAAGTCATCATTAAAATTCCACCACTGAACTTCCTGGTGATATGTCTGTCTCTGATGGAGTCATACCATTTCTGCCAACCAGGAAACTCTGCTCATACTAAGCAGGGCATCCAACCTGCAGGCTTAATGCCTTTCATGCACAAGTCTTCAAACACACCCACATGTATTTCACTGTCTTAAAAGACACTAATATACTGGCTTGCATATAACAGCTTCTATTTGTGGGTGAGCAGCACAAGGGAAGGATAAATCCTTCACCCCAGACAAAACAAAACGATACGACCTAGGGAAGTATGTCAGCCTGCTTCTGTAATTTAAGTGATGCTTATACGCTGGGCACCCACTGGTGGGTGTACCTATAAACCTCACACAAGCTGCAACAGAGGAGGCTGGATACCCCTGAAATAGCAATCTAAGTGCTTGCTGCATACTGTAACTGCAGGGCTTGTACAACTTCACCATGAATACTTGCAATTCCTAAGCCTGAATAAATACAATACAGGCTTGAACCACAGAGACAGCAAATGAACAGGCAGGAGAAACGGAGGGCTGTTAGACTTATTGTCCTTCGTTCCTGGGAAAAAATGTTACCAACTTGATTTTCATGCCAGTTAACAAATGTTTTGCGCTAATTTTGGTAACACAGAATCCTCTCATATCTCAAATAAGGTAATTCTGAAGCTTGTGGCCTATTTCCTGGTGGTAGATACCAGAATCCTTATCAGCTAACCTGCTTTGACTCTTGCTTTTATATGAAATACAAGAGGAAGCCACTGGAAGTTTAGTTCAGAAATCAGTCATGAGTTCAGGATGGGCCAACTGGGAAACCTTGTGTTTGATTACTCTCCAACAGGCTGGTGTTTGGGGCAGGGCAGGATCTGGGAGCAGCTCCAGAAAATATTTTGGAGGAAGAAGAAGAAGCTTTGTAACAGGAGTTGCTGAAAAACTAGGGGGTTCTCAGAAAAATGGCTGTGCCCACATCCAGGCCAAGTGGGCATCACTTTGTCTCTCTTTGTTTTGTAGCACAAGCATTATATTTGTTTTGAGGCTTTATCCAGGCATAGCTCACCTTTGGTCACAGGCTTCCTCCATTTGGTGAAAGTACTTTTAACATCAGAAATCATCAGGATCTCAAATTACATCTGGTGGTCATCTCACTCCAAAGACACCAGGACTTATATCTGAAGATAAGAGGATCCACAGACCTCAGCCCTACAGCGATACACCTTATATCCTTCTGAAATGCCCTTCTAGTTTAGCATTTTCACTGCCAGAGTGGGGATTAAAGCACAGGAAAATTAAGGAATTCTTTTAAGATAAAACAAAAAGATCCATAGAAGAGCAGGAAGCTCAAACTCCAGCTCCTGAGTCCCAGGCTAGTTTTTTATCCTGCTTATTGCACGGTCTGAGTCTGGCTCCTACACATCAGCTGAGACACCAGCAAGGGAGCTGTGAGTGTTAGTAAGTGCTACAGAAATGAGTCAACACATTACCCACAACCCTCCTCACACCTATCCTCCAGGCCTCTCGCTGACCCCTCTTCCTTTCTTATTTGCTCTTTGTCCACTTTCCCAGGATCTCTTTTTACTTTTCTCTCATCTTGCAAGGACAAAGATACACACCATCTATACAGAACTAGAAAAGAAATATCCACAAGCTGCTGAACTTGCTCATTGGAAGCAAAAAGCCACAGCAAGGGAAACAGCTCTGGCCCTCACAAACGTGCCTCCAGACAACAAATCAAAGGTGTTTAAGCTGGCATTAAACCACCTTGGGCTTTTGGAGCTTGCTGGCAAAAAAAGTAAAAGCTGAAAGAAAAAAAGGGGGGAAAACAAGGGAGTGAAGTAAGCAGAAAAAAAATCCCATACCACGCAAGTAATCTAAAGAAGTTAGAGAGACAACACAGCTATGCCTTTGGTATTTGCTTTGATAAACATCACTCCCCATCTGGACTCTGGGGGACTACCACCTACTCCCCTCACCCTCTGCTTTGGTCCCCTCCTGTCTCCTTTCCCCTGTTCCTTCAGGCACATGCAGCACTGTGCCTCCCTGCCTTTACTACTCTTTCAAACATACCCTTTCCTCTTTTTCTCCATCAATCTTTACCTGTTAACTCCATCCTGGTCTCAGGCTCTTTTTCTTTCAAAGGCCTTGACAGAAAGGAGCAGGTCTGAAATTAGCTGTTATTCAATTCCAAATTGCTGACCCTTGGGGGCAGGGACTGATGTATGTACTTTTAGTGTCCCGATCACCACTTAATGCCTTTTGATATTGCTACAGGAAACACATCTAAAGCCAGAAGGGGTCACTTGGGCTAATACAACTTCCAGGATAACATGGACTGGAAAGCAACTCACTCAGCAGTTTCAGCACTTTATGGAGAAAGTTATTTGCATTACATCATCTCTCAGAAAGGTATCCAGTTTTGACTAAAAGACTCCAGCTGAAGGAATGTCTACCATAAACCCAGTCAGACCAGCTGGTATCGTCCTTTTTAACTTCTGCCTCATCTCTAGTACAAACTTATCCTCCTTCATCTTCTGATCAGTATGTACCATTATGCTTATGCCTAAAATCATCATACTGTCAGGACTTGTCAAAACCTTTCTTTCTCTTAAGGAAAATTTTCACAAGTTCACTTCTTTTTGCCTAGAAAGAAACATGCTCAGATGAGAGGCTTTCCCGTGAGATAAAAATATTTGGAAAAAAACATTTTGTTTAGAAAGTGTGAAAATCTTTTTCTTCAATGAAGCTTAAGTCCCTTACTTTGATAAGGACAAAGAGCTTTTACTGTTACCCTTCAGACTTTTTGTTTGAAACTCAAAAATTCAGACTGGACATTTGGACTTCTATACCAGGGAGGCTGTAGCAGGTACCCAAAGGAGCTGTAGAACCTGCAACCTTGTCAAGACTCAGCCAGATGAAGCCATAGTGACCTGACCTGAACATGGGTCGCAGTTGTATTTGAAGAAGAGGCCAAACCTTGTGACCTTCAATAGTCCCTTCCAGCCAGCATGGCTGTAGTTCTGCAAAATGCAAGTCCAACCAAAGTACTTCATCCTACCTGAAACTAAGCATTTCACCAAACCTCCTCCATGAACAGTTGTAGTATAAGGAAATGGTGCTTTCCAAGGGAAAACTTGGACAATGTTTCAGCAGGAGGTATAAATATACTCTTGAATTCAACCTTTGAGGTTTTTTTAGCATGGGAAAAGCACATTTAGCTCTCTTCACTTTTGCTTCAGCCCATTCCTATCTGTGTAGAACATTAGTAGTAGAGTATTTTAGTGAGTACAAAGGTGCACACCATCTTTTTTTTCTTGTGAGAGTGCAAGAAAAGCTCATCTACAGCAGAATATCATATTAAAGCACTTCAGAGCAGTCCTTATATAGCACCCAATTCCCAAGCTGCAGTGCTTCCTTTTTTCCAGAAACTCTTTGAGGGGGGGAGGGGGAGCAAGAAATCAACATTTTCTTCCACAGAATTTCAGCTGAAAATTCTTTTGAGATAGTCTTTTCTATCAAAAAGCTGTCAGTTTTCCCACTGAAGTCTGGAACAGATTCAAAGTGACAATTTTTGCTTCTGTTTTTCTTTAAAGTGTCATATTTCTTTTTTTTTTTTTTTTGGGAATGAAATAAAAGCATACGTGACAAAGTGACATTTCCACTCGAACTATCAGTTTGTTTCTCCCCGTTTTTTGGGTTTTTTAAGCTCAAAAACAAAAATGGAATAATTTCAGTCAAAATGCTGATTTTTGAACTGTTTGTTTCAAATTTCCCCTTGGAAAACCCATTTTTTCCCCAGCAGAACTGACACTGTTCTCCTTCCCAGGAAAGTTCATTTTCAACATATCTATCCTTTCTTTTTTCCTACAGCAATACTTTCTGCACATAAGAAGTTCAACATTTATGAATTCATTTCTCTGCCTTGGCAGTTAGTTGGGCAGACATGGGCTGCAGGAAGCGTACTGGGAAAAGCCCTCATCAGTCAAGGAACTGAAGAGAGGCTGCAATCTCACTCCAGCTGACCAGGGTAGGACCTGCTGCCTCTGAGCACACTTTACACTTCTGCCTCGGTGTACATCCAAACATAAGGGAGACTACAAAAATTACTGGAGTGTCAGTAACTGCGTACAAGTTGGGCAGCAACCCTTTGTTTGCGGCTGAGAACAAAACATTTTTCTTCCAGAGTTTGTAATCAAACACATGTGGCTTTGATAGTACTTACTGCTCTCTAGAAAACCATACTTCCATAGATAAATGAAATGCTTAGGGCACAGTGAGAGACCCTGCTGACTGAGCGCATCCTTATCCTCCCTGCCTCAAACCTGAGGACCTGGTTACCAAAAACGGTGCTGCAATCCAGTGCCCTAATGTCATTTTGCACGTGAGAGGTAAAAGTCCTGTTTGGTCAAGAGCGAAAATCCACACCCCAGCTTAATACATTTTACTTTGGTGCCAGGCCTATGACAGTAATAGTGTCTCTGCCCACGTTTTCTCTCCAGGCTTAGGAAAATGCATAACTTTCAAACTTCTTAGGAAAGTTTGCTGTGCTGCACAATCCTTCTTTATATTAAATCCACACAGGGATGATAATGTGGCTAGAAATATTTGCCAGCAAGGGATTGAGTGGGTGTAAAACGGGTTTGCTGAATTATTGCTAGACTATTTAATTTTGACTTTAGATACATATGCTTCTCCCTGCGTCTACACATTGCTCACTTTGTTGCTCCAGGTTTGGCACCTTACCTAGAACGGCCCTGGTCAAGCAGTTTTTTACTTTTTTTTTTCTTCTATTCAGTGAACCCCACTGTCTGGGTTCATGAAGTGCTGTCTCTTGGAGGACATTTCCAAAACCCACGCCATGATTGCACATCCACTACCCAACAGCACTCTATCCATCTACACTGAGAAAAACTGATTAGTCAGTCCTTCACTCTTTCCCTGGAAGGCATGTGGAGGCAGCACATAGCAAATCAAGCACTAATACTCTGTTAGAAGAACTTTACCAAGGATATGCCTTGCATAACAACTTAGCTAAAAGACTGTACATGTAACATGTAAAACATTCGAAAACGTCCACTGGGGTATCCCTGGGAACTTCAAGGTTGCCTAATAGACCGAAAGGGTTGGCAGCTTTCCTCATGGCTATTTACATTGAACCTTCACTTTTACATTTTAAAACAAGCAGAGCTTCCAGCATTAAAAGTGGCACCTATGGTGCTGAACTCAAATCTGCAATAGGGAAATCAGTAAATGTTACTGTGGGGGTGTTGCTGCTGCTGGATCCGTTGCAGATCCACATGTTAGAGGCATTTGCTTCTTTAAACCTAGTGCCTATTCATCCAGATAGCCGTATTAGCAAAAGGAGAGGTTAGAGCACTTCCTGGCCACCAGGTTTACTGCAGTGCCTAGCCCTCTCCCTCTGGTAGAGCATAGACCTCTTTCTACCATTTGTTTCTTTCCCATCTGTCAGCATGATCTTCCAACCAGCAACACAGAACCAAGCTGCGATGAGAGACAGTTTCATTAAGTGTTAGAGAAAGTCGTGCGTGAAAACTAATTCAGAGTCCAGATCCTCATGCCTAAAGGAAACATAGTTCAGAGGGTGGGGAAGAAACAAGACAGAAGTCAGAGGACACCAGGTACAACATAAGCACACTCTGTATTTATGCTCTTTCTTCAAAGCAAGAGGAGAACATGTCTCTTGCTCATGTCAGCATGAAATATTTTGTACCCTATGCAAGGTGAGAGGGCATGGAGTCACTTCTAGCACCTTCCTCAAGAACTGAAAAATCAAGCTGCTTGGAGTGTACCTCAGATGCTAGGGGGGGG
>VZRE01015860.1:0-11661 GCA_013396775.1 Cephalopterus ornatus | reverse complement strand
AAAAAAAAAAAAAAAAGGAATAAAAACTTCAAACCTTCAACTGCCAGGTAAGACAGGAATTAGTTCCAGATCATCTTGAACAGACAATCAGTTAGACAAAGAATTGTAGTGATACCTTGGGAAAACAACTGCTCTCAACAAGCACAATAGATGCTTTTAAAGGTGTATGTGCTACCAGGCAGAGCTGAAACATCTTTAGATAAGTTCTAAGTTCAGCTCTGCTGCAATGACACAGCCTGTGACCACTTCCCTATTCACCAGGATGCAAGCCATATGAAGGACTCTCTTCAGCTGGTCCTCCTCCTGCCTCCCTCCCTCATGCTTCAGAGCCATATCCCAAACCTTGTGCAAGACAAGCACACCCTCACTTCAAGAGGGGTCAAGAAACATGGCATTTCAAGAAATGTCTCTATCTAGATGTGAATAGAAACTGTACCAAAGCCATAAAGGAAAACCCTCCCTGGTTAGGGGCTAAGTGGTGCTTTCACGCAGAATCCACGTTCTCCACAGCAATGGTGTGGGTTACTATAACCCATGGGTCTTCACAGTTATGTGCCTGAGTACAGACGTGCACCTTGATGTAAAAGAATATATATATCATAGCACCTCCACAATGTTTATACAACACTGATAAACTCCATTACCCCAGATCATAACCAGGCAAACTTCTTTTACTCCTATTTATACTCAACTGTTCCCCAGCACTGTGGACTCTGAGTAAGTCAGACCCCAGGTATCTGACCAAATAGAGGCACCATAGTTGCATTACAGTGCTCAGAACCAAAGAACCCCAGATAAGGCAAGCACAAGCAGCACAAGCATAATAATGTGGTCTCCCTGAGTGACCTCCCCACCTACAAGGGGCCAAAAGCTGTCTAAGCAGAATGACCAGAATGACAACCATGCTTTTTCCTATGGTGGGCTGCATTTTTCCTCTTATCTCCTTGACAAAACAAATATATAGTAATGCAATATTTTCATAGAAACTTACATTTAAAGGTTAGACTAAACCAAACAGAACTGGTTTAGCAGGGTACAACAGTGAAGCAGAAGTATCAGCCTTGAAAGATAACTTTGCGGGGGTTGTGCAAGATGCAGCAGTGAGAAGGGAATGAAATGGGTGACACTGAATTAGTCTGGCTGTGCCACACTACTACATATTAGTACAATAGGGAGTCTGATCACAATGATGAACCAGATGGATGAAGACAGTCACAGTGCCAAGTGATGGCAGAAGAGAGTGGAGTAAGCAAATGTCACCCAGACCTCTCAAGCCAAAGGCCACCCGCAAGAGGAAAAGGAAAGCAGATCACAAAATGGTGGAAAGCTGTGCTTTGAAAATCTGGGGAAGGGCACACAATTTCAAGAATTTTTGCCATGTATCTAATGAACCGATATTAGCTACTGATCTCGTGGGCTAGCAGAGAGAGAGAAGGACAGGGACTCCGATACAATAACTTGAAGCCAGTAGAAGCATGGGAATGGCCCCACTGCTGCATGGGACCCACTGCAACACCCAGGAATGGAATATCTTCCTATTAAAGCATGGGCTTGATGGAAAAGTTATTACACGAGGCTACAGTAGAGCATTTGTTATGTGCTCACCAGATCAAAAACTCAAGTCTGAGAGATAGATACCAAATTTTATCAGGCCATAGACATAGCCATGAGTGGAAGTTCAGGCTTATACATGTTGCCTTGCTACTCAGGTCACTGTAAGCACAGTTAACAGTGGTTTAGCTCTACCCTGCTCTGGTTTTCTTACCTGTTTTGTTTGGGATGCCATTTCTATGACTTCACCTCATAAACAAGTTTATTTAGTTCAGTTAAATCGAACAAACACCACAGATAACATACTTGCAAAGTTGGATGTGAAGGTAGTGTCTGCATAGGAATGCCAGCCCCTCAACCATTGCAGACATCAGATGAATTTGTCAAGTCTTGCAGGCCCGACATACAACTTGTGTAATCACTCCTTTCTCTTTGTTCTCCTATAGCTGGTCTTGGGCCTCTGTCTTTGATACTTCCCAGCTTCTCTTGTTGTGCAACTCCTATCCAAAATGCAGTTGGCAAAGGAGGCCTGTGAGCTGTTGTAAGGGATTACAGGATAACAGAGAAGCCATAAGGCTGCACAACATTCAGGATGGTGCTGCCAAGGAGGGCCTGACACACCACACAAGCCCCACCTTTACTGGTTGTTCCCTTTGCCTGGATCTTGTTCCCCACTCCCCCTACCACCCCTTTCCATTTGTTGATCGGGACAAAGCTCTGGTGTTGGGAAGGATCTATACACATAATTTTGCAAGATAGTCAAGTTGAGAAGGTATCTAAAATTGAATTTCTGGTGCAGAGAGAGATCCAGGGGTCATACAAACCTGGTCCTCACCCTGGGTGAGGTGGAAGACTCAAATTTAATGAACACAAAAAAAGCCAGTTCTTTATGAAGCTGCTGGACATGAAGAAAACAGAGAACTGAAGGACCTCAAATTGTGGTAGCAGTTCAGTGTCATCTGACAAGGTTTGTATGTCCAACCTGGACTCAGGATACACAAAGCATAGACAGCACATGGCTGCCCTTCATCCTCATTCCTTTTTGTCTCAGTACACAACAGGAAAAGCCGGATGGAAAGTTGGGCTGATCATTAGAAAGCACTTTTAATCAGACCTTCATGAAGATCACAAAGTCATCAGCTCACAGTGACGGATTGCCAGGGACTCCATGATGAATGCATTTGCAAATATTGCAGCAGAATAATTTCCTTCCGTCGCCAGAGCACTCCAAACAAATTAGATTCTCTCTAATCACATCTCCTGTCTGTGGATGAGGAAAGATGGGCCCATCAGCACAAACGCATTTAGGGGGCGGGCAGCAGAGGGGAAAGAGTGGGAGGTAGGGGCTAGATGCAGCAATGCAGCAGGCAGGCAGATGAGGTGCTGGAAAGTTGCCCAGCTTTGAGGAAAGTCTTTGAGCAGGGGTGTGGATACACGATAATCCCAAGCATGTTAACAGCTCTCCCTCTGCTTGCACACACACAAAATGAATGCTAGAGGATGGGGGCAGAGAAGCCAGCAATTCACATGGCATTTTACAATGGTGAAGAATAAGAGGAAGGAGTGTAATGCCAGCATCATTTATCCCAGATGGTGCAGCCCTCAATGCAGTTACACAAGGAGTTTCTGTGATGAGGCAAAGATTATGCTGCTTTCCACGGTGTCTTCCCTATGCCCTACCCCTAGCTGGGGTACTTGAATTAGTGAACCAGAAGAAACAGCTTCACGGATAATCCAGTGCAGCTGAATCACAAGATGTGGTACTAGGATGGAGATGCAGTTGGGAATTGTTAATTAGTACTAGGTGGACATTATGCCATGCTGGAGGCATTCAACAAAGCTGGTAGTTCTTTTAATTCATACTAAGTCTAAGCATATAAGTTTAAGGCTCTTTGAAACCAGGGACGCAACAGGCCTTAAGTTTGATGTCAAACAAAAGGTGAACAGAACTGCGTTTTTAAAAATAGAATAAACTGTACCAAGAAGGATGGTCTAAGTAGGATGACTGAAGGCTACTCTTCTTCTCTATACCATATTTAGAATAAGTGCTGGAAGATGGCTAGAAAAAATATTACAGAGTAGCATGCTCATACCAATATCATGTCTATCATCTTCAATTTCCCTGAACACATGAATTAACCCAACAATAGCATCCTCCTCCCTTGCCTAAAAAAATCAAGTGTCACAGCTTAGCGACTGACTTGGCAAGTCACAGGTTATAGCTTCTATTCCAGGACTGGACAAATGCAATTTATGGAGGTAAGTTGGTAACACAGCAAGTTGAGCATTTATTTACGCAGCTATTGTCCAGCACCGGTTTGAGAACCACTGTACCCATTTTTGCTAGGAATGTGGAGGAGCCTGATATTCTGAGAAAGCAGATTTTTGCCTTTTCACACATGGGGCATGAGAGAGTGCAACATGGTGGAGAAGACAAGGAATATGGGCACATTCTCTGAATACAAAGCAGCAGGAATAGGCTGAGGGAGTTCAGTGTAACTCAAAGTCTAAGCAAAATACGTAAGGAAGGTCATGAGACACACTGTGCTTGCAGGCCTGTGCGTTATCTGCTGAAGGATTTTGAGTGTGCTTTATTCGTTTCCCTGCTCAGAGGAGCTAGGGTAACTTTTGGCTTCCCACTCCCTAGTTGGTACCAACTTTGCTGTTCACAGTCCCTACTTATGGCAGCTCAGAAACTCTGCCAACAGCTCACTACTGAAGAAAAAATGTAAGCCCAGTCCATGCCCCTTTTAATTAGCTTTGAGATCTGGCAGTGAGCAAACTGACACAAGAGACAAAGTAAAGAAAAAGTCTTGTTTCCAATACGGCAGGGAGCAAGCTGTGGAATGGTGAGCAGGGGGAGCAGAGGAAGGAGAGGGGAGCTGCCGCGTGAGCAATTGGCCTTGTTTGCTCTCCTGGAAGCCTCTGTGTGCTTTTCCTCCAACGTGCACTGGGTTTTTATAAGGGGCAAACCCTTATGGGCCACTGGGCTCAGAACAAGGCTTGGGGCAAGAAGCAGGTGGACTACTGCCAGCTTCCCCTCCTCCTTCTCCTCCTCTCGTCCTCTCATGCTCCCTTTCACACCCTCGCACAGCAGGACCCTCTTATCAGGTATGATAAGCAGCACTCCTGCGCACAGCTGGCAGGCTTCCAGCTCACGTTCCAGGAGCCCGGCCAGGCGCTGCCGCTGTGTGAGCACACTTTAATAAAACCCTGATTTTTATCTGAACATTTTATTAATCCAAGCTCAGCCTTTTGCCAAAAAAGCCAACGCGTTGAATATGCCAATATGCGTTCTCTCCAGCTTCTAATGCCAAAGTATCCCTGCCCACAGAGTCTCCTCTGCTCCACATTGGGATGCATTTTCTGTGCAGTTTCTCCTACTTTATTGCTTGCCCCTCCACTATGCCAAGGAGATGACAGGGGCCCTCTTCACCTGATTTGCCCTACCTTCTTTTGCAGAGAGATTTTATAAGAAAGGGAAAAGATTTTACTTTTTCATTATCAGATTCCTACGGACAAAATTACAATATTCCCCATAGGCAAAACTCAGGGAAAGACACTGGACAGCGGCAAGTTATTCTTAAAAAACATTACATAAAAAACATCTCCTTTCTTATCCTTCCACTGCTGCCCTGCTGTCATTCACCACCTCTTATGATATCTCCAACTCAATAATCTCACAGGATGGTTGAAACAGAAACATCACTGGATGATAGAAGTCAGCCAGCTGCAACATTGCAAAAGGAAAGGAACAGAAAAGCTGGAGAGGTTTGTGTGGGAATAAGCTTAAAATGTGAGATAGATGTTCTAAAAGTCTCCATAAGTCAATATAGTTTTTGCATGCCCTGGCTGATTGATGCGATTTTCCACAATAGGACAGCCTGCTGCTTTTCCTGTTCTTACCATGCCATTTTGAGTATGGAACCCAAAGGCTTTCAGCTCAATACTGTTGGGCCATGTTCTCACCTAATGCAGTAGTGGCCCTGCTATCTATAAGACTGATGACATTCAGTGCAAGAGCCGTTTTGTGAGCTGTATTAGAGGATTAAGCACCTTGTAGGACTACGATACTGATCCACAGTCTTTACTGTCTCCAAACTGGCAATTGTATTTTCACTTTTTGTCCCTGTGGGAAGTCACGTATTTTCTCATTCCATTTGTCTACAGTCCTGCTCTAGAGGTCTTCCTCGTTTGTCCACTGCTCTTTTATTTGCTTAATACATTTCCCTCGCAAGATTCAGATCAAACTCTCCCACTCTGTATTCCAAACCCTGCTCATCTCCTGCTGCAAGCACAGTCTTCCATCCCACTTAAGCCAGGCTAAATCCTAACCTACTCCCTTACAAGCTCAGAACTTCCTGTCATTCCTTTGAGGAAAGTTCATTGTGTTTTTAAGCTTATTGTTGCAAACCTTCTGACTCTTTGGGATTCTCCTTCAGTCCTGTTAATGGCTCCCTTTTCAGAGCTGTCTGATCTGCCATAACAAATAAAAACCGTAAGAAAGAGGAGGTGTTGGCCAACTGGGAATGTACCTTACTAGGCAAGATGACAGAAAACCCAGGACACCTAGATGTTACTTACCGGGCCAACTAGGCAAAAGATTTGACAAGCAGCTCAAATGGTAATTGGTAAATGGTAGAATGGTCAACAGGGACTTTTGAAAGCTAGAGCAAGAACATACACCTAGTTCTTCCTTCTCTGACCATTCATTTGGGCAGTCATATTTTGGAGGGAGGCATACATTTAGTGTTGTCAATCTATTAAAACTGAAATGAAAGAGCAAGGGAAGATGGAGTTCTGCCTGGCAACTCAGGAGATAATAAAGAGGCTGAGGTTCAGCTATTAGTTCTGCTGGAGACACTACATGTGATATCAGTCAAATAACTATGCCTTAGCTCCTTCTATAGCTAGATTGCCATAGTCCAGCTCTGACTTCAAGAGGGATCATAAGATAACATATAGTAAATAATGACTGAAATTTAGATTTGGTGTTCCTCTAAAGGCTGGAATCTACAAGGGGGTAGGAAAAACTGCTGTGGAGATAACAGAGAGGTGAAATAATGAGCTTAACAGTGCCATGGGAATAAGATATCCCTAAGTCCTATTCCTATTAGGGTTTTACACAAAGTCTGTATGCTCCCGATCTCCCTGTTTCCTCAGGCAAAAGACAGGCTGGTTGCTTATGCTAGCCAAATGTTACAGTCAATGCCTTCAGCCTTAATCTTTGGGTCTGTCTCCTTTTGCATTAGTCAACTAAAACAAAACAAAAAAAATCCAGTGAACCAAACAGCCCTCTGCCCCCTGCCAAACAACAATCAAATTACACCCTGTACAGGACCACTGAAAGTTTCAAAGCAGCATGCAGTTTGCCTGCTATAGGCTTAGGAACATAATGCTAAGGGCTGGAGCTCAAACTAGGTTCATTAAGATTTATAGTCTGCATTGTCTAAAGGCAAGAGCTGTTTGGCCCGAGGCTCTGGACAGCAAAGATTTTTGTGCCATGCTGAATGATTTAACTTAGGTCCTAGAAAAAGTGTGGACACAGTAGTACAGCATTGCTGATCAAGCTACTGTGCTCTGCTTCTCCAAGCAGCTGAGTAATTTGACAGGACATCTTCCTACACAGTTATTCTGCTCCCAAAATAGCTGAGGTGATCTTGCACAACACTAAGGTGTGTGCAAAGTGATACTCGCCTGCCCTTTGTGAGCTTACAGCCATACTGGTGGTCAGCCTTTACACAAGTGGTTGTTTAAATATAGCCAAACACGGGTCACTCACTTAAAAAACCAAATCAACATGGCTGTAATAGTCAATTAACAGCTCCCTCAAAACTCATTTTCTTCATAGCTTGATCTGTGCAAAGGATTAGTTCTCTCTTCAACTAGGTGTATGATCTCAAATTGGAGGTGTGAGCATCTTTCACACACCTAAAATCTCCTTTCGATGTGTCAGACACAGGCAGTTGGACTAGATGAGACTTGGATTCATATAGTTCTGCGCTTCTGACATTAAAGGCTGTGTGATACAGGACAGTGAAGAAACCAGGAGAGTCCGCTCCAGTCAAAGTTTAGCATTAAGAAGGTCAAAGCCTTAATGAGTACAGCCTAGGGAATAAGGCTGCTAATTTTGCCTTGTGAGCATAGTTTTAAAAGGACTAGGGAAGGAACAAAGCAAACTACAACCTTTTTTTTTTTTAAATATTTAAATAAGTAGGATCCCAAACCCTGTAATTGGACACAGAAATCTCTGAACTGAGGGAAAGAGAAAGGAACGAGCATGATAGTTCCTCATGATCTTGAAATCCTAGTGCAACCAGAAGCTTGTTATCATTTTTGGAAACACATAATTGATCACCTGCTCACAAGATTGTTTCTGGTAAAGATTATTACATGCTCCTGGGCAAAAGTTAACACTGTAGACCTGTCAGCGTGGGGCAAGGACTTCGGGAAACCTGTGAGAGCAATTGCAATACTACCCTGCCTCTGCTGTGCTAGTGTGCTGACTGCAAATCTAGAGCGATCCCAAGTAGGAGATCGTCTTGCTTCACAAGAAAATTATTGAATACTGCAATTCCTCCCTAGAGAAGTAGGCTTGTTATATCAAGGACCTCTTTGCAAGGCAAGTGGGATCAGAGGAGAGAGGATAGCACACAGCAGGAATCCAAGGCGCTTACCAGCCCCTACCTGGCATGGTGAGGGGAGCTTCATATGCCCCAGCTACACAGGTGACAGTGGCTGTTCAAGACTTCTCTCTTCACAGGCTCATGCAATATTTGTACAGAGCAATATTATCCTAAATGTTTTCTAATTATTCCTCTGGATTAATGGAAACCTGTTGTATTATTGACGGGTCTTTTGCAATATTTATATAACATGGATTGGATTAAGGAGGAATAAATAAATACGTAGAGGATGCCTAACATGTAAATAATAAATATTCAGCCATCTATTTTTTCGCAAGATGGTTTAAATATACAGCGTTTTCAATAAATCTTTAATAACTCCGCAAATATTTATTTATTTGCTTTGAAGCGCAAGGGAATTGCAAGAAAGCTCTGCAGGCTCCAGAAAGGGCAGGCAGATGGAAGACATGCCCTACCATCTAGCCTTCAACTATCTTCTGGCAAGGAAAGAAAACATTGCTCCACACCTGGGAGTAAAGAAACCAGAGGGGGGGGACCTTCAGGAATTGAATGGGGAAACACCGCAACTGCTTCACAAGCAGCCATGCACACCAACCATCACTAATGTAACAACACAACACCTACGCCCAGCCAATCACCACCACGTTTTGCAAAACCCATAATTACATGGCACCATTGCAGAGAGTTTCTCAGCCTCTAGAGGGCCCTCTTCCCCAGCTACCCTAAGAGCAAGGGAACTACTGAGAATGTATTTGCTGGAGGTCCCAAGCCCGCAATGAAAAAGGAATACAAGAAGAGAGTTGGATTGTGAACACCTCCCAGGTTTCAAAAGTTGTCTAATTTTTCCACAGGTTAATATAATGCCACGAAAACTGTGCTTCTTACGACTCTACCTATAACATTAGACATTCTGAGACCTATCATAAAGAGCAGATCTGCTTTTCCCAAACAGGAAAGCTAGACTGTGCTCTGTTAAGGAACCCTCAATATCCAACATCCCAAGAGATTTGGACATAAGTTGTGGTGTTCACTAGGAGAACATAAGGTCATACAGGGATTTTAAAACTCAAACACCAGTATATTATCAAAGAGTTCTACTTTACTAGAGGCACCATAATGGTTTGTCTATGATGACCCAGGGTAACATCGTGACAAATTATAAAAAAGTGACTCTTCTGAAATATGTTAGCAGGCATTTGAAGCTATGCAAAGACAATGGCTTTTTGTAATCACTTGATATTACAGTAAGAAAAGCTTTAAAATTAAATGCCCAAAACACAGCTAAGCATTTAGTTTTAATGGGACGGGATGGTCATTGCATGTTAAATAAATACCGATTGTAAAAAGCAAGTCAAGTTGCTGAGTTCTAATAGCTGTGCAGTAAATAACTGTTTATGCGTCATTATGTGGATTTGGAAGCATCAGCAAATATGCTTTTAATAATCAATTGATACTTAACATATAATATCTGTCTGATTAAATCAAAGGAGATGGATGCAGCCACAGTAATTACTGCATATTGTTGCAATGCCATTGGATTAGGGAAACATATTTATTGAGGTGAAAAAAAGTCAGAGGTAGATACATATCTCCTTGCTTATCTTCTTACTGCAGTACCTTGGGCTGTCATCTCATTGATTTCCCAAGATAAGCAATGTTCACCCTAGTCAATACTTGGATGGGATACCACTGAGGGAAGCCTAGAGTGCTGAGGGAAGCGGTGCTGGTAACACAACTGAGACTGCTCTTTCATTTTCCAGAAGGAAAGTGTGATGCTGCGAGTCCTCTGAAGTGCAGCACCCCAGAGGGGATATTGCACTCACCTCCCCTGCAGATAGCAATCCACAGCTCACTCTGCCAGTGGTAGAGCCATGGGGTTGTCCTGTCCATGCAGACTCCACAGTGGGTAATCAAGTTCCAGCTCTCAAAACTGCTGAAGTTTGTAGGTGCAGCATTGCTCTCCATTTCAGAAATAAACATCCCTCTGGGACACAGTGAAGCAAGGAAGACCATAAAAGCCTTCCGTCTACCTGCTGAGTTCTTTTCTCACTTCAGAAGTCCCCAGAGCAAGTTCTCTACCAGTCTACTTCCTTACACCATTAATGGGGCAGGACACTTAGCAAAAATGACAGCAATTTGCTTTACAGACACTGCGACTACTCTGATCACAGTCCGGTTCTCGGCACAGCAGAATGCAGGGCAGCTTCAAGCACCTGGAATTCTCTACACCTCTGACTGTACCTGGCATGGCACAGTATGAGCTGAAGATGCAGCTCAGATCTTATTCAAAACTTTGGTCACTGGGAACACAAACATGCTTCTGTTTATGGATAGCTGGAATAAAACTACCCTTAGGCCACGTATTTAAAGCCAAGGAAAGCAAGATTTGGCATAGGCTCTAAGTTCTTAAACAAACAACACACGCTTATTACCAAATGCAGAGTGTATGAAAATGTAGCCTGTACTAGAGAAAGCTGAGGAAAATCCTCAATTGTGTACATTGCTGTAGGCTACCCAAAAGAAAATGGGACTGTGGCACTTCAGCAAACACTGGGGGCTGGCTCCTTTACTTTATATTTGCAAAAGCAGAGAGAACAAAGAGTTCCATTCAATCCAGGTCCCAAATTTACCACATGCATTTATCCTCCCTCACACCAAACCCTCTGCAGAACAGGAAGGCATCTAGAACCAGAGACATGAAGGCTGGCAGGCAGTTAATTCCACTGACACCAATGACAGTCTAGAGGCCTGAAAAAATGAGTCACATAAATCACTTTTTGAATCTCAAACTTGGAGTGGTAAAAGTAGTATAGTGACATAGATGAACCTCAAAAGGTTCAGGAAAACATCTTAAAACTTTCATAAAGTTGCAGAAACAAGTCTTTAATTACCTGCATTTTAGTGAGCCTAGAAGGCTAGGATTTTCTCAGAGATTTGCCAAAACTGTTGCATCTGGTCATATTGAAAACAACATTGCAGAATAACAAAAAAAAAAAGTCTCCCAAAGCCTCTCCTCCCTCTCATCCTCTGTCTCCCCAACAACATGCGTGCACTGAAAGCTAGCAAAATAGACAGTGAAATTGAACCAGTGCAGGACACTACCTGTTACATTGACTCTGTNAAAAAAAAAAAAAAAAAAAAAGAGACTGATATCTTTGAAAAAGTAACAAAAAGCACTATATCCACTAATGTTCTTAATTGAGCAGCAGTAACGATACTACTTTGGATTGCTAGAGGACCTGGGATCCTGAAATCTCAAACCACTTGATAATAAAGCTGGTTAAGCATCACCCTGCACCATCCGGGGAAAAAAGAAAAAAAAAAAAAAAGTAAAAATGCAGCACAAGCAGTTTCAATACTATCATCCACATGTAATATTTGAGCCTCAACTCCCTTGCCTTAACAAGACCTTGCTTGCTTGACTATTTATTGGCAGAGTGGAATTATTGCAATCCATCAAATC
>VZRE01015859.1:235-14134 GCA_013396775.1 Cephalopterus ornatus | reverse complement strand
TTAGCACACTTGAAACCTATGACAACTGTGTATTGTTAGGGGTTTTTTTTCCTACTCTCCACCACACCTCCCTCAGTTGACTAGGTTCACATTAGCCATCACTTACTAAATTTTTTTTTTTTCTTTTCTGGAATTAATTCTAGAGAAGTCAACACTTATACCCAAGCAGATAGTGAGATTTTCTGTTTCCACTAAAACCCATTGGGAGTTCAAAATACTCATTATCAAACAATCACATCTTCACTCTGGTATCATCCATGCATAGAAAGAATTGTTCATCTCCTTCACAACATTTCTTCCCACAAAACAAATGCACGCTATGTGGGAGCATGAGAAAGATGTGTAGCATCACAACTCAGATGGGACTAGTTGATTAACTTAATAATCTATTCTGTAGAAAATCCAGTTTGCTGAGCTTGCAGACCTAAATCTTTTCACTGCAACACAGTTGTCTTATTTTGAAATTCAGATTTTCACATTGACAGGTTTAAATCAAATGAAGACACTTTAAGGTTAAGAAAGAGGCTTAAGAACAGCTGAAAGGAAAAGGAAATGCAGACTGGACGGGCAGGCAACACCTTAAATTTGCACTTATCTCTGACTAGACAGTAATCAAACAGTCCTGGTCTCTGCTATGGAAATGCAGAGCCAGCCATCCACCCAACAGATGCCAAGGTGACAGAGGCTTAAGCCTTACGAAGAAATAAGGAAGCTAAGTATAGAAAATTCGCATTCTAGGTATTCCGTATTACCAAAACAAACACTGAAGTTATATTCAATATATTATATTGACATCATATATATATATGATATATTACAATTCGAATCAAATGATTTTGTCTTATTAGTTATCATAAAGCTAGAAGCATTGAACCAGTTTCACAATATACTGCATGTACTCTACTAAAAATTTTTAGAATCATAGAATCACTGAGGTTGGAAAAGACCTCCAAGGTCAAGACCAACCATTGACTCAGCACCTCTATACCATATCCCCAAGTGCCACATCCACATGCCTTTTGAAAACTTCTACTTTCTTGTAGTGAGGGGCTCAGAACTGACCCCAGTGCTGAGTACATGGGGACAGTCACTGCCCTGGTCCTGCTGGTCACAGTATTTCTGATGCAAGCCAGGATGCCGTTGGCCTTCTTGGCCACCTCAACACACACTGGCTCATGTCCAACCAGATATTGACCAGCACCCCAGGTCCTTTTCTGCTGGGCAGCTTTCCAGCAACTCTGCCCCCAGCCTGTTGCACTGCATGGCATTGTTGTGACCCAAGTGCAGGACCTGGCACTTTGCCTTGTTGAACCTCATACAATTGGCCTTGGACCATTGATCCAGCCTGTCCAGATCCTTCTGCAGAGCCTTTCTTTCCCTCCAGCAGAACAACACTCCAACCCAACTTGGTGTCAACTGCAAATTTACTGAGGGTGCACTCGATCCTCTCAACCAGATTACTGATAAACAGAACTGGCCCCAATATTTAACTCTGGGGAACATCACTAGTGACCGGCCACCAGCGAGATTTAACTCCATTCACCACCACTCTCTAGGCCTGGCCATCCAGCCAGTTTTCTACCCAGCCAACAGTGTACCCATCTAAGCCATGAGCAGCCAGTTTCTCCAGGAGAATGTTGTGGGAGACAGTGTCAAAGGCTTTAATAAAGTCCAGGTAGACAACATCCAAAGGCTTTCTCTCATCCACTAGGCAGGTTGCCCTGTCATAGGAGATCAGGTTGGTCAAGCAGGACCTGCCTTTCATAGCCCCATGCTGGCTGGGTCTGATCACCTGGTTGTCCTGTACGTGCCACATGATGGCACTCAAGATGATCTGCTCCATGACCTTCCCCAGCACCAAGGTCAGGCTGACAGGCCTGAAGTTCCCCAGATACTTCATCTGACCCTTCTTGTAGGTTGCTAGCCAGGACTGATGACAAATGATTGAAAGTGGCTTGGTGAGCACTTCTGTCAGCTCCCTCAGTACCCTTGGGTCATTTATGGCAGTAGCCAGATTAAGTTCTAGCTGGGCTTTAGCCCTTCTAATTTCCTCCCAACATCCTTGTAGTCCTCCAAGTTGCCTGCCCCTTCTTCCAAAGCTAATACGCTCTTTTTTTTCCTGAGTTCCAGACAAAGCTCTTTGTTCAGACAGGCTAGTCTTACCCACTGGCTCATCTTTCAGCACATGGGGACAGCCTGCTCCTGCACCTTTAGGATTTCCTTCTTGAACAATGTCCAACCTTCCTGGGCCTCTTTGCCCTTCAGGACTGCCTCCCAAGGGACTCCATCAACCAGTCTCCTAAACATGCTAGTGTCTACAGCACCAAGACTGAAATACTCATTATCAGGGGTTTTCCCCCTCAGTGAACATCATATTTTCACCACAGTGTCAATCCCATTTCTGCTATTTTCAGTGCATATAATTTCTTAAAATTATATTGTTCTACAGTGGAGCAGTAACACAATGGCCCAGCAAATATTCCCCTAGAAAGCAGCCAGTAAGATAACTACAGCCTAAGCAGGTAGCTTAAAATAGAGAGAGAGAGAGAGAGTGCATTCCACAAATATTAGCTGATCCCTAGATTACTACACACACTGCATTAAACATTTTGAAAAAAGGGTTCTGTAGTGATTACCAGCCATCTATTTACTTGAAGCTGAAGTACTTTATTCCACATTTGACTATTCTGTGTAACAGAAAAGAAAGACTACCAGATAAAATTACAGGAAGATTTTTATTACTTTTACTAATATCCAAAGAAAGAAGGTCATGCATCCCTGAAATACTGAGAAGTAAATTACACAACTTTATACAAGTCCCTGCAGATTTCAAGGGTTTTGTCATGGTTTAGGAGTGGCAGTCCCTAATTTAGTGCTCCCTCCCCCAATTGCTCTCCTCCCTCTGGTGGGAGATACAAAAGGCAGAGATTACTGGTTGAGCTAAAACAATTTACTGGAAATATCAATGAGATAAGAAAATCAACAGTAACAGTAACATTATTAATAACAAAAGTGTCTAAAAAGAGAGTGATTTACATGCAAAAAAAAAAAGCTCCCTGAACGACTTGGCACCTTGTGACCCCTGCTACAATGAACAAAATGGCGGGGGGGACCCTCCATCACCTTTTTTGCCCCCTCCTTCCCAGAAGCTAGAGTCCCTTACTTCAGCACCCTCCCCCCCAGTGTCATGAGGTGGTATAGAATACCCTCCTAGCCACACCCATAGGGCTCTAGGCACTGCCCCCTTACAGCTACTGCAAAAAGTTAACTCTGTCCTGGTCAAAAAACAGGACAGGTTTGCATTATAAAATGTAATTAGATATTTCCTGCCACAGAATACACACACTTGTAATATAGTGATACTGAAGTCAACCAGTTTATCACAGGCAGTTGAAAACACTTCATTAAGATACTTTTCTCACATTAATGTACAGTCTAAAATACTTGGTAGAGAGATATAGTAATACTAGCATGGTGCTAATAACACCAAGGTTGTGGGTTTGATCCCCGTATGGGCCATTCACTTAACAGTTGGACTCAATCCTTGTGGGTCCCTTCCAACTCAGAGTATTCCGGGATTCTGGGATTCTTCAGTCAGATAGGTCAGTGTTTTGGCTTAATACATATGATATTCATCTAGAGAGAAACAGTGTATTGTTCATAAGGTTACAAAGCAAAAAACAGACTGCATTTGAAATTAACCTATAAGTTCCACCCAGCAATTTTAAGAAGTCCTACCTTTATCATTTCAGTATAAAGGATTATTTTATAAAACAAATAACTGAAATATTTACATTCCATCAACAGTGCTAACATACCAAAAAATTGTAGCTGTGAACTGTACCACACCCTCCCCACAAGGCTACTTCTCTGCACATGCCATTTAGTATTTGCTGATTCACAGACACAACCGAGTCATTCTTGCAACCCCTTGGAAGCTACATGTCTTTGCATCTTTCCACTCCTTCAAGATGCAGATCTGGAGACAATGAAGTTGGATGTGCCTGTCTTTGAATGCCTCATTACTGAATATTCCAAAGAAGAGAGCCCTTTGAAGGCACAGTTTTTCACCAATCAGACATTACTTAAGTACATTAGCTCTGCTATACACTTTATCAATTTAACTCATTTAATATCCACTTCCCCACACAATCTGCACTGTACCTAAGTTACTCATTTTCATTTCTCTTGCTCTAAGAAGAAACAAGCCTCTTTCCACTCCAACTCATGAAAATCCAAACCAACTACACATCCCTTGATTCTACATCAAATCCATTATCAACACCTTTCCTACCTCTTCTATAGGATAAGATCAGAGTTGTACCTAAGACTCTGCAGTATTCTTTTTCCACAGTTCTTCTCATCAAATCCTCTATACCGAATTCCTTCTGTTACCAAAAAGTCTCTAAGGTGGCTTGTACTTTCTCTGATTGGCTACCGAAAACAGAAGGCAAGCCTGACAACCAGATTCACCCCAAAGAAACAGAACAAGTACACATCAAATCCTTTCCTGAGAGCTCTACAGATGGAATCTTGTACTCTCCTGCTGCCAAGGTACATCCTGCGGAGCCTAGCACACTCCCACTCTCAGGAGGCTGCCACGAGTTGATCTGGGAAAACAGCTCTCCATAGCCAGAGCACGCCAGCCTGCTACACAGGAAATTACCATAAAAGTGAAATGCTTATGGAATCAAAGGATAACCAACAAATGCTTAAAAAGAAGTGTTTAAAGAAATAAATAGGAGAGTTCCATTTCAGGATATGAAATTATTGGTGCTAGTCCTGCACCAATGCTACCATCTCACCTCTCACATGGCCACGTTTCCCACGGTCTGAAGGTCTGTCTCCTTGATTGTTGCCCACTCCATTCTCTTCAGCTCTAACTGTGGAGAGAGGACAGCTTAAGAGACTCATACATGAGACAGTATAGCCATCTGCTTAACCTGAACCTCAAAAGAAAAGGCAAGATTTTAAAGTCGGCTGGTTAATATATCTCAGTCACCCCTCTTCTTTGGAGCCTAGCTACAAGCAAGTTATGTTTACTTTGCACTAGACAATTAGGAAGTGTAAGTGTAGAAGACCCTTCCGGAAGATAAGGATTTATTTCGCTTAAGAAAGCTTTCCTGCCTAGAAAGAGGCATCTTTCCCAGAGACAGTTTTAGATGTTTTCTCCTCCCACATTCCAGAGAAGCTGACTCCCTGGGTATGAGAGAAGATGAGTTCTTGCAGACATGTCTGAAGACCCCATGGCAGGAGGGGCCAGGGAAGATAAAAGCCCAAGAAGAACAGGGGGTGTGTCTTAGGCCCGGTGCAGTTTTTGTACTGAGATGTTAAGTGTTCTTGACTTTGGAAATAAATTCTCCTAAATCCTTCCACTGCCTGGTATTTTGGGGATACCTGCATGCATTTAACCTCTACAGGAAGAAAAATATCTAATAAGAGGGAAATGCCCCTCAGCAGACACACTTCATTTGGGTTGGGTTTTTAGGGGAGAGAAAGGCAGTGTTTTGCAGCCTACACTATTAATTATGGTCTTACCTCTTTAATGAGGTAGGAAATAAAGCTGCCTCATACTATGCTTCCTCGATAACAGGCTGAGTGGCAACAGTGAAAGAATAACCAAGAATACCAACTCTTCTGTCTGCCAATACCACATCCCTGTACAACCAGGGAAACGCAAAAGAACTCTCCTCTGTATTTAAATCAGAGGGATAACAACAGAGTGAAGATGAGGCATTAGAAAAGCACTGCACCTTAACTATTTAATGGAAAACTCCTGAGGAAGTACTCCAAAAGATGGCCAGCTCTTTGAGAGAAAAAAAAGACTGGCCACTTAAAACACTGCTGAAATTTTCCTCTGCACTTTTCCTAATGGCAGCAACAAAACCATTAATGTCTGGACTGGGAAGAGATATCAAGATTTGGTAACGACCTGGAAAAAAATCTTTAATTCCAGTTTACAAAAAAAGACAAGCAGCATCTGGCTCTGGAAAAAATTTTGCCCCTCACTTTCATTTTGATGGATCTGATTTCAATTTTTCTAAGCATAGCTGCAAGTTTTATTACTATTTTTTTCCTATCTTTCTCATTATTCTACAAAGATTCACAATGTCTTCACTGGCACAATACTTGAAGATATTCCAATAATTAATTAGAAGAATTGGCTAATATTGTAAATATTTTTCCTGCTTTTAAGTGAAAAGCTAAACATATTTTTTTCATTCTGGTTTCTCTGCTCATCTATCCATGTTGTGTATGGCCCTTACAGGCAATGTATATAGCTTTGATACTGCTGATAAAACTTAAGCTAAAAAAGCAATGTGCATCCAATGGCGATCTAATGTGATGCTACCTACCTTGGAAACATCAGTTTGCTTTTGTACAATGTATTATTGCACCTGTATAAGCTGTAGAAAAAATTTAAATGTTTCAACCCACAAAGAACTTTCTGTGTTGTAGAAACTCACCTTTGGTTGGCTTATGAGTAACATATGCTAGAGAGTAATAATGATCCCAGTCTTTTCATTCCCCTTATAAAAAGATGAGAACATCTTCAGGTTCTCCCACTCATAAAAAGATGTAATCAAAGCTGGATAAATTGTTCATTAAAAGAAAAAAAAAGTGTATCAGCTGTGCAGCAACATATTTGCTTTTCAAGCAGTCTTACAAAGAGTCAATTATAAAACTTAGAAAAAGAACAGCAATTTGTACAAGATCAATTAATCAAAAAAGGACAGAAATTTAAATTGAGTGTCTCTGAATAAACAGACCATCCCAAAACCAAGTCACATTGCCCCATCGAGCATACCTGTTGCATAAACAGGTTATGATCCCTTTCAGTGCTGAGCTATAGCTTGGACAGACTTTACTCCATTAAGCATTTGCTCCTTACTCAGCCAGTTTCAGCTGCAAGAAAAGTTTCTGAATATTTAAAAATGAACCCCTGTACATACACTCTCGGCCACGGCTGCCTCCTCTTCCCCGTCTGTTGGAACTTCCCCGTCCGCGACTCACTTCTCTGTCCCCTCGTTTCTCTCTGTTCTCTTTGTTTTCCAAACCTTCCTTTCCAAGGCTTTTCTTCTTTCCCCCTACAGTCTCCCAAGAAGTCTATTTGGATAGAAGTAGATACAAAAATCAAAAAGGAAGAAATAGCTCTCAATGCATACTTCTACCTCACACCCCTACAGCTCATGGGGAAAAAACCAGATATTTGCATAACATCACATATGTAAAACTTGCAAACTACACTCACATAAATAGAAACATAAGCTGTATTTTTGGAAAGAGATGAAAAAAACAAGTTTTAAAAGTTGGATTTTCTTATGGAATGTGAGAATCCCAAATATTTTTGGCTATAATGGCCTTTTACTAGTTCAAGGAAGCCTAGATACCACCACAACACAGAAAATCTGCAAAGCAAGCAACAGTTTCCCTCTCAACTACCTCCATAAATCTAGCAAGGGAGCATGTACAGATCTATCCTTTTCTCCAAAGGAAATGAAAAAATGCTTATAAGCATAATTGAACAAGAGACTGCTGAGAGTAAGTACATGGCTGGGGGGTAACTATTATCCAGATGTACTAGAATTCAAGTACCAAGAGATAGAATGACAAAACAATAACTTGGGAAGAATGGAGCTTTAGCTTTAATATTAAACTCCATCTTTAAAATAAATTCAGGGATCATATCAGCTGTATAGAAGTTGAAAATAAAACAACTAAAACACTCTCCAAGAATAGCACAGCAACTCATATATTATGCAATTGCATGGTTAGTCTATTGAGCCATTAGATGCAAAGGAAAGAAGAAAGGTATCATTTGCAAACCATTAAGATGGCAGATAGGTTTATGTATATGTCCCCATCTCTACGAGTTTATAGTCTAGGTAAGGTATTTGAGTGGTAAATTTGCATACACAAATGAGGTGGCATCAACTGTGAAGCACTACATAAAACCATAACCTCTGACAGGCACCTGCAACCAACAAAAAAGGTTGGCTATCAATACTTTCAGGTCCTGTCCCATCTCAGAGAATCACAGAATATCCTGAGTTGGAAGGGACTCACAAGGACCGTCAAGTCAAACTCTTAAATAAATGGCAGCCCATACAGGGATTGAACCCACAACCTTGGCATTATTAGCACCATGCTCTAACCAACTGACCTAATCTGAGGGTCAAGGTGAAGCACAGACACCACAGATTAGAAGTACAAAACTACATATTTGAGCAACACCATGTTATTTGTGAGGCAGAAAACTGTTTCCCCAGTAACTATGTAACTATATTACGCACTAAAACACTTCTTAAGTTTTAGACATTTCACAGGAGAAAAAAAAAATACCTGCACTGACAACTGAAGAACCAAGTTATATAGTTCAGAATGCACTACTATTTCACTGATGAGCATGATGCCAAAAGATCTTCAACCATTTTAAGAAATACTCAAAACTGAATGAGTCTGCAAAGCTTAAGAGGAAGCAGCCTCTCCTTAGTAAGGTTTTACGTGACTTGGGAAAGATCAGTAAAAGGATGTCTATGAAAGCATTGGATCCATGCTTTCCCAAAATATAATTTTGAGGAAAGCCTCAAAAAGTTGGGCATGTCCTTTGAGATACGGTATGGTGCTACCTTTGGGCATGGAAATCCATCACAGACTATTGAAGCCATCTCTTTTTGTAAGGGAGTTAACCGATTACAATTTCAGCTGAGGATGCCTGAGGCAACCCAAATGACAACTGTGGGCCTGACCTTCAAAAATATATAACAGAAGCCTTCTTGCTGGCCTAATCTTATATGGAAAGAAGAATAATCTGAAAGGTCCCCTTTGTTCTATCTTGAAAGGTTTAGGAAGTAACACATGGTCAGGCATAAAATCGTTCTTATGCCTGTAGGAAGTTAAATGAATAGATGTCTTGGGCAAAGAAACATGCCCTACTCTACTCTCATCCACAAGCCTCTATCCAAAGCCAGACTGACACAACTGTTGCAAGTCTTCACTAAGACTAACAGTCACACAGCATAAAGCCTTAAAGATCACAGCATTAAAAAAAAAACAAAAAAAAACCAAACAACAAAACTGGCAGAGTACCAAAGAAATTATAAACAGACATTCTAGCTACCACTCCTTGTTCTTTTAATTCCTTGTATGGGTCTGGCTGAGCTGGAGTTCATTTCCCACAGTAGCCCGCACAGTGCTGGGTTTTGCATTGGTAGCTAGAAGGGTGTTGATAACACACCGGTGTTTTGGCTACTGCTGAGCACAGCATCAGCATTGTAACATTCCTTCCTCAGTTAAGGGCAAGATCCTGGGAGGGGACCCAAGTAGGCCAGCTGACCCAAACTAACCAGAGGGATATTCCAGACCATATGACATCAGCTCAGCTATAAAAGCTGAGGCAAGGAGCAGGAGGGTGGGCATTCATTGTCTCCAATGGCTGCCTCCTGAGGAACCGTCCTGCATGCTGAAGCCCTGCTTCTCAGAAGTTAAGAAAGGAAGTCCAGGTTTCTTTCCCAATTTAGATGAGATGGAATCTAGCGTACTGTCTTGGACAAACTGTAAGAAGTCCCTCTAGCAAAAGCTTCAACTGCAGCAAGACATTTTCCTGGTATCTCTTGGGATAGAAAATTGCTCAGTGCAACGTTCTAAGTGACATTATTTATTGGTATATACACATTGTTTAGTCTCCTCTTTCTGGGTTGCAATGAAGTCATGCAAATGAGCAACAGTGAATGGATACTTGTATTCTCTTCTGCCATTAGTAGCACTGTTTAATGCAACTTTCAGATGTGGAAACCTCCTCCAACTTCAATACTGGCAATGCACACCTACAGAAGTTGCACAACTTAAAATATCTGCCTGCCCTTTAGGTTTATAAAGATTGTCCTTTGTGGCAAACACTTAGACTCAGGTCTCATGGTTGTGAGGTTCTACAAACATTGCAGCAAAGAACAGGCCTGTGTCTGACAGAGCAATGATTTCTGCTGCATGTAAAATTGTTGCATGTAAATGAAAGCCAAAAGATTCTGCAAGAGACCAGCTAAACACCCTCAATGTTTTCAAGGTTCAGCCTACTCTAAAGTATTCATGAAGTAGAAAAGCTGTCCCGGTCTCCATTTCCTTCAAAAGAATTTGGAGACATGAAAATTGAAAGCTTCCAAAATATGACTTTCTCAATCAATTCTAAGAAGTAGAAACAGAAAGAATGGTTTAATAGGAAAGTAAAACCTTACCGTGTCTGAAATTCCTTCCAGCAATATGTTAATTGCTTTGTTCATGTCCCCATTACAATCATGTAGTGCCACTATGCACTCATCCTGGTTTTTCCCCGTCACTTCCATAAGCTGGCAGTAAGAGTCAGATATATTAAAATATCCAAATTATCTTCATAAGAAAATAAGGAGTTAGTACCACCACAGATTCCAAAAAAGTGCATAGCTACTGTGTCAGAGCAAAATAAAATACTAAATAAAGGTAAACACAAATGATAATCAAGAAAGCACTCTCTCACATTTTTTTTCCCTTTAACATTATGCTTGGAGATTTCCTATGCAGAACTTAATTCTTATCCTTCCCACCAGCACAGCTACAGGCACTGTTGATGAGGGTACTTTGGCTTCAGGAAGTACAAGACTTCACTTCTGGCACATCAACAAAACAAGTTTATAACAACAAAAAGCACTTGCCGCTTCAGAGGAGGTTTTACAAAGAAAAAGTAAAGACATTTGCTTGTCCGATGCATGAATGCATTCAAGATAATTCTCCTGGGTGTACTCCTCAGTTCTTTGTGAGTGGTGATGTGTTCACTAGGACAAAATCACCACAGAAGAACAGGGACACAGATTCTCAATACTGCTTGAATTAATGGTCTCAGCCATAACTGGGTAAAGGAAGTTTGAGCATCTACACTCAGAAAACTCATCACAGTAGAGGAAATGGTGTGAGATTTCATTTTTACAGTGTAATTTATCATTTTAATGCATACACACATCTGAGAGGTCAGATTTTTTTTTTAATAAAACCTAAATTTACCTTTAAGCTATAATTCTATGATTTTTATTTTTCCTGAAAAACAGACAATATATTGGCAAACTCAGTTTACAAAGGTGACATTTTTCCCATGTGCATGTACATGTGGACAAGCTGAATGCACACTCTATTCTGACAATCATTAAGCATCAGGACCATACTAAAGAGATATAGTCTGGAAGAGATTAGCACAGATGAGTTTTGGCTTAAAAACCACCAAAGGAAAATACACCAATATAATTATATAGTCATAGCTATATTGCCACACAAATTCTTGAAAACAGACTTTACAGTGCGATAAGAGCACCTTTTTCTAGTTAAACTTCTGTCCTTATGAAGAAGGTTTCATCTAAATCAGAAACATGCTCTAGCTCCAAAACACAAATCAGTTTTGTTGCAGGGCATTAAAAACTCTGTACCATAAGAAACATACTTGTTTCACTTTATCTTCAAAATCTGCATCATTCTTATCATAGATCATCTGAGCAAGGCGAATCTGTTCTGCTGTTGCCTGGAAAACAAAAACATTCAATTAAGTTCACAAAAGTAAACTATATTTTTTAAAAGTATCTCCTAGTTATCACAGAATCACAGAGTATTCTGAGTGTGAAGGGATGCATGAGGATCATCAAAGTCCAACTCCTGGCCCTGCACTGGACACCCCAACAATCCCACCATGTGCCTGAGAGCGTTGTCCAAATGCTTCTTGAACTCAGACAAGCTTGGTGCTGTGATCGCTGCCCTGGGGAGCCTGCTCCAGTGCTCAACCACTCTCTAGGGGAAGACCATTTTTCTAATATCCAACCTAAACCTCCCCTGACCCAACTTCAGGCCATTCCCTTGGGTCCTGTCACTGGTGACTAGAGAGTGTCCCTTTATTTTTTTTCTCTCAAGATTCTCAAAAAGAACATACACAATGAGCACAGAGGTGCTACAGGGAAGGAATTAATATCTCCTCTATGCCCATTTTATAGTTAAAAAGTTAGCTAAAACAGAAGTAATTTCAACATGTTCCAACGTGTTGGAACCACAGTTAAAGGTCACCACATAAAGAAGACAACCACATAATGAAATAGAATTTACCACAGAAACTTACACTTTGATAATACTTTTATTTAGTATCTACCACTGCAGAGATAACAGTTTTATCATAACAAACTGGCAATGGCATTTCTAAATTAACCACATCTCTGATGATGCTTGCTCACATCACCTTCTGTGACTCTCCCAACAACCACCTGACTCGGTAGTTTTATGAGCACTTAAAGAGACTGAGTCATGCCTCATGATTCTGCTCATGAATGGCTGCACTTATTTTCTTTATAACCGAATACCAGTCTCTGAAAACTGCTAAACAATCTTGATATTGATGAAATATTTGGTGCTTCTGTGACGTTTCTGGACAACAAATCCATGCTGGCAACTTCTCCAACAGCTGAAATACTAAAATGGATGGATGCAGTAAAGAGCCATAAACCCAAATAGGCTATGGCTGCCCCAGAGGAAAAAAATTTGAAAGCACTAATGTCACATCATACAGGCCACTCATCATAGTGCGGCATCTGCAGCCTACTTGAACTGCACTCCCATGAAAATACCGAAGATAACCGTATGCTACATGAACTCGGACCTCATTTGATTTCTGCTCAAAGAGAAGAGGCTACTATCTCATGCTAGAGAAGGCTGATACTGAAGAGAGCCAGGACCCAAAATGTGAGTTGATGTGCTGCGGAAGACTTCATTATTGAGAAGGGAACCACATCATCCCCTGAAATTCTTGACAGAAAGGATTCATCCTGGGCAGTCTCACTTCACAGGATACACACATGAAATTCTGTGCCTCATGAGTTCAGACTTCCTCAGTTTCAAACTGCTTTGCTTTTGGAGTTTACCACAAATGCAAGCTCTAAAGGAGGACTCTTAAGTGTAAATCCTGAGAAGAGTCTAAAAAAATTACTCCACCATACAACATCAGCTACATATTTGCTGAGAAGTTACTGCAGCTGTCCAAGTTCCTTGAGGGAAATGATACTTGCTTTCCTCAATGTCCCAAGACAATTAGTTAAGTACTCTACTTCACATTTTCAAAGTGCCATGCTGACAGCTTCCTATGTCAGTCCGTAACACAGAGGTGAGCCTGCTCTGGAGTTCCCTGAGCCAGCCCTGGTGCCACCCTCCAGCAGAGAGCAAAAATAAAAGGTCTGCTGGTTTCAGAAATTAAATCCTCTTGATCCATCTTCTTGCTCTGACTTCAGCCTCCTCATGCCCACAGCAACTTTTTAGCTAGTGAAGAGATTTCCTTTAACGATATCCAGAATAAAAACATTCAATGTAATTTCTGTAGAGACATGACAGGATATTTGACCAGAAACAGGAAACCATTAAGATTCCTTTTTTCCATAAACCAACTGTAGTGGTTTTGATTCTAGGCCTTCCTTGGTAACCAGGTTGTAACCAAGGAAGTAGCCATGTTCCCAGTATTCCATTCAATTTTTACGTAAACCAGGATATAAATAAGAAGGAAAAGAAACCTCTTACCTACTCTCCCAATAAATCTAAAAGCGTAAGTTCTCTGCTGTCAATTCTACTCATGTAAAAAAATAAAGCCTAGTAAGGCCTTGTAGACTTTGAGAAGCGAAGAGTGCTGGCAGTCGTTTAATGCAATTCTGCTATCTCAAGAAAAATGATAAGATTTTCTTTTACTAATTCTTTATTAGTTGCTCCTGGGTTTCGATTGTGAATATCTGTTTTAACTTTTCTCTTTCCCTTTTCCCTTCGGGGTGTGTGTGTGTGTGTGTGTGTGTGTGTGTGTTCAAGCTCCCTTTTTCTATTTACATAGTATTCTAACTATATATAGATATAAATACATAT
>VZRE01015858.1:96294-117327 GCA_013396775.1 Cephalopterus ornatus | reverse complement strand
GCTTCCTCCCCTCCCCAGCGGGTCGCGGGATCCACGCGGGATCCATGCGGGATCCGTGCGGGATCCTGGCGGGATCCTGGCGGGATCCGCCGTTCCCCCCCTTGCCCGGCGGTGCAGAGGTTGAGGGTGTTGAAGGCAGCAGCCTCTCCAACTATTTCAGGTATGTCTGAAAAAGCAGGGAATTCGCTGGGATGGGAGAAAAGCAATAAAATGCAAATGCGTTCTCGGGAAGACGAGGCAGAAAGAGCACCTGGACGGGGAGTCATTAAAAAGCAATCTTTTATTCCCAGCCACCATCTAACTTATAATTAGAAACTCCGGTTGCATTCCTGATTGGAGAAGGAAGCGCATTCCTCCAATACCAACATAAATATTCACTTGTCACCCAANCTGGGCCCCCAAGGGGGGGGAGCGAAGGGTCCCCCCCGGTCCCCCCGTCCCCGCTCCCGGAGCTGCGGGAGAAGCGGCTGGCGGGGGAAGGGGGGGGGAAAGGCTGGGAAGGAGGAGATGGAGAGAGGGGCAGGAGGTCTCCCTTTCCAAGCCGGGGGTATCAGGTGTGTGCAGGGGGGGGCGGCAGCGGCGACGCTTTGGTTTTTGCGGTGGTTATTTTTTTTATTATTATTATTTTTAATTTTATTTTATTTTCCATCCTTCCCCGGTGCCAACGAGCGGTTTTAGACGTTTCTTGCGCAAAGAGAAACCCCCCTTAGGCCATGGAAATGCAAAGGAGGGTTTGATTGGGGTGGGGGAGTCGGGGGAGAGGCCGGGAGCTGTTACACTGGCTGCCTAAATTCCCTCTCACCACCCCCCCACACACCCCTTTCTCTCTTTATTTATCCTCAGCCTTTCCCTCTTTATTTATCCCCAAGCAAGATATAAACCCACGGCCACCCCCGTGGCTGGAGCAGCCCTGGAGACGTGGGAATCGGGGCCTGGAGGGTGGCACAAGGGTCCCCTGGGTACATCCATGCACATCCCAGCATCGGGAGAAAAGTTCCTTGTCTCCTAGTCCAGGACAGCTGCTCCCAAACCACCTGATTTAGCATCACGCTGCTTTATTTTATTTTAATTTAATTCTCCCCTTTTCCTTCTTCGGATGGTTTCTTTTTTTGTGTGTGTGTGGGTGGTGGTGATGGTGTTTTTCTTTTTTGAGGAGAGGACCAGGAATTTTTTAGTCTGGCCAGGCAAACAGCAACACTCCCATCTCAACCATCTCTGCCTAAAGCCTCGCCTGTATCAGCTCACAGTGATTTGATTGCTTTCAGCAGAAAATCTCCAATTGACCTTCCCTAAATTGTGTCCCCTCCCCAATAATAGTTTCTAATTAAAGAGTAAACTCATCCTGAAGCGCGCGGGGCTGGGGGGAGTTACACTTGGGGAAAGTCTGTGCGAAAGCAGGGACCGAGAAACTGTATTTTCCTGTAGGTTTTGGTTAATTATTCTCCCAAAACTAAGGGAAATATAAAGGGTGCATTTGTCAGGGGGAGCAGGGGACGTGTGTCTGTTGAGTTCTGTGAGTTCTGTCCGCCTCTTGCAGCTTCTTCCTTGGCTGAGCTGTTGAAATCCCTGTTCCCACCAGGGCGTGGGGGCACCTGTTTAAATCAGGCCGAGCGGTGCTGGTGGATGCAGATGCCTGGAATCTTTGGGAAAAGTTCAGTGGAGCAAAAGGGAGAAGATCCCTCGGAGCAGGGATGCTCCCGTGCTCCATCCACGTCCTTTCAGTGATGATGGAGCTGGGGGAAGAGGGGGGGAAGAAAATGATATATTTACAGAGTGGGATAAAACAGGCTTTGAAAACGACGATTGAAAAGTAATAAAGGAAGAGGGACCAGCTCCCTTTGGAACTGATGTGCCAAGTTTTTAGGGATGTGCTGACGTGATTTATTGTGCCACAGTAACCCCATGGGACCTTCTCCAGCACAGCAGCAACTGAGCTGTTCGACCTAAAGGAGCTACTGGGAGCAGCAACAGGCTCTTCCACACCCAGGGGGCCAGATTAAGAGCAAAAATGTGTTGTTTTTTTGGTGGTTTCCTTTTTTTTTTTTTTTTTTAAAGTGTTAGCGCTGTTCATTTTTTGGTTTGTTAAAAGGAAAAAAAAAAGTAGAAGAGAGAGATTGGAATGAATGAAGGAAGATTTAGGAAATTCAGAAGCAGACTTCGTGGGTAAAGGAGGATTAGATGTAACCTGTTCCCTGTCCCGTGGAAGTCTGGGGTCCATGTGGAGTCACAGTAGCAGCATTAACAAAATTAAAACTTTTTCCAGCTAATTTTCCAGCTAATCTGCCTTGACTGACTCCACATGGAACAGGGAAAAAAAAAAAAAAGGCATTTAATGTTATTTATTTTATTGTTTAATCAGTGGTATCTGGCCTGACTTGGTCTGAACACAGCCAGAGTGCAAGAATTGATACAGAAGGGAGAAGGGTTTGGTTCAGGAGGGATAAAAAACAGCAATAAAAATTAACACAAAACTTCTGCGCTGGGAATCTCCACTTCCAGTGGCCCAGGGTGCTGGTGCAAGCGGACATGATCCCAGGAGGGGCTCTTTGGGCTGAATTAAAAGTTAGCTGGCATCTGAAATGTCCTTCTTCCTGGCTGTGAGGCAGCCTGGGGCTTGCTGGGGATGTGTGTGTTCGAAGTGTGTGCCTGGAGAGGGACTGGAAGAGGATGTCTCATGGGAAGAGATGGGCACTGGCTGGGATCTGAGGTGGTGGCATCACTTTGGGGCAGGACTGTCTGTCCCTTCCTGTGTTCTGTCCCCTCTGCTGCTCCCTGTAACATCCCTGTCACATCCTGAGTGGGGTGGGATGGGATCGGCCCCATAATGAGCTGGAAAAGGAGATGAGCTGGAAGCACCAGTGTCTGAGTGGACACAGTGTTCTTGGAGGTGCCAGGCTGCTCTTTGGAAAGAGGACACGAAGGACGTGAGGATGTGTGTTGGAAACATTTCCCTGGCTTGGCTCTTGCTTGTTCCCCAGCACCAGTCTCAGCAGCTCTGTCGGTTTGCTCATCCACGTGGGATAAAGCTGGAAAAGCCTGTGATGTTCTGCAGGATCCACTTTACACGAGGGCTGGGGAGGGCGATCCAAGAGATCTTTCCATCCCTATTTTTGCGGTTCAGGAAGCCTCAGTGCACAGGAGCAGGGTGGGAGGGAGCTTTGCCCACAGGCACTCGAGTAACCTGGGGGCATTTCTCCAGCCACATGCCGCTGCAGCACCTGAGACTGTCCCCGTTTGGTGGCATCATGCATGGGGGAAGTCCTGCCTTGTGCGCTGGTCCAGGTCTCTCCCGGGATGTGTCCTCCTTGTGATGGGGGGAACAGCCCCTGATTTACGCAGGGAAAAGCCAGGCCGGGTTCTGGATCACATGAGAAACACGATTCTCCTTGGGTTGCAGATCCTGCAGAACTAAGCTGAGCCTTGGCAGGCTCCGCTCTGGAGAAAACGAAGCTTAGTTTGGCAGAGAGCAGCCTAACACGATGATCCCTCTTCAGCCAGGAGGGAGGCAGAGCCCTGGAAGGTCACCCAGGGGACAGCCTGGGCCGGGTGTGCGGCAACCAGGGCTCCTAAAGCCTAAATCTCCTAAATCTCTAGGGCTGGGAAGTAAGAATTTCATCTCCCCGCTTCCCTGCTCCGTTAGCTGGGAGTGAGGATTTCCACATTTCCAAGGTGATGACATTCCTCTTCATCCCCTCCCCTGCTGCAGTGAAGGGATGTTGAAGTCCATCAGCACAGGGTGCAATCCCTCTACATGTGGCCCTCTCCCACCCTTGCCCCAGGGCTTGGGAATTGTCTTTACACACCTTTATCTGTTACAACAGGACCTGACGTGGCCCTGCTCTTCCAGGCAGTGTATAATCACGGAATGCTGGTTCAGCCTGTGCTCAGGTACCAACTCAGCCACCGGTTTGGATTTTCAGGAGGGCAGGACGGGTGATTTGCACCCAAACTTCAGTGGGGCAGAGGGAACTGGGTCAAGGGGATCTTGCTGCGCGGATGTAAGAGGTAATAAAGCAGCTCTTGCCCATTCCATGCGTAGGGTGTAGTGTGCAAAGGATAAGGGAAGTTATTTCCCACCTCCATTTTTCATGGAGAAACGGACTCTAAGGGTGTTTATGTTGCTCCTGGTGTAGTCCAGGCATGGAGGGGCTGTTTGGTGAGATTCAGTGACTGGACCAAGCTCACACAAGAAGTTTTTTTCCCAGCAGGAACTGAAATTTTTGCAAGGTTTCTTAGCAGGAAACTCCTGTTTCAAACATGGGGAAGGCTGGGACTCTCCCAGAAAGCCCGGTGTGTGCTGAAGAAAATCCCTCATCTACTCAGATTTCAGACTAATTTTATTAAATTGTGTTGTCCTGCTACATATTGATTGATTTGTTTCTTTCAATTTTAAGAGGACTAATTAGATAAGTTACCCTGAAATCCAGCAATGAGATATTCAAAGCTTTGGATGAAGGCATTGCATCAAACTGTCTCCTAACTAAGATAAAGAAAAGTGAATAATTTTGCTCCCCAGCCCTTTTCTGCTAACCCCAGGGGTGAAACATGTCCTGTACAGGCATCTGAACACCTCTGAGACTTCTCACCTGGAAACTCCTAAGCATTTGGAATCATAGAATGGTTTGGGTTGGAAGGGATCTTTTAAAGGTCATCTAATCCGACCTTCCTGCGGTGAGCAGGGACATCTCCAACCAGAGTAGCTGGAACAGGGGAGTGGACATTGCACTGCTTTCTGTTGGCCAAAAAAAAGGCTTTTTTGGCCGTTCCCTCTAAAGAATCAGCCTTGAGTTTTGCTGTGAGTCCACGGTTTCTTCTAGGAAAGGAAAGTCAAGGCTTGCTGATTGTACCAGGGGAAGGCAGGCTGAGTCACTGGTGTCTCCATCCCGAATCTGCGGGATCCCTTTCCTGCTTGCATCCCTCTTCCCGCGGGATGAGGCAGCTCCGCTCCAGCCCTGCGGCGATGCTGCTGCTTTTCCAGCCGGGGATTGCCACTCTCTGCACCAATTCCTGCCTCGCCGGTTGTTATCGCGGGTGCAAAGCAGCAGGGGAAGGAGTTTATTCCACGTTAGACCCCACGAGGAGCAAATATTTTATTTTTTTTTTTTTTCCTCTGCGTGTTTGGTTGCGCAGGAAAATCCCAACGGGACGAGGCTGGGTTGATGTGGCCGCTCAGCGTTCCTCGAGTGCATGACTCAAACGGCCCGGCCGCATTTCAAAGGGCTTTATTGGGCTTAATGACAGCACTTCACGGGCCTTGCTCAAGTGTGTCGAGGGGGGAATCCTCCGGGCACTGAGTCAGGATGCTGCCTTTGGACAGCTGAGCTGTTCCCAGGACGGGGGGCACGGTTGGGGGTGAGCTTACAGCCTTCTCCCACCGGTCCCACCGACATCCGTGCTGAAATTCCCTTCCCAGAGCAGGACCGGGCTCAAGATCCTGCTCTGCATCCCAGAGGAGCCCCAGTGGGGTGTAGCTGGAAGGAGGAGCAGGCAGGAGGTCTGGAGATCATGGCTGAAAAGGAGGAGAAGGTTCAAAATAGGCACCCGCTGTCTTCTGGTGGTGTGGAGCTTGGTGCCTTCTGCCCAGTCAGGTGGTGGCCAGTGCTGGGGTGATGTTACCAGTTAAACCCACTAAAATATAGTGGAAAGGAGGGGCAAATAGCAGGGGGAGAAGTGTTAGGCAGAGCACATATGTCTTGTCCACACACGGGATGAGGCACAGCCCCAAGGCTGCAGCAAGAGTGTTTCCAGCCTGAAAGGTCCCACTGAACCCACCTCTGCTTTGCTGTCACCACTTAGAGCCAAATGAAGACCCAGAGCCAAGGCAAATTCAGTGGGACTGAATACTGAAAGGAGAGGAATAGTCAGAGATGCTCACCCTCCCGTGGTGTACCCATCAGGGCTTTGCTGGATCAGACCCAGGGTTGGTCTGGCAGAAAAGCCACCCCTGAAACTCTCTGTGCCAACTGTTCCCATCTATCCCAGACCATTCGTGATGCTGCTCTCCCCTCCTGTCCCTTTAAAAGTGGAAGGGTTTTCATCAAGCCCTGTTGTCATCTCTGCGCAACACGTAAAAATTCATCAGTTCATGAGTTCGCTCCAAATTCTACTGGAACTTGCCAAAAAATAAGGGGAGGGAGGAAGAAGCGATACATTAACTCCCTTGATCTGAACTCCTAACATAGGGCACAGCTTTTCAAAGCAGCCTGTGAGCCGGGGCAGAGCTGTTCTGCATCACAAAGGTGTTGTTTGTCTCTCTTCCCGGTTTGTCACCTGCATATTCACAGTCCCCTTTCCCACCTGGATGTTGCTGCTGCTCAGAGAGAGCTTTGCATTTGTGGAGGCTGAGCCATCAAAGGACTTCAAGGTGCCTTTGGTCTCCTGGTGTCAATAATAGCCAGTTATGCTTTGTGTTGGTATAGTGACAATTATTAGCAGGGATGCTGTGGCTCTTTTCCAACGTGGATATTCCTCCACACTCCGTTGGTGCGAAATGCTTTTGTCTTCTGGCATCTTTGAATGCTCTCAGGCCTCACCGAGATCACGTTGTAGCACTGTGTGGGCTGGTTCCCTTCTTACATCACCGGCCTCACAAGGTATTCCAGGTGTCTGGGATGGTCATTTCTCCCATTCCACAGGGCTCTGCGGGCTCAAAGGCTGTTGGAGCAGGTTTGCCTGGAAGGCTCAGAGGATTCCTCGAGCTCAGGTCGTGGCAGACCCTCAAATTTGAGGGCTGGCCTTGTGTTCATCCCAGGTTTGGAAAGTCTCCTGGTTGCCACGCATCATTCCCAGAGTTCAGTTTAAATGCACTCTCCTGGAATGACATCTAGGACAAAAATGAAGGTGCCCAGGTTCCCTTAAGGTTCTACTGCCACTTAAGAGGCTTGGTGGCATCCTAGTTGTCCTCAGAGGCCTGGCAGGGATTGTACACAGTCCACTGATGACCTGCCCCTTTCTCAGCAGGAGCTGGAGGCCCAAAAACCCCAGAACACCTCCGTGGCCCTTCATGTCTATCTGCAGGCAACTGAGCAAAGCCTTGGGGTGGAATCCACTTCATTTATTACGTCTGCAATTTTGGTGTCTCCACCTGAGCCAGGAGCTCTTGGCTCCTTTCTGTGACGGGGAGAAGTGGGAACTTTCTTATGGTGCAATTCAGGTCTCAGTTCTTTGACTGAACTTGACTGGTTAAATCCCGTGGAGCAGTTGAGGAAATCAGCTCAGAAATATCTCCACCGCTGTCATCCAGGTTTAGTTGGATTATACCCAAGACAGGGAATCCTTCTGGAGGGTTTGCTCACTTCCCTTATTTCCTAGCTGTTAAAATCTGTAATTCCCATTGCCTGGCATCGTTTCACAAGATTCAAATCATGGGCTTTTTCTCCGCTATTTTCCTGTATTTTAATAAGGTCTGCAGTGTCCATTGGGGTATTGGAATGGGTGAAGCTATTGCAGGAACACTCATTCCATCCAGGCTAGAACTAAAACCCTCCAGACCACCTCTCTCCGCAACAAATCCACACCAAGTTGTTATTTTGCCATGTCTCAGCCCAGCTGCTGAAAGCCTGACCAGCTTGAGTGTTTTGCAGCTTCCTCTGTAACATATTTAATCCTGCCTCTCATCCAGGACTCTCCAGAGCATAAATCCATTTTCTTCATGCTCCTTATCCTAAAACACATCCAGAGTCTCCCACCACCCTCCAACCACATCCACAAGTCATTACCTCAAGATTGTAGTAGAACTTTATCTCAAAACTCCTTAAAAAGAGACATGAAGTGGTTTTCTCGTGTCCCTGTCACGAGTTATCTCAGCAGAGGGATATGGCCACTCTGATTAGTGCAAGAGTTGTATCTGCATTTCAACAGCTCCCTCGATTTTGTTTTTCCTTCAGTTCTCCAAAATCCAAACCTTTTCCCTTTTCCCAGAGTGTATCCCTTAATCTCACTTTCCAGCTTTGTATTTCCTCTACACCTCTGTTGGAACACACGGTTTTACGGCCAAAATTACGCACATACGGGTTTCCAGGGAAATTTCTGGAAGGGTTCTGTCAACAGGATTCCCGTTGTGGGATGGAGCAGAGTCCATCTCTGTCGTAGCCAGGCCTGTGAAACGAAGCCAAGCAGAGCAGGAGTTCCTTCTGCTTCCAGAGGGTGCACCTTGTCTAATAGAGATATTTACAGAGGGGTGGGAAGGCAGGAATGGAACTCCTTGAAGGGATGCCAAGCCTTCCATTCAGTTTGTCCCTCTGCCCCCAGAAGGGCAACAATAGAGCCTGTTGCTAGACAGTGTTGTGTGGCACGACAGAAAGCAACTCCAAATCCTTTGCAGGCTGTGGGGGACACATACTTAAGGGAGAATTCCCAATTTTTTAATGAGCCTAGAGGTGCTGGGAAGAAATGGGACAGTGTGGACAGATAGGACTCCATCCAAATCCCAGTGAAGACTGGGGAAGCGCTACTGGGCGTCAGGTGAGATTTGTAGAATTTTCTGGGAGACCCACAGTTCCTTCAGAGGCGCAAAAACCTGGTTAAAGCTGTTTTTTAGGAGATCCATGTTTGATTTCTGTCCCTCCTGGAGGGAGAACATTCCTGGAGCCTTTGTAGTCTCCAGCCAAGTGTCCTTTGGAGTCAGTGGAGAGAAATAAGATGCAACTCATCTGCTCTATGTCAGACATTCACTTTTGGATGGGATGAATCACATCCCAGCTGTGCCAGTTCTTCTATCCGTTCCCTGCAAGAGGATCCTGGATGACCAGGACAGGCAAAGATATCTCCCTTTAGACAGATGAATTTTTGCTTCGAATTTTCTTAAGGGCTTGCAACATCTGGGCGTTTTGTGATCTGCATAGACCTGTGGAGTGCTGAAAGAGAATTTTTCCGTTGGAAGACCCTTCAAGGGGTGTCTTCAGTGATCAAATCACCTTTAAAAATTCTCCACTTGAAATTCTGCTGTTTCATTCCACACGTGTGCAGAACAGCTGAGCAAAAATCCCCTATCCCGGAAGGGTGTTTAAAGGGAATTTTTATTCAGTATCAATTTCTTTCACATTCTTCCATGGGAATAACCATCCAGAATGGATTTGACATGAAATGAATAATCCAGAGCAGGAGAGCTGGGGACCACATTGATCCTGTGTGTCACACGAGTGCTGCCTCTCCTTGTGGTTTCCTTCACGGTGGTGGGGAAGAGCATCCCGAGGGCTCTGAGGACAGACCCTTCTGTGGATGCCAGGATCACAGAATCCTGGAATGGTTTGGGTTGGAAGGGACCTTAAAGTTCATCTCATTCCAACCCCTGCCATGGGCAGGGACACCTTCCTCTATCCCAGGTTGCTCTGAGCCCCGTCCAACCTCTTTAAGTGCATATTGATACAATCTATTATTTTCTTACCCATGAAGGACTCAGGGATTGGGAATCTCATCCCATCTTAGGCCTTGAACAAAGTGTGCTGACTTTTTTCAAGGCCGGGATATGCTCCCATTTACAAATAGTATAAATCTATAGAGGAAAAAAACTGGCAGCCTGATCCCCAAACCCTGAGAGCTGTTTTGCTGCAGCATGAGCAGGGATGTGCTTGGGTCCCGATGTGGAAAGATTTGCTGGTGGAAGTGCTCAGACAAAACAAGAAGAAGCCGAGTGGAGAAGGAACAGGAGGGAATTGCAAGGCTACTTAGACACATAATTCATGCTTTTTGCCTCAGACTTATTGATGGCACTGCTGCAACCTGATCAATTAAGTGATTTTCTTGAGCCGCCCCTTGTCAGCGGATTGCAGTGGCTGCCCCGTGAATACCCTCAGCTCATTCTGAATTTCCTCATTCTGAGGAAAAGTGGATTAGCTCTGTTGCCTTTTTTTTTTTTTTTTTCCTTTTTTAAGTGCTTATTTCTTCTCCCGTGCCACAGGGAGAACAGAAGTCAAGCAGCACAGATTTAGCTGTCCAACAGTTAGACACCTTGGGTTAGTTGAGATGCACCCCACTGTTGGGTTTGCGAAAAAATAGGTGTAACAGCTGCTACCACCATTAAATCATTTGATCCAGAAATCATCTCACCCATCCTCACGTGCCTCAGGCCGGATTAAATAAACCTAAATCCGAATTGGGAAGAAGTAATGGATATAAGAGGGAGTTAACAGTGAGTCATTGCTAACAGGAATATTGTCTGGATAAGGAAGGAGCTTACTGGATCACAGCCTTTTCCTAACAGGACAGGTCATGGGTATTAGTGGATTGATTGCAAAACCTCAGAGTCACAACAGAGAATAAGGGCACAGTGGGAACTGGTTCTTGCCTGAGTATAAGGCCCAGACAGATGGGGCAAACAACTGAGTTGAAAGAGAATAGATAAGACACATTAGCAGAAGATTGGGAATCAGACAGGGAAATGCTAATTCGGTGGCCACTGAAATCCTTGGTGCAACTTGCCCACAGGCACATGGGAAGTCTGTGATCCAAAGGAGCAGCGGGTACATCTGTCCTGCTGATGAAATGTCTGGTGGTGAATGAAAGGCTCAAGCTCAGTGCTAACACGAGGCAGAGTGTTCTCGGCACAGCTTTCTATCAGCCCCACCGAAATTGCGATTCAACTGTCACGTGGACCAGGGGATTCTCCAAATTCAAGCAGAGAAATTAAATTCAAGATTTTTATAGGCTGGCACACATTTACAGCCACAGGTGCCATGGTGGTGGCTGCCAGCAACAGTGATGCTCCTGTTGCCTCTCAGAATAAATTGAGGAATTTGGTCCTGCACACAGGACTCCAGGAATAGGGCAGAACTGTTTGGATTCTGGCATGCAAGAGGCCAGTTTTGGCAATCTCTAGTATCAGGAGGGCAGGGTGATATGCAGAACATTGGCTATCTAATGAATTGCAGACTTTGTGATAAATCGGAGGGAAAAAGATAACTCCGGGGTTAAAGCACATCCCTGGGACATGGGACCTCTGGTCATGTTCCTTCACAAGCCTAAATAAAGAGCTTGGTCACCTGGACAGATGAGAATCAGAAAGCTGGGAAATAAGAGAGTTTCCTGCGGTCTCTGGCAAAGGCAGGTGCCCACATCCCATTTCAATGGACAGTTTGGGGTCACTGAGCTGAGGTACAGGAGGAAAAGCTGGGCTGGAGTTACCTTTGCCTGCCTGTTTATTGAAAAAACAAGCAGTGTTTGGGTGAGGCAAACAGCCAGGACAGCCGGACACACGTGAGTCAGTGGGACAGAGACCAGGAGGGGAGGGTTTAGGTTTGTCCTCCGCGTTGCAGAGACAGACGAACGCGGCGCTGACGCAGCGCAGCTGAGCGGGGTTCATCACACTCCAGCTCAGGGCTGGACGCCCCATCTGAGGGAGTCATCTCAGCTCCCTTCCCAGTCCATGAATGAAGGCTGACACTTCCTGGCTGTGATTCACCACACCTATCACTGGTGTCAATCTCTGGAGGCACTGACTCCCCGCAGCCGCCGATCTCCCGGTGCTGGTGGTCAGGAGAACCAAGTCGACTGGTTGGGTGCCCGGGTGAACAAGGTTAGGTCAGATGATCCAATTCCACCGTGCCCAAATCCTTGTGCTCATCCTGCCCTCAGCTGCAGGACCCCAGGGACAAGGAATTTGTATTTCTGCAGAAGTCTGATCGTTTCGGTTTCCGTGGTGTCAGCCTACAGTGCAAAGGCTCATTCGAGAGAAGGGCTCCTGCGGAAGCACCATTTGGTAAAGAATTCTTCAAGTGGACTGATTTTTGTAACCACTGGTGAGCTGCCAGGTGGAGGCACCATGGCAGAGACCACCCTCCAAGCCAATCATGGTTCTGAAATCACTGCAGAGAACTCTCCTGAGCTTCAGATTTTTAGGTTCTGCTGACCTTGCTGATAAGATCTGTGCAAATTTATTCATACACTTGTGCTGTCTAGTCCTCAAATTCCCAGACTGTTTCTCTGACTGTGAATGAGGAAGAGTTTGGTTTATCTTAAATTTCTGTGATCTTAAAGGTGTCAGAAAAGACACCTGGGGTTTTCCTTGATGCCAGAAGGATGCAGTGGCATCAATATGATGGAAGAGTGAGGGAGGTGATGTGAACTCTGAACTGACTAAATATCAGGTCTCTACAAAGGTTTTGCCATTAAAACTGTCTGGGTGCTAAGTTAGGCATGAACTTAGCCTTAGGTGCTACTGTGCTAAGTTAGACTTTATTACTAATCTTAGGAAAGAATAGGTGGAGAGATCTCAGGTGTGATTCGTGTAATTTTCAGTCGTGTTGGTTCCCTTTTTCTGTGAAATTCTGGCCCTTGCAAAGTGTTTTTACGAAGGTTGTAACTGTAAGGGGAGAGCTTGTGCAAAAGAATAATGTCCTTCAGGTCATGGTCTTCATGGTCCCAGAGGGGTTGGCAGGCTGGGGGGCAAAAACAGACTTCATGGAAGGGCTCTCAGATCCATTTCTCCTCTATTCCATCTCCTAGAACTAGTTACTACATGATCCAAGACTTAAGCAATCCTGCTGCCTGTTGGTCCTTGTAGTGACATTTGAACCCCTTGGGCCAATGAGCTTCGTTTGGCAGAGGTTTCCAAAAGTATTAGATGTCCACGAGTCATTAGATACCCACAAGTCTCACAAAAAGGGACATTTGATTAGAGGAGAGAGGGGATCTGAGCCCTCCCAGGGCTGCAGTGTGTGTGCAGATGTGTGTGTGCAATATTCCTGGGACATCCTGAATCCAGACAGAAGGACAGAGGAGTCAGTGCTCCCTGGTTTCAGTGCCCACAGAATAACTCCTTGCTCTGGTTTTGTTTTCATGTCTTCATCTTCTGTTTCATAGAATCACAGAATTGTTTGGGTTGGAAGGGACCTCAAAGCTCATCTAGTTCCAATCCCTCTGTCACACCCACTGCAGCAGGTTCTCTGGGCCCCATCCAAACCCGGCCTTGGACACTTCCAGGGGTGGGACATCCACTGCCTGATCCAGTGCCTCATCACCTCTCTGAGAAAAGAATTTCTTCCCAATATCTAATTTAAATCTCTCCTCTTTTAGTTAAAACTGTTCCCCTTTAAGTACTGTGAAAAGTCCCTCTCCCTCATTATTACAATCCCTCTTTAAGTACTGGCAGGATTCAGTGAGGTCAGCCCAGAGCCTTTCCTTCTCCAGGCTGGACAATCCCATGGTTTTTTTCCCCATTTCCTTCTCCTTCTGGTGATGTGATCTATGGGAGGGAGGAGAACATGGAGCAAGTGGGTCGTGCCATGAATCTCTTCATACACATACTTCTTTGTATGGCTGAGGGAGAGATGAATGGAACGGATCTTCTCAGTGGGTTTAAGGAGGATGGAGGACTCCAATCCTCTGGAGATCTGTGCTTCCCACTCACAGCTCATCTCCCCAAGCAGGACACAAATCATGGAGATCCTCACCTGGCAGGCACCTTACGCTGCAGGTGTTTTGGTGGGCAGGACAGAGGGAAGCAGAGTGATGAAGGGTTTGAGAGAAAAGCCACAGCTTGGGAGCAGGACAGATGTGGAAATGCACCCACTTCCCTGGTGGATTGGTGTTAGCAGCTCCCGGTGACATCTAGAAAAGACCAGTTAGGAACTACTCTGAGGATTCTTTGGAGAGCAGAAGTATGGATTATGAAGGAGGATAGTTAAATATATATATAATACATATGTCTATGTGTATATGCATAGGTAGGTAGAGGCAGATACCCCTCTCAGCTTTAGCTTCTGCTCCAAAGAGGTGGAACTCAAAGGAAAACTTCCTTTGACTGTAGCAGAACTGGGGACAATCTTTTTAGACTCTGAGCTCCTTTGGGATCCTACAAGTTGCTTCACGCTTTGATTCTGGGCCAGGAAAGCGCTGCTTTGGAGAGAGTTCTTTGTCTCGTGTCTTAAGCCTCCGAGTTCCTTTAGGTCTTGATGCTGCTGGTTGCTTCATGCTTTGACTCTGGGCCAGGAAAACGCTGTGTTTGCTCTGTGTTTATCCTTAAATATCTGGGCAGTTCTGTTCATTTTCTGCGCTCAGGCACCAAGCTGGGTCACACAGGTTGAGATCCAGCCTGAGAGCAGGGAGAGTCTTTCCTGTGTTGGGCTGATCCACAGCACATTATTATACATGTCTTAAATCAGGGACATCCAGCAATAATGTATGGAAATTGCTGGCATATCTCAGTCCCATCTCCCATCCCATTGCAGGAGAGAGAGGGAGCCCAGTTAAGGCTTGTACACATCTGACAACGTGCAGCAAAACTTGGCTTGGAGCTGGATGGGGTTTTGGGGCATGCAAAGGCAGAATTGCAGAACTTCTGTGTGTGTCCTACTGGGCTTCAGCACTTGCAAAACCCATCCCTGTGCTCCCTATCCTGATCTGCACCCAGGTCTCGGGGCTGATGGGTGTTGAGAGCTCCTGCTCTGAGCTCCAGAGGTTCCTGGCTCAATCCCCAGTGCTGGCCAAGCCTCAACCAATGTGACTAATTGATTAGGCAGTTCTGTGGAACAGCATATTCTATTGGCAAGGGCGTGCTGCTGAGATTTGGGAAACCTGGGTTCAAAACCCTGCTCCCAACCGAGCAGGAGGAACTTCTGAAGCTCGTTTTCCCATGCCATGGGTAGGTGCCATAACCACCAAGTTGCTGACTGGGAAGTTTAAAGGGGACATTGCGTCCTCCGACTTCGCTTTGGGAATGGCACCTCAGGGAATGGGCACATGAACAAATTACCACGAGCTAAGTTAGGGTGTGAACTCATAAGATGCCAGTTTTTCTGTGGTAACTGCCCGTGTGAATCCTCTTTCCCTGCAATAAACACGAGACGGTTCATATTTACCAGGGGGGGAAAAGAACATTCACATGGGTGTTCACATGGCTCACACCCCGGTTTGACTCTCAGTAACTTGGGTCTGTGCCTCTAACCTCAGTGCCCTTGAGAAGCCAAGCCGGGAAACAAAAATCAAACTCTTCTGTTTCACAAAAAAAAAACCCCAAAAAACACAACCAAACAAAAAACACAACCCCCCCCAAGATTTTGCCATTTCTGCTTTTCCACTTAAAGCCATTTCAGTGCAATTTTGGTTTTCCAGAAAGGATGTGCTGAGACTGACTCCACTGTGCTGTTCTTGGCAGAGAATTTGAGGTCCTTGAGATCCCGGTGTCTGCCTTCAGCCAACGTGGGCAGTTGCTCTACTGCCTCCACAGTCAGAGACCTCCTGGGCACTGACATTATATTAATATTCCTGTTTCTCACAGTCAGCTCCTGAGCCCCGAAGAGGTTTAAACATGTGGAGATACGAAGTTAAGCACATAAACCACTATTTATCCATTGGAAAAAAAAGGTGGTGTGGTTGTGGGATGGGCAGTGCTTGCAGGTTGCCTGGAGGTCACTGAGTACTCAGCATTTTTCCCTGGGAAATGGCCACAGAGGAAGGCAGCAGTTCTGAAGGAAAGACCTGGATTTCATTTCTTGGAGTACTAGTCCAGGAGCCTCCCAGGGTTGCAGAGGTAGAAACCTTTCCTAGGAAAAGGCTGAGCACAACTGGTCACGAGCCCAAGGACAGAACAAGGGAAAATGCCCTTCAAATTTACCAGGAACCAAACTGAATTTTCCGGTCCAAAAATACCCCCCAAAAAACCTAACAACCCACTTGTTTATGGGCTGGGACTTTGTCTCACGATGATGCCAAAGACTGGCTGACTCAAGTTATCTTGAGGCATCTCCTCTCAAGTTGGATGGGGAAGATTGAACTCATCCTGGAGGAAGTGTCCCACCAACTCAGGACAACTCTGTTTGGAAAACAGGGGTTTCTCAGGAAGTTTGAGCACACCCGCTGCTTCCAAGCATGGAAGGAGTTGTATCTGTGCTCTGCTGGGTGACAGAACTTTCCCATAACAGACCTCTGGATGGAATCCACTCAATTTTAGCCGTGTAACGCTCAACTATGGGAGCTAATCATCTTCCCTCCCTCTAGAAAGTTGGGCACCTTCTGAGGGAGATTCATCCTTCCTGAGATAGGAATCTTTCTAGTGGATGTGATGAATCACTGTCTGGAGTTGTCTCTCTCTCTCCATCCACTCCAGAAACAGCCTAAACACCTCCCTTTTACACGGAGTTGGGAGTAGGACTGAGTTCCTGAACACCCCACAAATATAATTTCTCTGATGCCACTCGGTGTCTGGAAGGTTTTTATCCCTATTTTAAGAGATGCTGATGAGAAGCCTTGAAGCGTCTGTCATTCCTTGACCTTCCTTGGTGACCTTTCCTGGAGATAAGAGGTAAAAGACCCAAATCCTCTCTGGTGCAGCCAACAAAACTCCTTCCATTTAAACACAACATTTCTCAATAGATTTTTTCAAGGCAATATTTACAGAAATATCACAAATATTCAGGGTTGTCACAGTTAATGACAACAGGTATTTTGGGGCTTTTATTTCTGGGCTTAAAGTGACATCTGGCTATTGAAGGCCAGAATAAGATTTTTTGCAAGGAAACGATGTTCCACAAATATCCTGTGCAGGACACTTGGTTTTTTTTCTGGAGCAGCGGGTTCTGGCCAATCTGGGAAATGGTTGCTGGTCTCAAGGCTGCTGATTCACGGTTTCCTTTAGGACTGGAGTGTTGTTACCAGCCTGGTGTGCATGGTGATAACCCATTTACGGCTGTGATGGGAATAGCCATGACCTTGTAGAGAAAATAGGAGCAATTTTTCATCGCTGCACCTTTCGGGGGGGCAGCTCATGGTTTGTGACCTGCCAATGGCTTGATGTAACTTTGACAATGATTTGGAGAAACCTTGAGTTGTTGACAGTGTTTGCTAATTACAGAATCATAGAAATAACAGGGCCGTAGAATGGGTTTAGTTGGAAGGAACCTTAAAACTCCCCTAGTTCCAACGCCCTGCCGTGGGCAGGGACACCTTCCACTAGCCCAGGTTGCTCCAAGCCCTGTCCAACCTGGCCTTGGACACTTCCAGGGATGCAGGGGCAGCCACAGCTTCTCTGGGCCACCTGTGCTGGGGCCTCAGCTCCCTCACAGCCAGGAATTCCTTCCTGATATCTCATCTAAACCTCTCCTCCTTCAGTTTAAAACTATGCTGACAGGTGATTTAAAAACCTCTCCCTTCTGAACTTGCTGTTGGATACTTTCTCTGTGTGTATAATTAAATATCTAGTTTACAGCTTCCATGTGGACTCCTTTTTTCAGGGACAAACTCCCCCCAGAAGGCATTTCATCCCACCTATCCTGGATATCTACCTTAGGACACAGCAACTTGCTCTTCAGTGGCCCTGATCATTCTTCTGTGAGGTCAGACAGGGGCTAACTGATATCATCAACTGGATTCCTAACTTTTAGGTGTTAAAGAGGGATTAGATGAACTCCATTAAGCACTGGTTTCTGCCATGAGCACCTGTGAAATTCCAGTCCTGGTGAATATTGTGGAAAATTCGAAACCTGGTGAGGGTTGGCTTTTTTTTTTGTTTGTTTTTTTTTGCAAATCTGTTGAAGTCCTGCAGCCTTGAGAGCCCCTTCAAAGCTGACAAATGTCACACCAAGGGTATTCCAAGAGCAGGGATGAACCATGAGGTCACTGAGGAAGCTGCTTGCACAGTGTTAATGGCTTGAGAAATTTGCCAGTGCCTACATGTCATCCCAAAACCTAATTGGGTTAATTCTATGGCAACCCTGACTCCAGGGGAGTTTTCTAACCAAGCTCTGGAAGCTTCTTTCTGGCTTTGCTTCACTTCAAACCTCCCCAGTGGGAAAGTCTCTGTCTCCAGACTGATTTCATAAGCACAGACCTCGGTATTACATTAGGCTTTTGTGGATGTGTGTTCAGAGGAGGCAACCTGGAAACAGGGAGAGTCCCTCAGAACATCCTGAGATGTCATCACAACTCGTGTGGCTTTGCAGGGAGCAGGTCTGGTCTCCCCTGACCTTCAAAGTTCCGTGGAAATTTATTTTTGTCATGATTATCCCATTCTTACCGTTATGGCAAAAGTTACAACAACCGAGTTTCTGAGTAAATAGAAAGTTTTAGCTTTGCAAGATTTAAACAGAATTGGGAAAGGCTGAGGGAGCCGGGGGTGTTCAGTCTCGAGAAGAGATGATTGAGAGGGGGCCTCACCCATGTCTACAAGTATCTGAGGGGAGGGAGGGGGCAGGGGACGGCCCAGGCTCTGCTCGGGGGGGCCCAGCAATGGCACAGGAGGAACGGGCAGGAACTGATGCCCAGGGAGTTCCACCTGGACACGAGGAAGAACTTCTTGGCTGGGCAGTGCCCCAGCCCTGACCAGATTGGCCAGAGAGGGGAGAGTCTCCTCCCTGGGGATATTCCAGAGCCCTCTGGACACAACCCATGTGCTCTGGGATGGCCCTGCTTGATGACCCACTGTGGTCCCTTCCAACCTGACCCACTCTGTGGTTGTGATGCTGCGAATTGACCTCTTTTTTCTCTGATTGAAACATCCACCTGCTCTCCTGTAACTCCATGATGTCTGAACACCTTTCCCTCTGCTTTCCTGCTCTTTGCATCCTGTTCCCCCGCCCCACTCTGGATTTGAGAAACTCCTTCATTTATCAGTGCAGTGCAATCCACACATACAACTTATTTAGGGAGGTCCTGCTCCATGTTTCCAGGGCTTTCTTATAAATACTGAGAGCTCGGTCCCAGAGGTGACAGGGGTCCCCTGCAATCCCGGGTAGAGAAGGTTTAATTGCCAAATATCCTGTGTGTGGTGGACTCAGTAAAGGCAGACTTAGCCCTGTTGGACATTTTTCTATGCAGACATTTATGTGTTTATGCCTCAGCCTGTGAGCTGAGTCCCGCCCTGGGACATTTCAGTGTTAGTGACTGAGGGTCCGTCCCATTTGAAAGTGGGTGTGGGATGTGAGGCTCTGTGGGATCATTTTTTAGGATGATGATGAGGAGGATTTCACCACGTTTTTCCCTCCTCACCCAAACAAACTGGGCTGAAATGCATTTTTGGGAAGTGCTTTAAGCTGTGACCTTCAAGGTATAGAGAGAGTGGGAGAATCCTTCCTTTCTCCTGGTGGACTTGGCCAGTCGGGGATTCAACATCACTGTAATTCAGGTCTACTTCTGAGCTGACTTTGGCTGGTTTCAGTGAACCATCACTGGTTCCCATTTCACTGCCAGATTAGAAAAAAACCCCCTCATATCAACCAAGTACGTGGTTGGGAGTTTGTCATTCCGAGAGTACTCGGAGTAAATAATCTCAGGGGTATCCTGTGGAGCCCGTGGACTGCTGGAGGTCTGGGAAACAAGTGTTTCTGTGTTCTGTCCCGGGCTGGTGAGGTGAGCAGGTCTCTTCTTATGGCCAGAATGGACAGCAGGAAACACAGATGGGATGGAGAGGGGGGAGAAACCTCAGCGTCTCTCTTTGGAAGTTGTCTCTTCTAACACGTGTTTGTGACTCAGACCTACCTGGACTATTGTGGTACCAAGGATTAAGGACCTTTGTGACTTTTATTTGTTGTTTCCTCCCTCAGAAACAAGAGGGACTGTTAACTTTTCTAAAAATTAATTTGCTTGTGATAAACAAATGCATTTATTGTTTTATATTAGGCACGGCTCTGTTACGAGGGCTGCTCTAGAACCAGATTTGTTGCTCTTAAATGCAAGCAGCTCTTAATATTTTCAGGTGGAAAAAAGATTAAAAAGGATTTAGGAGGGGTTTCTTTGTTATCACTCTTAGATTCTTGCAGAATGGAGGGTTTGGAGCAGTCCACACCGATGTCCACCATGTCCTAGCACCTCCCAGCACGGAGGGTTCTCACTGCGGCCATTCCCCCTCCTTAACACAACTTCTGGTCCATTTTGTACCGCCTGAGGCTTCGGGACAAATTAGAATGCAGGTCTAAGGGTTTGCCTGTGTGTGGAAGTTATAGCAAATTAAACTCCTGATCGAGTTTCTGCGGTGCAACAAGTTACCACACATCAGCTGACCCTTGGGAGCCGCCTGTGTGCTCGCGGGTTGCCTGCAGCAACTGGGGTAATTAGACTTTGCTTACCCACAATAAAAAAGGGTTAATTTAAATCACATTCGCCAGCACTTGCTGTAGGCTAGGAATTCACATGTGTAGGACTGCTGTGGGTCAACTACCAGGGTAGTAATTTGAGCTCCACTCGCTTGACCATGAGATTGAGCCCCGAGTGGAGCCGTGGATTTGTTGCGCGGCGGGGGTCTGAGCGGTGGTTCCTCCAGGACACGCTCTGGGACATCCACCCTCGGACATCTGCGGCAGAGACACCTTCTTCTGCCTCCTTCACAAAGGGGGGAAATGGATGGTTACAGTGAGACGGGTTTCTCACCCCAAAGACGACAAATGAGGACACGTCGAGGTGTGCCCTGAAATGGTGGATTCCTCTGGATTGCTGGAGAGGAGACCTGGGTGACTTGCTCAGATGTAGAGCGTGACATTGGCAGATGCCATCAGCTGGATAAATGGATCCCACCTCCCAGTGCACACCAAGGGATCTATTTGGGGTCTCTTTGGAGCCCTCAGTTGCGCCTCCAAAAGAATCCAGGTCTCCCAAAGATCCGGTGCAGTCCCTGGCAATCCCACAAGCACGGCTTAGAAACCATGGCCTGAATGTGGAGCGATTTGCCCCCTTTCAAAGAAGCAAGAGTTACTTTTGGGACATTCCACTGTACATTATTCAAATGCAGGTGCTGTTGAGTCTTTCTGTCTCAGGGTTTGTGAGGAATAGGTACGAGTACGCTGACAATCCTGGTTGCTCTGTGGTGGTGTCCCATGTAGGTAAATCATTAGTGATTTCCATAGGTTTTATAAGTGTTTACGATGACTCAGAGAGCTGGAGCTTCTCTGCCTCCTGCAATTCCTGCCTTATGTGAGCCAAAATCACAGAACTGGTCCAATTCCAAGGTAGCTGAGAGCACAGGAGATAAATGGAAAGACTGAGAGTTGTAGAAATAATGACCCAAGCACTTATTTATTTTTTTAAATCAGTATATTTCAGTAGCTGTACAATGCTGAAAGTTCCCTTCCCTTCCCTTCCCTTCCCTTCCCTTCCCTTCCCTTCCCTTCC
>VZRE01015858.1:38219-96070 GCA_013396775.1 Cephalopterus ornatus | reverse complement strand
AAACCTTCCCAAACCTTCCCAAACCTTCCCAAACCTTCCCAAACCTTCCCAAACCTTCCCTTCCCAAACCTTCCCTTCCCAAACCTTCCCTTCCCAAACCTTCCCTTCCCTTTTCCCTTCCCTTTTCCCTTCCTTTTTCCCTTTCTTTTCTTTTTCCTTTCCTTTTTCCCTTCTTTTTCTTTTCCTTTCCTTTTCTCAATTTTAAATTTTGTTCAAAATAAGGAACAGAAGGGGTTTTTTTTGGTTTCCCTTTCCCAAACCTTCCCTTCCCACAATATCAATACCCAGTGAATGATCCAAATCCTGCTACGTTCAGTGGAGGTTTGAGGTTCACTGTAGTTCTCCAGGAGTGGGTAGTGCCATTTGGGATGTTTTATGTCACCTGAGGAATCCACATGCTTTAGGGAGGCAGGCTGGAGCCAGGTGGGCACCGTAGAGCACCTCAAATGGTACTTGACATGCTCAAGCAATGGAATTCCACCCTGGGAATTCAATGTGTGATAAACTAAGGAAAAAAAAAGAAAACATCCCAATAATTTCAAGCAGGCACATAAAATTTCTCCCAAAAGGCAGCTGTTGGGGTTGCTTTGGAATGCCTGTTCCTGACTGAAAGTGGTGTTATGTAAAGTAATGTGAGTTATGTGCAGCAGGGAACGTTTTATCCTGGCAATGGGAATGGCGATGGAGAACTCTGCTGGCCTGGCCATGGAGCTCTTGACTGTCACGGGGAGTCACTGGTCATGGAGACAGTGGGATGAAACAAGAAAGAAAGGAGTTTACCATCCTCCTGTGTTTTGGCTCAGCTGATTTGGATCAGGTTGAGCCTCTGTTCAGGGAAGGGGAAGCTCTCTTTGATGTGTGGAGGTGAAGGAAGACCACAGCTTCCAGAAACTGGAAGTCTAGCACCAGTCACCAATTTTAAATTGACCTGAAGTACTTCTCACTCTCAGGAGTGGTGCTGATTTAGATCTGTGTCTGATAACTGTTGAAGAAGGAAACTGAGCTGTTTGTCTTACCTAGAAGGATAAGTTGTGGTGTTGCACGGGATAATCTTCAACTTACCACCGCGGCAGCTGCACTAAACACGGGCGGGTTATCAAAGCACTTGTGATGGCAAAAACACCTCAGCTTCAGATGACTGATCAAAACAGAGTTGCTGTGGCTTGACACCAGCCACCATCAGCACTGCAACACCTGTGCATGACCCCAGCTTCATGTCAGGGGGAAAGGAAGAGGCTCAGGAGACTCCGTGTCTTGGTGTGGGCTCGGAGCGCACGCATGGAAGTCGCAGCAGCTCCGCTGGCAGGCAGGAACTTGTGAATGACTTGCTCTCATTCATTGTGTGCCAATACCTTGCTTCTCAGTCACCCTGGAGAGTAAACAAGAGGGAGGCAGAGCCCCTACCTCCACATTTATGAGGAGCGTTGCCATGCCGACGCGCACAACTCCACGGAGCTCCACGTGAACGGGCCGGCCCTGCACGGGCACGCAGCCCTCAGCCCGAGTGTGAAATCCGAGGTGACAGCGGAGCAGAGCGCTCAGGATCCAGTGCGCTGAGCCCTGGAATCGAGCTGATATGATGATACCAGTGAGCGCACCTGGACTGCTGTGTTCCGTCCCGTGCTCGTGCCAGGGAGGTATTGACAAACTGGAGGGTGTTCAAAGAGCCAGAGGGCTGGAAGGACTGATGCAGATGAGCAAAGATTAGCAGGTACTAATCCGGGCCAAATAACGATGGGGTAATAGCTCCCAAACATTTGTCAGGTGTATATAGTAAAGGAAACTCAGGAGAAATTATTCCACAGTGGGCAGAACTAGGAGAAGGAAAGAAAGGGGGATACCAGTTAGATACCAGGGAAAGCAACTTGCCTGAATGCTCTGGAATGTCATAGTATAGAGGAGTGCTTTAAAAATCATAGAAATACCATCATTTGGCTTATTTAACATGATTCCAGGCAAGACCCTGGGGAATGTGAAATGGGGGGTTCTATTTTATGGCTGGGTAGAACCACATGAGTGATTTCCTACTGGAATTCAGCGAGGGCTTATCTTCAGCTGGTGGGAATCACCAGGGCTGCCCTGACTTTGGTGAAGCTGGTGAAGGATCCAATCAATAGGATAGAATAGGCAACTGAAGAGCTGGAATTCAGGATGTGACTGTAGGGACTCTCTTGGCATTACTGTGTGTACTCAGCCCCGGGACTGGGACATTCACTTCTTCGGGTATAAAATGGTGAAGCTGCCAAACAGTGACTTGGTGTACCACGTATAACAAAGTGTGAAAAGTCATAGTTTCCCGCTGACTTCAGTAATTTGCTGTGACCAGGTTTGTGTGTCTTCACACTGTTAATCATGTAAAGTACGTTCTAGTCCAACGAGTAACTGTATTTGGTCCCACACAACATCTTTCTTTCTACATTGGAGAGATATGGATTTGATGGATGGACTGTTTAGTGACGAGGAATTGGTTGGGTGGTCACATCCAGAGGGTGGTGGACAATGGCTCAGGGTCCAGATGGAGATCAGCGACAAGTGGGGTCCCTCAGGGGTCCATATTTGTGTCCAGTGCTGTTTCTTGGTCAATGTTTCTTTACCACTGACATGATCAGTGGGATGTGGTGCACCCTCAGCAGGTTTGCAGACAACACCCAGCTGAGTGGTGCAGTTGCATCCCGATGGCATCCAGAGGGACCTGGACAAGCTCAAGGAGTGGGCCCATGGGAACCTCTTGAGGTGCCAGTTCCTGAACCTGGGTTGGGACAAGCCCTGGTATCAACACAGGCTGGGGGATGCAGGGATTGAGAGCAGCCCTGCTGAGATGGACCTGGGGGTGCTGCTGATTGAAAGGGTGGACGTGACCCAGCCACGTGCAGCAGCCCAGAAAGCAACTGTGTCCTGGGCTGCATCCCCAGCAGGGTGGGCAGCAGGTCGAGGGAGGTGATTCTACCCCTCAGCTCTTCCCTTGTGAGACCCCACCTGCAGTGCTGCACCCAGCTGCGGGGTCCTCAGCATGGGAGCACGTCCAGAGGAGGCCACAGAAATCGTGGGAGGGCTGGAGCACCTCTGCTATGAGGAAAGGCTGAGATGGTTGGGATTGTTGAGCCTGGAGAAGAGAAGGGTCTGGGGACACCTTTCAGCCCCTTCCAGTGCTTAGAGGGGGCTTACAAAAAAGACGGGGACAAACTTTTTAGCAGGACCTGCTGTGGCAGGACAAGGGGGGATGGTTTTAAGCAAAGACAGGGTGGAGTCAGGATAGGCCTAAGGAATACATCTTTTATTATGGGGGTGGTGAGGCCCTGGCACAGGTTTCCAGGAGATGTTGTGGATGCTCCATCCCTGGGAATATTCAAGGTCAGTTGGATGGACAGGGCTCTGAGCAACCTGATCTGGTTGAAGATGTCCCTGGTCACGGCAGGGGGTTGGACTAGACGAGCTTTAAATGTCCCTCCCAACTCAAACCATTCTGTGATTCCACAAATGGGAATTTTCTCACCTAGGTTCTCATGACTCAGATGTGGTGGCTGGAGCTGCTGCCTGAAAGCACCTTTGCTTCCATAAAATCTGGTAGGAACTGAATGAACAGGTCAGATGAATACCTACATTTTAGATGGTTTGAGTTAGGGGAGATGGGTCCTACCTGAGCTGCAAATGAGCATTGGAGAAGCTCTGGAGTGTAGGACAACAGATAAATTCTCAGAGCCCCTAAGCTCAGCTTAATGCTCTACTTTTGGTTTTCCTAAGTGAAGATGAAGTGAAGGAGGGATCTCCTGCCACTTGCTAGAGTAGGACACAGAGATTCCCCTCCTTTGGACACACTCTCAGGGTGAGATGGTCATTTCTCAACTTCCCAGTGTTAAAAGGTGTGAAAGGGCTGCACTTTTTTACAGATGTAAAAAGACTTTTAGGATCAACACTACTTAAGGACTGTGCTACTTCTCTCTTTAGCACCCTGCTGATTAGTTGGGCAACCAGCATGTTCATTAATCAAAGAGGTGCTGTTAGAGAAGAGGCTTCTCACAGGACTTGTAAAATGCCCAAAGAAATGCACACATATGGGTCAAAGAGCTGGAGTTTATTGATTGGCTGTGAAGATACTGGTAGAAGAAGGGAATATGTAACTTGCAGACTCATTTTTGGGGTTCCCAAGGGTGTGATGAAGTTCCAATATGCTCTTAGCTGTGGAGTTGCCATCAGGGCACTGTGCAAATGCAGCTGGTGGGAGGGAGGAAGGGTTTTGCCATCACAGTGGAAGTGGGGTGGGTATCTTTAGGGACAGACTGGCTGCTAAATGCTGTTAAGGACCTGAGGCCTGGCTTTCTGAAAGCTCAGGAGTGCTGCTGTTTGACCCCACCTGAGGACCTGCCTTCCCTCAGAGCTGATAGAGATCTCTGGATTTCAACGGTGGTACAGGAGGTACTGCTCCAAAATGCCCTGGGATTGGGTTTTTACAGGGAGCTGCAGAGGACAGAGCGTGGATGAGTTATATCTGCAGTGAGCTCCTTCCAGCCGAGACAAGCTCTGGAGCACAGCCTCACCCTCCCCATCCAGCTGGCAGCCAAACCCACACAGAGATCCTCCCCATTCCTTCTCCCAGCACTGGCTGGACTTCATGGCTCATGTGCACATTGCCCAGAGACCCTCACGGTCCTGAGGCAGGAACTCAAGGAGGTGAGTCAAAAAATGGAGCCTCCACCCCTTTAGCCGAGCTGTGCTGAACTTGTCTCAGCTGGAAGTCACTGTTTGCACATTTTACCATAGCTACTGAAACATGACTGATTCCAGGCTGAGGTGTGACATGCAGCTCCCCAGCTTATATAAGAAAATTTGTCTAATGAACTTGGATTGCCTCCCAGCTGCTGAATTATCCAAGGGAGATACACATTTTTCTTCCCCTTTGTGATGGGGTGATTTCAAACCGTTCCAGGCGTGGGGATGCACTAAGAACTGAGGTCTCAGGCACCCAGCTTTGGGGTCTGAGGGAATCCTCTTGATCAGTGCTGACCCAGCAGTCCAATGGAACTGTCCTGATGCCTCCTCTCACAGCCCCAGGTAGAGGTTGTGTTAGGCACGTGCCAGGAATTCTGCCATGCAACAGCATTCCCCAGGTTCCCGGGTCATTAAACAGCTCCTAGAAGCTCCAAGGTTATTATCAATTATGCCAGCGTAGAGATTAGTCCCCGCTCTGTCACCTTATCACTAACACAGCCATAAAGGTGGCCTTTGTGATTCTTATCTCCCCCACTTTGATCAAGTCCCCAATCTTGATTGGGCACTAAGTTGATCTTGTCTGCCCTGCCTGGGCACCCCAGTGCGGGGAGCTGGCACAGGCTTTGCATGGGGCTCAGGGTGCAAAAAGATGGCCAGGATCCTGATTTGTTTTATCCCAAGCCCTCTGAAGCCAGCTCCTGCCAGGAAATACTTTCCCTCAAAGCAGATGGAAGGGGTGCACACACAGTGAGGGGAACATGCAAAATGCCTTTTGATTTCCATCCCTCGGGAGCTGAGCTCCTACCTCAGGTGAGGACTGTTCTCTCAAGGAACACCCTGGCCACATGATTTCCTTACCTGCCTCTGTGAAAAAAACCAGGAGAAACAGCAGCAAAGGCAATCTGAAGACTGATACTGTCAAAAATCAGAGAGTCGATTTGACTTGACTGCCCCAGTGGTTTCTTTCCACGTACCCTAAAAACCAAACACAAATGGGAAGCTCCCAAGCGGTTTTAAAGGAGAGCTGTCAAAAGAAAACACTGATATTGTACAGGCCACATGCAGCAGGGGTTGGATGCAAAAGACTGAAGTGAGTATGAGGGCTCAGGGATCTTATCTGAGCCAGTGTCTGCTAAGGGCTTGTCTGTGAGTACTGAATCTTAGACAACCAGGGGCTGAGTCTTCTCTGGGTCCACCTGAGCTTCCTGCTTGTGCTTTGCAGGCTGAATTTGTCCTGTTGGCATCGTTCAAGAAGATGCTGTAATAGAAAGGATAAGTGAGAACACGTCAAATATATAAATTGTGCAAAGACACAAAGGTGTCACTTTTCCTAACTCAGGATATTGTATCAGGCTTCTCTTTGGGGTCCTCTTTGAGTCACCTTCACCCAGCTGCAGAGGCAGAGGTCTCCTGGAGGTCTCTTCACTGGAGGCTTCTTATTCAGGAATAGTCTTTGGAGCAGGCTATGGATCAAGCCTTCCATCTAATGATGTGCCCACTTTTGTCTCCTGCTGCTAAAGCATCCCTGCAGATCTACGTCAATTTAGCAACTGATGTGAATAAATAACACCCTCAGTAAACAAGTTTGGGATGAAATCCCTAAGTGGATAATTATGGTTGGTAAAGCAGAGCTGAACATCGGTTTATTGGAAGTTTTACCTGAGGGGGGTTTTGTTGGTTTTAGTTCGGTTTCGTTTATTTATTTATTTATATTAATTCTTTGATATTTTCACCTTTTTTTTAAATTATGCAAGTCTTAAAACATTTAGAGCAGCAATTTCTACAGAGGAGGGTCCAGTATCACGGCACCTGACACAGGAAAACCCGGGTCACGTGTGGGATTACTCACTTTCTTTGCATTAAATCTAATCGTTATGAAAAAATTCGCTTGAGCCGAACACTTAACCACGTGTTTGAGCACGTGGGACATCCTGTCCTTACCTACAGGGGACATCCTGTCCTTACCTACAGGGGACATCCTGTCCTTGCCTACCTGCTCGTGTCTCGTTGATCCATCACTCGGCCAGGGCATCGGGTAAATCAGGAACAAATGATCCAGGAGGGAGAAAAGGAAATTTCCAGCTATTCAGTGAAGGGAGTTGAAAGGCTGAAACCAAAATACACCAGTGATCAGACCCGACTTTAGTGGAAATGCAGCAAACAATGGAACTTGGTGCTGCTCCGAAGATTAAAAGGAGAAAAATATATGGATGAGGCGGGGGGATTCCTACATATAAATAGGAGTGAAGCCTCCCTCGCCTAAAATAGGGTTCGGGGGAGTTCCAGTGACTTGGAAATCAGGTTTTCATAACCACTGTCCAACAGCTGGTACAAGCAGAGACACGATGTGCATCTTTGCAGCCTTTCTGCAGGATATACAGTGATCCATCACTGCCTTCTGTTCTGGTGGTTGGCATGAGCCTCACTCTGCCACTGCAGCATGGCTCAGTCATTAAATAATCCATCATCTACGTGTTAACAGCCTTTGTCTTTAATTCCTTAAGCACATGGCTGTTTTCACGAGTGAGTATATTATTAATACATGATATTATTCCCACTTCATAGGTGGGAAAGTGAGGCAAACCAAAATGCCTCAAGTCCATGGGGGATCCTTAGTGCAAGGAGCCCACAGTCCATGGGCTCATCACTTAATAACGACACCATCTTCTCTCCTAATTAAAGCTAGTTACTGATAGAATTGATCCATGTGCAAACTGGGAGAGTTATTATCTCAAATCTAATGTCAGCTCCAGCTGGGACAGTTTCATAACCCACCTCATCTGTCAATGCTGAAGGTTCTCCATCTCAAACAAGAGGGCTGGGAAATCTCATTAGTCAGCACCTCTGAAAGTTCCTCTGTGTGCTTAATCCAGAGTTGTGAGCCTGAAATTATCACTCTTAAGGTAAAACAAAAAGAAAAAAAAAAATCTGGGGAAAATCTGCTGCAGTTCTGATTGGCAGTGTTTGATGATTAAAAACATGATTCATCCCAAAACAACCCACGCCTTTCAGTCTGTTCCCAGAGCTCTGGCGCCAACCAAACTCTGGGTACCCAAGAGACATTTCTGTCCTGTCACAGCAGGCAGCAGAGGAATTGCAGCAAGGCAATTCCTTTCCCCGTGCTAGCACAGGGTGTCTTTCACAATGACACACAAGTGGAGTGTCACTTACAGGCAAATTCTGGGGTGGGGAAAAAACCCTCTCTTGAGCAGGACAATGGAATGAAAGGGCCACGGCTGAGGTGTTCCCGGAGAGAACCTTTGCTGATGAGTGATTAGATGCTCCAAACAAAAAAGGTGGTGCTGAAAGGATCAGCAAGGAAAGGCAGTGCTGAGTGGGAGCAATTTGCTGGTGAGAATCAACATCCTTATTCCTGTAAGGCTGAAGAAGGCTGGTAATTCCAAGGCATAAATCCCTTTGAGGCTTGCCACATCCCGGTTTCAGCCAACGGCTGCGATGGCTTAAAAGCAGGAGGGGCAGCATTGTAAAGCCATGATCTTATCCAGCTCCCATTCCAACTAGCTGTTTATATGGTTGTAGATATATTACATCCCATTGTCTAAGGCAGAACGTGGTACTCAGCCCTTTGAGGGCTTGTGGTGAAAGCTCCTGTGATCAGGGAATTTTACAGCACTCGGTGATAGGGAACTTTATGGCCCAAAGCCCTGGACCATCTTGGGCCTGATGGTGTCAGATTCCTTCCCTGAAACAATAAGGAGGTTGAGTCACTACTTGGGTGGGAAACCTTCAAGGAAATCTCCGTAGGATTCTGTATCTTCAGGACCATCAGGAACGTGATGCCTGAGAGCTTCACCTCCTTTGACAGGCCTTGTGTTTGAGTTGGAGCATTGAGAAAGCTGTTCCAGGTGGCATTTCCTAAAATTCCCCGTAGTTCACATTCAGACCACTGTTCTTGCAGCTTAGAGGAATTTATTGGAGCCTACTGTGGCATCAGAGATCAAGAAAGCAATGAATAACTCAGGCCAAGACTCTAGTTCTGAGTCAGCAGAGAGAAGCTTTGGTGACACCCAAAGTATCTGTGTGTGTGATTTTCTCCAATCCCATGTCCAGTATCCTTGTTGCCTGTAAAGGGAGGGATGATGTAGCACCTATGGACTGCAGATGGTATGAACCAGCCATTCCCTCCAAATCTGGATGTCCGTCTGCTTCTCCAGGCCTTCTCCAGCTTTTCTGGATGTGGTATTTTGGTAGTGACCTCACCAGCGCTGGGTGTAGATATCACACCCTCCTCCTCTGTCCTCACTGTCCAGCCCTGCCGTGCTCAGCATTCACATCGTGGGGGTCAGTCCCCAAATTCCTACATCCTTGGCACGGCTCACGTCACTCCTACAAGCCAGACGTGGAGCCTGGGGCGTGGAGGTGGCTTTGGGAGGTCACATCTTCATCCCTCTCTTTGTGCTGCTGCCCCGTTCGTACCCTTCACTCTCACTCCTCCGCTGCTTCCATATCCTCCAGACTTCTTCAATAATGATGTGACTGAGGGGTTTTTTTTGGACCATTGATAAGAAAACTAAACAGCACTGAGATTATCGCAGAGAGTTTCAGTTAGAAAGAGCCCCTCTGATGATGATTGCTTGGCAGGGTGGAGAACTGTCAGCTGTGTATCTATTTCTTGTGTTCTACATCGATCATATAGGATCATATTTTGAGTTCTTTATTCACTCTTTCTCTTTGTACTCTGACAAAAATGCTGTATCAACATCACTTTAATCACCTGTGTTTAACAATCCCTTTTAAAAATTACGTGAAATTAGTTTCCCATAGAACTGTGGTTACTGCCACTAATTATAAAACAACTTTTCCATTCTCTGTGGGTTCAGTCTTGTATCACCCATTTCCCTTTTGGGCCAGATAACAGATTTACAGTTACCCATTTGCTCTTTTAACAACACAGTGGATTCCTAACCTATTTGGCATTCTCTTGTTTTCCATCATCACTTGGAGATTTATTACAAATGTTCACAGTAGTTACCCAGAAATATCCTAGATTCCCGTCATTCTTTATCTCCTTGTTTATCTACACGGTTAATACATTATTAGGGACCATAAATGAGTGTGTGTGAATATCTCCGTATGTTCTCTAACACATTAAACAGTTATTTATTGGTCATTCTCCTGCTTTTAGCACTACTAATCATGGATTATTCACTGAGGGCTTGAGCTTCCCTTATCACTTATCTGCCTCATTGAGTCCTCATTTATATTCACAATTTCCCATTCTTCTCACATTGATTTTGAGTAGAAATGGAGCGAGTTTCAGACTCATGGGCAGCGCTGGGAGCTGATGGATGATTTTAAACTGCCCCACGGGATTAAACCTACCTTGCCATCCTTTTTTGGTAAGAGCAAAGGTGTTCACTTAGGGAATTACATTCACTTGATTTAAACTTCTCATGCTATTCCACCTGGACACACTTTTTTTCACCCCTCCTGACCCAGACTCTAGTTCAGTGCTCCTGTACCACATCCAGCTTCTAATTTCAACTCCTTAGACTCAGGAAATAAGTATATATTTTTTTTTTTTTTGTTTAATTCATCGTTTACCAAACCAGAAAGCTTTCAAAAAATTTGAGAAGCCTCCCAACCCCTCTCAGTGAGTCTGTTGTCACTTTGCATCTCACCTTTCAAGATCTTTCCAATTATTTCTTCTTATTCATTGGCAGTTGCCAGTTCCAAGGAAGTGGAAAGGCTCCTTGTCCTAAGCACCTTATGTGCACATAGCAGGAGACAGTCCCTGCCCTGAAGCACTTCAAATCTAATCTAAAGAGACAGAAAAAAAGGTGGGTGAAATGAAGAATTATTAGTATGGCACGATGTTAGCAACTCCTTACCCCGGATCCCTGGCAGCTTTCCAGCCCCCAAAAAAAGGACAGGAGTGCAGATAATTCTTCTCAAGGCAAGAGCACAAAGCAGAGGGTTTGTGGTGGAAAGGTCTCCACCCTCATTTTGCCACAGAGAGAGGGGTGTTTTTTGGAGTCTTTGACGTCCTTGAAGCGGGGCTGTAACAGTGAAGAGGCAGTGGCAGGGATCAGACCTGTGTGCAGCTGCTGAAGGCTCTGTCAAAAAAAAAAACAACAAAAAAACCCCAAAAAACAAAGTAAAAATCCACATTTCTGCAGCTGGGAAATTCAAGGGAGCATTCCCCTTCTCCCTGTCGAGCTTTGACATGTGTGGACACAGACAAGGAGTGGGGTTTGCTTAGGCAAGGCACCAGTGCTGACTCCTGCTATTCTGCTGACTGCTCTTCATTTTCTCCTTGCTGCTGCCTCTCATCCTACCTCATTCCTGGCCCCTTTTCTCTCCTTCTTCCACCCCTTCATGTCCTGTCTGAATGCAGAAAACGAGCTTTCTGCAGCAGGCATCGTCTCCTTGACGTTCCTCCACCAGGCTCCTCACACAATGGGAGCCCTAATCTCAGCCTCAAGTTCAAGGCATAATAGCAATAATTATTGTTATTATCATTATAATAACAATGATGGAAAGATTTAGAGAAAGCAAGGGGGGGAAAAAAGTGTTGCTAACAGCAAGGGAAGATTATCCTGATCCTGGAAAGAGGTGTGTATCAGCAACTTTTAATCACCACGTAGTCTTCCTCTTCCAGGGTGGGATGATATGATAGTCTGGTTGTGCTCCGTTATGGAGCTGCAGGAGCGGGTCAGTGAGGTTACAACGAGGTGCAGGGAGCTGTTTTCCTAAGCGCAGGAGCTCAGGAAGACGGGGAATGGGCTGCAAGCATCCATCCAGGGCCAGGTCCCTCAGCTGACAGTGGCCCAGACCTCATGCAGAGAAAGGTCAATGTTTGGCCCCTTGTGGGGTTTGTAGGACGGGGTTAACAACCAACTGTGGGCATGTAGGGCTTTCTCCCTCTCTCCTATTCCTCCTGAGCACAGCAGATAAATAGCTGGAGGTGAGGGCCTGCACATTCCTTGTGAAGCAAAACGTGCTGTCGGTGTAAGGAGGCGAATGTGTGGCCCGGGGCACCATGTGCAATGTAATGTGTCTGAGTCCCTTGCACGGGCTTGTTCGAAATATGTGTCAATAACAGGAGCAGCAGCATTTGCTGCTCCCAAAGGAAGAGGAGCTGAGCGTGGTGGGGAGCTCGGGGAGAGCAGCGCGGGGTGGAGGGGAGGCAGGTCCCCCGTCCTCCCCCACGAGCCTTCTTAAACACCACAAACCTTCCCCTCCTCCCCTCCACCAACTCCCTCTTCAGTTGGTGAGATCACCCTCATTAAAGAGAATACCCAGCAGAAGCACTCCCAGGAGAGATCACACGTATTTTGCTCACAAACTCATTTGTACAGCAGTTCTCTTGTAGGGAGTGGGTGAAGCCTCTAATTATTGTTTTAAAGGGCATAAACCAAAACCAGATTAAAAATTACGGGGGACCGACCGTCTTCCTCTTCTTGCTTCCTATCCTAGGCAGGATTCAGGTCTCACTGATTTCAGTGGAGCCAAAATGAGCACCTGCAAGGCCCGTGTCTGGAAAGCCACGGTCCTTCTGTGCAAGGCTCTGCACTGTGGGCTACAACTGCCACCACTGCCACAAGAGCTCTAGCAGCCCTTCCAGGGAAGATGGTTAGCACATCCCCAGGGGAACTGGGAGATTCCCCGTCTCTGGATATCTCTGGATCAAGAGTGGGCACCTTTCTGAAGGAGGTGATTCAGCAGCGGCCAGTGGTGTAGAGGAGATGAGCTAATGGGTGGTCTAACTTGGAAACTATAAACATTGATGAATCAATGAGATTACACTGTTGTTGAAAAGGAACCAGGCAGAATTCCTAAGCTTTTTGGATTGCCTCTCTGCAGTTCCCTGCCTCAGTTGAGGAAAGTTATCTCACAAGGAGGAGAGTGCATGAAATAGTGCTGAAGCTTCAGGATTTTATGTGCCAGTAAGAATGTCCCTGTCCCAGGACTGCACTGGAACTGCTGTTTAGTGGAATCCACTGGAACTAAAGTGGGAATTGCTGGATTTAGGCCTTTACTCCTGTATTTGTTATAATTCGCATGGAGGGGGTTTCTACCCCTCTGCAACCCCCCTTCTCCTCTCAACAAGTCTCTCTGGAGCTCCTCCAGAACCAGATCTTTGGCCAAAGGGTTTGGTAGAGATGAACACAAATCTGTTCCTACCTGACCAGAAGATCCTGAGCGCAGGGTGGGATTCATCTCACAGAACTCCTGCACTGTCAGTAACTCACACCTGAGGTATCAGAATCATAGCATGGTTTGGGTTGGAAAGGACCTTAAAGACCACCTTGTTCCAACCCCCTGCCATGGGCAGAGACACCTTCCACTAGCCCAGGTTGCTCCAAGCCCTGTCCAACCTGGTCTTGGACACTTCCAGGGACACACAGGTAGTATGACTCTTAAATAGACGGTGAAGTCCAGCCCATGACTTAACTCCTCATTGAAACTGATATCTCAGCTAGGCCAAATTCCTCATGTCCTAAATTATGCCTACTTCCACTGGAAACATGGGAAATGTAGGATGGCTGACTAAGGTCTATGCTGAGCCATCCAGTCTTCTGCAGGAAGGTGAGGTGAACCCCACACAGCTGGGTGGGCCACATCAAGGCACCCAGTCTTGCTGTAGAATCCCAGTGGTCCTAAGACACCCAAACGGGGCTGGAAACTCCCACATGGGTCTTACAGAAGGACCTGTGGCAGTTGGGAGCCAGGTGGGATCCTCAAGTGTAGCTGGAAGGGTGTGAGATATCCACATGCAGCCAACCAAACTGACCCTCCTGTGTCTTGAGATACCTCACCGGCTTTTGGAGACTTGACCCACCCCGTTGTGAGCTTCTGGTTTCCAAATATTATCAGTCAGCGTTAGCAGGAAAAGAAGGTGTAAGGAAGGATTCCTTAAGGGCACCCGATGCTGCTGGTCGACGTTGGGTGCAGTGGGGCAGAGAAATTTTAACTGGTGCCTCCACAGACAGGGATGTGTCAATAGGTGTGTCCGTGCGTGGGTGACACAGGAAGGGAAGGGAACAGGAGGCAGAGAACATCTGATGGTGGCATGGAGGGTAAGCATGTTCCCGTGCTCCCAGTTTTGCTTCCACTGCCATTTTCAGCCTCGCAGTTAAGCAACGGTTCCTTCCAAAGAAAGCGGCCTCTGTGCCCTCTGAGTTGGTTATGAACGGGTTGATGTCCTGTAGGTGAAGTGCTCAGAAACCTTTAAAATCCTGGGATATTTGTGCTGTCACATCTCCAGGTGCTCCCGATTCGAGTAAAATAACTTATCCCTTCTTTTTCCCTGCTAAATCCCCTTCCGTTCCTCTGGACCTCGATGATAATTTGTGAAACTGAGTTTCATTAATTATTATTTCAGCACTGTAGCAAAACCCAGAGTTGTGCAGGGCCCTGTATGTTAGTAGTTATATCATCTGTATATCATTTAGGATGTTCTTCCTGTAAAAATCCTTGGAAACTGAACATTCCCTTTTCAAGGCAATAGGGACAGTTGGAAATTCCTTTATTCCTTAATCAAAAAAAAAAAAAAAAAAAAAAGGTTGCTAAAATCCTGAGTGATGTGTCCAGTTAAATATTCCTCTCTAGCTACAAAATCTCCTTTACATTCCTGCTGTTCCATATTCTGGTGCACGAGGGTACTTTTCACAACGAGGGTGGTGAGGCCCTGGCACGGGTTGAGAAGCTGTGGATACCCCATCCCTGGATATATCCAAGGCCAGGTTGGATGAGGCTCTGAGCAACCTGGGATAGTGGCAGGTGTCCCTGCCCATGGCAGGGGGGTTGGAATAAATGACCTTTAAAGGTCCCTTCCTACACATTCCATGATTCCGTAATTCTATATTTAGGATTTAGGAGTATGGGAAAGGTGGAAACCAGAGGATGAGCAGCCTGTTGGATTCCTCCTGCAGCTCTTTGGTGAGACAGAGCCGCCCCTGCAGAGGCTGAGTGGTCCCTGTGGCTACTCAGGCTCCTCAAACCCCAGCAAAGACCACGTGAGATCCCTGGGTCCATGTGATTTTCTCCAGGGGAGCTTCCTTCCCACAGCCTGGCATTGTCACTGCTCAGATCTCCTGTGAAACCCAATTATTACCATTGCATAATCCCCCAGATACATCAGCTCCGCAGGTAAGGAGCAGAAATCCGAGCTGGAAGGAATCCATCTGCTAAGCTGAGTGACCCTGCAGCTTTATTATTATTATGATGAAGAGGAGGGCTCGTCTCTGGTTTCTAAAGTAAACACAGGAGGTATCTTGGCAGAGGAGCGTGCAGCAGAAAAGCTGGGATTGCTTTCCCAAATTCTTGGCCGCTTCCCTCGCTGCTGCATGTCAAAGCTGGTATCTTTGCCTAACAGTGATCACCCCTCCACGAGCTGATCGCTATCTGGCAGCCTGTCTGCAGCTCTCTGACTCTCAGAAAGAAATCATTAGTGCTCAGATGCTGCACGGAGGGATCTGCAGGTGCTGCTCCTGCTCCCTGGGAGATTCCCGGGGCCTTCTCCTGGAGGCTCCGTGCCCAAAGCACTTAGAGGTCACTGGCACTTCACCCTGCATCTTATTTCCTCCTCCAAGTCAGACATTTGGGTTGGTTTCTCCTGCTCCAAGGACACCTCCCTTCCCACTTTCTCTCCCCAAAATCCTTCCTCTCCTACCTGCAACTGGGATTGTTCAGCCCTGGAGAAGAGTAGGGTTTGGGGTGACCTAATTGTGGCCCTCCAGAGAGACTTTACAAGGGCCTGGAGTGACAGGATAAGGGGAATGGCTTCAAACTGACAGAGGGTAGGGTTAGATTAGATTAGGAAGCCATATGTATAAATATATGTATTTCGATGAGGTGGCAGGAAGAAATTCTTCCCTGTGAGGGTGGAGAGGCCCTGGCACAGGTTGCCCAGAGAAGCTGTGGCTGCCCCATCCCTGGAAGTGTCCAAGGCCAGGTTGGATGGGGCTTGGAGCAACCTGGGCTAGTGGAAGGTGTCCCTGCCCGTGGCAGGGGGTGGCACTGGATGGGCTTTAAGGTCTCTTCCAACACAGGCCATTCTATGACTCTGATTCTTCCTCTCTCACACCAGTTTCTTCCCCATTCATCAGCCTGACCATCCCCAGCCTTTTTCAGCCCAGTCCTGGCTCTCCAGTCACACTCTCTGTGCTGGAGAACAGTTCCGTTCTCCTGAGGGAACATCAAGGCATCTCACCTGCTGAGTCACTTGGAGAAGAAACCCTTTGAGCCACAGCTCCTGGTGTGAGAACACCAGGCTCCAGGAAGTTCAGCGAGAGGAGTCTGAGGAGAAGGTCTGGTCCTCATCTGTGTTGTCTGCTGGTGCACACAGAGTGCCACAGTTCTCCAGATGAGCTGATGGAATTTAGACCAGGTCTGTGGCTTGATCACTCAAAAGATTGGAAGGGCTTTTCACAGAAATCATCTTTTTTTTGTCCAAGAGATATGGAGAGGCTTGGAGGGTGGGTGGCCTCTTACTTAAGAGTCATGGAATTCCAGGATGGTTTGGGTTGGAAGAGACCCTAAAGATCATCTTGTTTCACCCCCTGCCATGGGCAGGGACACCTTCCACTAGCCCAGGTTGCTCCAAGCCCCGTCCAACCTGGCCTTGGACACTTCCAGGGATGGGGCAGCCACAGCTTCTCTGGGCAACCTGTGCCAGGGCCTCCCCACCCTCCCAGGGAACAATTTCCTCCTAACACCTAATCTAAATACATATATATATGCATGCATATATATATGTATATGGCTTCCTATCTCAAAAACAGATTGTAAAACCTTGACTTAACATTAGGTCATTGCCATAAATGTAGGAAATGGAGGGGTTTTGCTTAACAACCCAAGAAAATTAGGCTGCCTTATGGCTGAAACCTCCCTGCCCGTTCCCTTCACACCAGGATGAATTTGGGGCCGAAGGAGACACATTGCATCCATTTTGGTGGACAGGAGTCATCCACAAACAGTGGCAAAACCAGTGCTGTAAAGGAAGGTAAATCCTTCGCTTCTTCCTCTGCACCAGGTTTTATTGCTGTTGTTATTCTTTCAGTTGGGAGAGACGATCTCCAAGCGAGAGTTTTTCTCTCTCCCAAAGTGGATACAAATGCCAGGACATCCACTGGCATTTTTCCTGTACCTCTGAGCGACTCATCAGTCTGTACCTCCTTAATTTTCCTGAGATCTAGCTGAAACATGTCAAGGAGCCATGAGGATTTTTTTCCCATGCAAAGCAGTTTCTTTGCAAAAAAAAAANAAAAAAAAAAAAAAAAAAAATCCAGTTGTTCTCTTGCAGCAGAAATTGCTGCTTCATTTGAGAAAAAAATTAGTTTTATAGGCAGCAAAAGGTATTTGAGCTTTGGTCCCCATGGCAGTCTTGTTGTTTTAGTGCCAAATAAGAGTTGATTTCCCTTTGGGCTGGGTTGTTCCTCGTGCCCTTCCTCCATGTGGATTTTTTTGTTGTCTAATGACAGCTCAACTTTTGCTGCAGCTCTTCCCAAAGACAGGGATGGAGAAGATAAGGAGGTCTCTGCCCTCTGGTGCTTTTCAGATTCTCCTAAAATATAAAATACATGCCTGAAAAGCTTCAATGTATATTTTAGAGGGAAGGTTTTCTTCCCTGAGCAACCCATGTGCTTTTCCCGTAAATGTTTGGATCAAGATCCAGATAAATATTCCCCCATCCTCTGCACAGAAATGGTCCTCAAAGAGGGTGTAAATTGTATTTATTGTATTTATATCTATGTCTGACTCTGGAACAGCTGAATTGATCAGTCCTTGAGCCTTTCAGAGGGATTGAATGAATGTTGTGACATTTCAGGCCAAAGGAGGAGCAGATTCCAGGACGAATGAAAGATATGAAAGGAAGCACGACCGTAATTTATTGCAAAGTACTTAGAAGGTATTTTGATGGATAGTGCAACTAGATGAAAAGCCCTTTTTTGGGGTTGAGATCATTTTTTTTTTTCCCCCCCAGTTCATTAGTTCAAAGTGAAGCAACTTTTTCACGGTAGGAAAATCAAGGATATGATCAGAAATCCTTCTCCCAGAGAAATCAAAATATTTTGCTGTAGTTTTGAGGTTCTATTTCACTTCACTTTTGAGGTTCTAAGTATTTTAAGACAAACCTAAAAGATTCATACACGAAGTAAAGCCGTTTGCGAAACCACCCTCCATAAAACTCTATTTTTACAATGGCCAGAAAAATTAAGTTTATTCCGAGTGCCTGACAAGTGTGTTACACGACATAGATACGGGAAAAGTAGATTTCAGGGTGGGGGGGTTTTTTTGTACTGTAAAAAAATTGTGCCCAGTCCTACCAGCAGTTTCAGTAGAGCAGATAAACCAGTGTAGGAGTTTGCTGTTCTTTGGATGATCAGGGTTTGGACACAGGGGCAAGGAGAAATGGTAAAATTCCTGCTGCAACTGGAGCTGTGCCGGGGGTCTCCAAAGGAAACAATCCCTGAGATTGCTCCATCAAACCCTCTAATTTGGTATCGATAATTAAATAAAAAAAAAAGACAAAAAGAACATACAGGTGTAAGAGCAAGTCCCTTATTGACTGTCTGGGTGCAATAAAAGTCCTTAAACACATGCTCGGGTTTAAATATGTGCTTAAGTCCCATTGACTCCGGTGTTAAAGTGAAGCACCCACTGAAGGGCTTTTCTAAACCAAAGCTTCCTGCGTCCTCCTTAACGGCAGTTTATGACCAGAACAAAAAGTAGGTGTAGGATTCACTAGAGGGAAAAGAAGGTAGAAAAAAAAATAAAGAGAGAGGGAGAGAGAGAGAGGGAGAGAGAGAGAGAGAGAGAGTAAAAGGAAGGAAAAACAAAGAGGAGGAAACTTTATGGCTCCGTAAACAGCTGTAAGCGATGTCTCTGGTCGGGTCAGACCGGTCTGAGTTGACAAGGCAGTGTCTCCAATTATACAGCATGCTGTAGCCTGTAAAAATGAAATCAATTTGTTATTTTTCTGGGAGAACATTATAGCGTGAGTTCACACATTTGGGGAGCCTGATGACTCAGTGAAAGCCAGAGGAGGAACTCGCAGACCTCTGTGTGTGTGTGTGTATGTGTGAGTGCGCACAACTGCGTGTTAACACCACCAAGTGTGTATCCAAAACATGTTTCTTGGAGGAAAAAGGGGGGAAAATAGGATGAACTTGCTGTGTTAGAGCAGTGGGCGGTGAAAATGCTGCTGTTCTTACCCAAAACGCCGTGGCAGAGCTTTGCATCCATTTCAAAATTGGCTTCGTCGTCGCTGAGGAGTCTCAGGATAAAATTCCCCCGAGCACTTAAGCACTCAAGCAATTTAGAAGTCCAAATCCAATCTTTGCAGGGATCTGAGGTCTCTGAGCCCAGTTCTCCCAGGTATTTAGCCCTGACATAGCCCAGACCAGACCTCAGCGCAGGGGGATGAGCCTTAATGAGAGGTTGGAAACCACAATATGTACTTTAGATTGCTGATCATTTAAAAAAGGTTCAAGCTGGGATGCTTTAGGGGCGTGGGGGGGAACTGGGAGCATTAAAACCAGCCACACTCCTAATTATTATTGAAATTCATAGTAGGAGTCTAAATATCTTTACACTGTGTAGGCATTTTTCACTGCCTAATACATTGCTTTATTTCTTCCCTCCATTGCCCTAATTTAACACACCTGACCCAGAAAATCACATGTATTTTCACCTAAAACTTCATTCCAATGCCCAAGTTACATAAGCTGGGCAGAAGGAGGCAGGTTCTTTTCCAGGCCAGCCAGTCATTGCCTCACAAACACATATTTTCCATTTGTCATGAAACCCTGAGAGGGGTTAGGCTGGGAGAACTCACAACTGAGGCAGCAAGGGTGTTTACATGAAACTTCAAATTACTCTCCTTTCATTTGCAAGTAACTGTTGTTCCTCGGCCCAGGTAAATTTATCCATCAGCAATATCATTAGATGAGTTCATTATAACCACGAGATTTACAGCGCTCATAAACTGCAGTGTAGGTGGCAGATTAAAATGTTAAGGCTTATACATCTCTAACACCCTGCACTGCCATCCTGGCACTTCTTGGGAGATAAATGGAGCTGCGAGGAGGTGGATCCAGGCAGGGAGACCTCCGGGGAGAAAGCCCCCAGACGCAGGATGTGGCAGGGAAACAACACCGGGGTCACTGCGAGCCGGGTCCGGGCTTGAAAATATGGTTTGAGGGGCCATTATTCTGCTGGATGGGTTGTTTTTCAGATGACAGGTACAGCAAAGGAGTTAATTGCCTTGGGTAATTAAAGAGTTCCAAGGACTTTTTCCAAGGAACTGGGTTGTTAATACTTGTATTCCCTCCTCTCCTGTTCTGTTCTGCAGATCCTTAGGGAAGACAAAGTCTCTTGCACTTAGAGTGGAAGGTGCTGAGTGTTGCGGTCGGTGCCTCAGTTCCTGTGGGAATTCACTGTCCTGGCCAAACCTCAGCTCAGATAATTACATTTTGCTTTCTTAGCATCCACTTGCGATTGCCACTGAGTGTGTTATTTCTCAAATCCAGACTCAAACTGCTATAAATAAGCAAGTGCGGCCCACCTTAGAGGCAGCAAAGACTTCCCTGTGCCTCCTCTTACAGAGATTTCTGAGATTCAGCAGAAAAAAAAGGGCGAAATTCCTTGTTTCTGCTACAAAAAAAAAGAGGAAAAAAAAAGGGTGTCCAGTTCATGCTCATTTTTCCACAGCCAGTGGTGCCTCCTGGGCATCTCCAGTGATTCAGCCCCCCCGCTATCTGAGGCATCTCTCTCAGGATGGGCTGAGTTGCCCTCTGGAGATGCTGATCTTGCTCCACGGACTCCGGGAGACAGAGAACTTGGCCGGGGTGCCCGACTTTGAGATGGTCAAAGCGGGGTGAGCTGAGTCCCACGCTCCGAGATCCTCTGATGAAAAGGCGCTGGAGAAATCCAGCTGCTGCCTCATCGTCACCAGCGCTGTTATTCATCCGGGGCAAGGGTGAGGGAATTATTGTGGGAGAAAAGTCACCTCCGTGCCCGTGTGTTCGCGGGACCAGCCGCAAAATTAGGCACATGCTTTCTGGGTTAGGAGAGAAAAAGGGTTTAAATATAGCTCTTGCGCTGGGCTTCAGGACGAGCAAAGAGGTGTCCAACAGGAACAGTTAACCCTGGAGGCTGCAGGCTTTTTGTTTTCCAGGCTGGAAGGAAAATATTCTGGAAGGACAGACGCCTGCACAGTGAATTTCAGTTATTTAACAGGTTTAGATTTCTTGGTTCTTTTTTGTGAACTCTGTTTTAGGAATAGACTGTCAACAGTGAGATTCCCAGAGGCCAAATGTTGAAGACCCCACTTCAATCACTGCTAGAGACACTCATAATTTCTGAATTAAAATGTCCCTTCTGTAATTGGACTGCTTAGGCCTAGGTTTGACTATTAATACATAACCAAAAAAAACCCCTAAAACTCAAAAAAAAAATCATTTTCATGAGAATCAGTTACTCAATTCATGTTTTCTAGAGCTAAACCTGTTGTTTTGCTGATCCAAGCAAAGGTGGGTTTTGAGTTTTCAGCTAAAACATTAATTAAAAATTTCATTATTGTCCACATTTTTGTCATTGCTTGGGTTTGGAATAGTTTTAATGCCATATAAGGAAATCACTTCCATCCAGGGGGACATTAATTAGCAGAAGATTTCCTTTTCCTCTTAAAAAGATGGAGTTTGACAAGTTCCTCTTCCTTTCTTTTCATTCTAAAATTTGCCTGGGTTTTGTTTCCATAGAAAACCCGAGAAATAATCACAATATGTGTTTGAATATTGGTTCTTTTCTGTGAAAAACAATGCCATTAAATGAAAGTAGAAGTGTTATATTTTCCTGCCTGACCACCCACCTGGCCCCTGGGCTGGTGGTTCAAGTCACGGAGTCACAGGATCCCAGAATGGTTTGGGTTGGAAGAAGCCTTGAAGATCATCTTGTTCCACCCCCTGCCATGGGCAGGGACACCTTCCACTAGCCCAGGCTGCTCCAACCTGGCCTTGGACACTTCCAGGGATGGGGCAGCCACAGCTTCTCTGGGCAACCTGTGCCAGGGCCTCCCCACCCTCGCAGGGAAGGATTTATTCCAAATATCTCACCTAAACCTACTCTCTGGCAGTTTGAAGCCATTCCCCCTTGTCCTGTCGCTCCAGTCCCTCATCAATAGTATCTCTCGACCTTTCTTGCAGCTCCTTCAGGCCCTGGAAAGCCCCAAGAAGGTCACCGTTCCCTTCTCCAGGCTGGACAATCCCAGCTCTCTCAGCCTTTCCTCCCAGCAGAGCTGCTCCATCCCTCTGACCATCTTGGTGTCCCTCCTTTGGACTCGCTCCAACAGCTCCGTGTCCTTCCTGTGTCTCTACGGGAGAGTTTCATGGAGACTGGATGTTTGCTGTGAGAGTGTAGAAGACACAGCAGGCTCAACTGGTCTCTCCCTCTGGGATATCCTTCCCAGCTTCTAGTTGTCCTTGTTAGGAGGGCTCCGTCGTTCATCTGTGCTGTGTGTCAGTGTTGGGAGGCTTTTGGAAACTTCACGGCCTTCCAGTTGCTCATTTCTCCCCCAAAATGTGTTTTTAGGCAGCCTTAGATACATGAAGTTCATGCTGCTGGGCCTTAGCAGCCCATGGGCACCACAGAGGGTCTAAACTGGGGTGTTTTAGGACAGATTAAGGGCTGCCCAGTCATCACCTGCTTCCCTGTGAGCCCCTCTGGCCTTGTACCAGCAGATGTGAGACAACCCCTGCTGGCTTTTCCTTAGAGCTTGTCACAACCTACAGAGACTTCTCCACCCACCTTCTCAATTTCAGTATTTTAGGGTCGTAAGACCAAGGGCGTGTGGTGAAAATGCATCTTTTTAGACCACTCTTATCAGACCACTCTTTTTGGACCGCTCTGCACAGCTTGTGCCCTCCTTCCTTGTGTGGCTGAGGCTCGTCTTCCGAGGGATGTGGCCCCCCAGGGAGGCAGCCAAAAGGAGTGAGAAAGGAACAGGGAATGAGCTGAACCCCTGGAAAGCTGAATGGATTATAAGGAAGGATCTGGAGGAGGTGGGACCTCCTGCTGTCAGGGGATCCCATGAAAAGGGACCTGCAAGAGAACATGGACATCCTTTGACTTAACTCCTGCAGCAGGGCTGGCTGCCACCCCACGTGTGTGTAAGACAAAGGGAGCAAAGTCACTGCTGTTGCTGAGTTCCCAGTGTTTGGGGGGCATTTAAGGGCTGCCTGGTTCTTATCCCGGGTCATTAGGCAAGTTACACCCAGGCAACATTAATAAATTGCAAATAATCCTACAAAAATTCATAGATAAAGTTATTTTACCCATAGATAAAGTTATTTTTTTCATAGATAAAGTCAGGGGACATCCACTGAGGAAGTTCTCAGCAGCACTTGGAGCCAGCAAAAGGCTCTCTCCAAGATGAACACAGCCCCAGCAGAGTTCAAGGCTTACAGAATTCGGGAAGAAGCAGGTGCCTGATTCCCTACATGCTGCTCCTGATGTGTCAAGGACTTTTGACAGCCGTGCTGAGAAGGTGGTGACCTTTAAAAGTCGCTGGAGTGGTGCTGTACAGCAAGGTCATCCAGAAATGAAGGGGTTTCTTTTTTCCCTCTCAAAAAGCTCTGAGCAGGTATTTCCTGCATATTTCTCCCTCCTAACCTGGCTGGGCTATCCATTCCAGGAGGGAGGGTACACGTAATTTAGGAAGAAGGTGGCCAGGTTCTTATTTACAACGGCTCTGCTGAAGGAGCAGATCGAGATAAGGGAAATGAAGAGCTCTCTAGGTGTGTTGGCAACGAAAAATGCACACTGGAGGTTGAATCAAACACTTCAGGGCATGCAAGGCTTAAAGATAAGCCAAGAACTTTGGCTGTGGACATACAGGAATAGTGTTTTCACGGCTCCTCCTGTGCTAATGGGAAGAAAAAGCCTAATTGGTCCGAAAGGAACAGCTCTTTGACCCTTTCCCTTGGTTCAGACTTGAGCGGTGCCTGTTCTGGGGGATGAGTGTGTTTGTAGAATTCCTGCTTGAGGAATTCTCCAGCGGGAGAGGAGAGGTTGGTATCAATGCACGCAGGAAGTGTTGGTGCTCAAGGAATTCGAAGCTGATGCCTGGTTAGGCCACAGCAGATGACACCCGACCCACTTCTCGGCACCACATGTTCAGAAGTACCCACACGTTGAGAAGGAGAGTGGAAAAATGCAAATGACAGGTTTGATCACTGGAAACAGTGAGGAAAAAAATGAATGATGGGAGCTACTAGAGAGTTGAGTAACGCTGAAATGAGATTCTGATCTTTATAGACTTTCCCAATCTTTTCTAAAAGTTTTGGTTGTCGGGTTGTTGTCAAGTTTGTTTTTTTTTTTTACCTTTGGGTGGAGGAGAAGGTTGGAAGTTTCATAAGGTTCCTACCCGATGATCAATAATAATGACAGGGAGCTGAAAGAGCTGGGTTCTCCAAAAGATAAATTGACTTCAGGCAGGGAGAAAGTGTTTACACCTGGAAGCCAAGCAGAAACCAAAAGAGGGTGCTCAGAGAGATGTTATCACCCCCCAGAGCATGCAGGTGAGCCTATGCTTGGCTCTCTTCACCAGCAGAGCCACCGCTCGTGGAGAGATGTTTTGGGATTCCACCCTGTGCCTTCAGCTGAAAGTCCAGGGAACTGCACGCTCCTCCACGAAATTCCAGGTTTGCATGACACCCTCTCGGGGCCCGATGACACCTTGAGAACGAGGCTCCTGCTGGAGATCGTCTTTTGCAGATTAAACTTCCCAGACTTTAACTCAGATCAAAGCAAGGTGTGACTGTTTCCCTGCTGGGTTGAGAAGGGAGCAGTGTGAAAAAGCAATTAGAGGTATTTCTACATGTTTTTATATACTTTTTTTAATCTTAGATGATCTTCCCAGCAACGGAAACGAATAGTTGAGGGCACCAACCTATAAACTGCTCTTCCTATGACTGGTATTTTCATTCTACTAGTGTAGTAACCACCAAAAAAAACACCCCCAGAGACAGGCATGAGTTTGGCTGTTCACATGATTGAAGTTTATGAGGCTGGAATCCTAAAGCTTCACCCAGGTCTTACTGAAATAGCTCAAAAACATTCTTCTGGCTTCTCAGCATGATGGAGCCTGCAAGAGGTCGATTCTATCTCAGTGGATACTTTGTTGGGAATTGGACGGGGGGCTTTGGAAAGCTTTGGGAAGGAAGTCGGTGACTGTAACTTGATGTTGAAACAAAATCTGCAGATGTTTCCAGCAAAGTTAACTTAAGACACTGGAAAGCATCCACATTCTGGACTCTGCAGTCAATGGAATGTTCTCTGAGGGATAAGTCAGAGCAACTTAATCTGTGCCTTTCACTGGAGACTTCATTGAAGGCATCTCTCCATGTTGTCTGCAGAGATAGGACCACCTACCTCCCAATCCTAACGTTGGCACCTGTAAATGCCTCCTAAATCCCAGTTCTTAGGGGGTTCAGTGGAGTGAGATTCGGATATGTGGCACCTTAAAGCTCCATTTCCAACAAGGCTGCAGAGGCAACATGCTCAACAAGTCCTGTGAAGCCTGAAACTGTTTTAGAAGGTGTCTTTAGTGCAGAAACACTTTAGTGTGGTGTTTTGTATGAGACTAAGAACGCACGCTTCGCATGGGCTTCATTTCCCAGAGGTTTCTCTGCCAATACAGTGCCCTGAATTAACCCAAAGCTCAAAAAAACCCCCACATCAAGCCCCTTAGATAGGGAAAATGAGTTTAATGAGTCCTTTCCTTGGTCTTCTCCTGTGGGTTCCTGAAGGCTCCTGCAGGGATTTGCCTCCTTCCTACAGGAGGACTTCCACAAAGCTTTCCTGGGTGGGACTTCTCCAAGGAACTCGTCCATCCCAGCTGTGAGGTACCATGGCATGATTCATCTGGAGGCTCTCACAGTGCAGACATCCCCCCCTGATCCAGTCACCCGGGCTGTCCTGACAGTCTGGCCAACACAGCCAGTGGGGGCAAGGCCATGATTCACCTCAGCCCGGAGCAAACATCAGATGAGCCGTGACGTGGAAGTGTCTGTTCCTCTCCACTGACTGCTTACAAAAGCAGGCTGGGGTGGGTGGATCAGCTGGAGAAGTCCATGTCACAGACATCAGATGGTGGGTGAGCTCAAGGTGAGCTGCCCTCCTCCCTCTCTTAATGCAATGGGAAGAGAGGGGCACTTCCAAGGGGAAGTTCATGCTATTTGTCTCATCTTCCCTCCCTAGCACAGGATGAATTGTCCTCTAATGTTAAGTGGGATTAATCTTCTCCCAGAAATGCAGATGAAGTGGAAAGGGGCACCTAAGCTTAGGAAATCAGCTGAAAATCCATTGCTTCCCCAGGCATCTCCTGCCCTGTCCACCTAAAAGATCATTTACTGGAGGGCACATTCTTGGCTGAGCTGATTATCTTGGTTTTACACTCCTACCTGGAGTCATTTGGGATCCAGAAACTGATGTCTCACTGCCTGGAAAGGACTGATTTGTAAAGCTTGAGTCTGCAGTTAACAAAGCCGCTGAGAAGTGGCTCCTGACCATGTGAATGTCCACCTCCTTTTCCCTTCTGTCCCCTCTTGACCAGGTCCCCACCAGGAAGGGCTTTAACTGGCTGCAAGGACCCTTCTCCCATGAACATCACAGCCACTTTAAAACAATTTTTATCCTCGAGAAGTGCTCAAGTCAAGCTAATTTTCATCTGAACTTCAGCAATGGTGGGACTGTCATACTTTCATTTAGTCAGAGCAGAAGAGAGGGAAAGGAGGGAAGGCATATTCCCTGATGGCCCTGCTGATAATCCAAACACACCAGGCTGTTCCCCAATGAAAACCACAGGGCAAAAATGAATGTAAACAGAAATACACACTGCCCAGGCAGGCTCCTCTTTGCCATTAATTCGGGGCAGAAAAGACAATCAAGAGATTTAATTAGAAGAAAAGGAAATCATGCTCTAAAAATCCCTTCAGTTTTGGTAATCAAGGTTATTATTAGAAGCACCAGTAAAAACAGTTTAAAAATCTATCCAATTAGCTGCATATCTGCTGATCTCTCTGCAGAGCTGACTTGTTTGTCTCCAAGGCTTCACCAGCATGGTTCATGGACGCTCCTTTCAAGACTTCCATTGGGAAGAGCACAGAATTTGCACTCCAGTTTAATTGTTTTGTTTTGGGTTTTTGTTTGGGTTTTTTGGTTTGTTTGTTTGTTTGGGGTTTGCTTACTTTTTGTTGTTTTTGTTTTGGTTTGGCTTTAATTTCACCCACTTTACCCAAAGCACCACAGAATGATGGTGTTTCCCTTCCTGAATTCTTGGTGTTCCCCTTCCAAAGACCGGTGTCTTCTACTGCTGGTGTTGCTCCTTTGCGTAGCTCTGGAAGTGCTTTTGCCCAGGCTATTCCCAGGGCTTCCTCACTGCCAAAATTTCCTATAAAACATCCTGTCTAGGTGTGCTTGCCTCTCAAAGAAAGAAATTCAGGTTTGATTCCCCGCTCGCAAAGAAAACTCTCTGTATGAGCTGAGCATCTTTGGGAAGAGGCAGAACAATGATGAGTTAAGGCTTTGAGAGGATGAAGAAGAGGGAAGGAAGATATTAAAAGCAGAGTTTCTTTCCTTGTTGGGCCTGTAGGGAACTTCAGGAGATGGAGATAATGTTTTTGGGGAGAGGGATAACAGTGAAAAGGGCATTTTCCAGTGAGGGGGAATGCAGAGGAACCAAAGATTTTGATTTTCTGTCCCCCTTCTTGTGAATCAAGTGACAAGGTGAAAGCCAGCCTGAAAGTATCTCTTTCCCCTTGTTTTTCCACCCAGGTCCCTGGCAATTGGACACCAGTATTCCTCCCTGGGGACTCAGCCCATCCTCTGCGGGAGCATCCCAGGCCTGGTGCCGAAGCAGCTGCGCTTCTGCCGGAACTATGTGGAGATCATGCCCAGCGTGGCAGAAGGGGTGAAGATTGGGATCCAGGAATGTCAGCACCAGTTCCGAGGGAGGAGGTGGAACTGCACCACCGTCAATGACAGCTTGGCCATCTTCGGGCCCGTGCTGGATAAAGGTGAGTGCGGGCGCCACGGGTTTGGGAACGGCAGCATCCGTGGTGGAGCAGCAGCAGACACCTCGGGAAACCTGCTGGGAGCTTGTTTCCTTCTGAAAAATTGTCAAGAGACGGGACTTGAGCTGGATAAAGGACGTGTGTGATATAGGCAGGGACAATTGAATAGGCCCAGGAGCCCATGCAAGCATTTCCAAACCTGATCCAGAGGGTCTGTTGTAGGGACAAGAAGATAATTCTCACAGGGGTAGTGGGGACCTGGGGGCCTCCCCAGTGTCAGGAGGGTGGTCACCCACCACCCCCATTGCACAGCCAACACCCACTCCCAGGTAACCACTGTTTTCACCTCAAACCTCTGTACAGGTGACCCAGAGAACTGGGAAGTGCCCACAGAGAGTGGGGTCGCCTCTGACCCTTCTTGGAGCAGGAGGTTGGACTGGAGACCTCCCAGTGTCCCTTTATGAACTATCCAGTGATCCTGTGCCCCTCAGAAGGAACACAAGGATTATTGTGTTGGCAGTGGCCAAGCTGGGTGTCTGACTCCTTTTCTGACCCCATGGAACGTCATGCTGTACTTCCAGCTCTCCAGAGGTAGAGGGGAAATGATGGGCTCTTGGGGATGGTTCCTGGGACTGGGCTTCTCAGATAACAGCAGTTTTGATATTGGAATGGAATACGGAGAAGATCAAAGGCCTGGGGAAATCACCATCAATTAATGGCTCTGCTTTCATTGGTTATGAACATGGCAAATTAGGACAGGGTGCAAATTCGGGGAACTATTTCTGCACCCTTTGATAGAACTGGGAACTCTTAGAAATGTTTCACCCTAAGATGTTGGATGCTGTGAGATTTAAGCCCCAGGCTAAGTCCGGGTACCTGGTCTTTTCCCTTGTAATTTAGTAGGAGCCTATTTTAGCCTGTAAGAACTCTTTTATCCTTCTTTGCCCTTCTATTTTTTTAAAGTCCAGCCTCCTGCTGGTCTCATGAAGTCTAGGTTAAGCTCTGCCTTTCCCTTTAGCACAAAGGGGAATATTTTTCCTTCCTTCCTTTCCTTCCTTTCCTTCCTTTCCTTNCCTCCTTCGTTCCTTCCTTCCTCTCTCCCCCCCTCCATCCCTTCCTCCTTTTCCCCCTCCTTCTTTCCTGTTCCTTCCAAGTTCCCTTCCAATCCAAACCGTTCTGTGACTCTTTGATTCATTCTGATGTCACTGTTTGGGTTTAGCAGCGAGAAAACATCCCAAAATAATCATCTGTATGAGTGCACTCGAGCTCATGTGAAAATCTCACTCCACAACATTTGTCAGGCATTTTTCACTGCTCTGGGTACCTCCCTCCTAGGGTTGACTTAGGCCAAAAATGGATATTTTCCCCACACACAACACGACTTGTCCAAGAACATCCACTGGGCACAGGCAGGAAGCGAAGCAGGTAACCCACGGCTGGATGTCCTCAAGGACAACGCAGAATGGTTTGGGTTGGAAGGGACCTTAGAGATCATCTTGTTCCACCCTCTACACCTTCCACTAGCCCAGGTTGCTCCAAGCCCCGTCCAACCCGGCCTTGGACACTTCCAGGGATGGTGAGTCCCTGACCCCTCTGGGCAACACGGAGCCCCTCATGCCACAGAGAGTCTCAGATTAGACACCCCACACCTGCAGCCACAATCCCTGTGCATGAGGACAGGGGTCCTCACCTCCTCGCTGACCAAGGGAACCCCAAACCCCACGAGTGCCAAACGCTCATCCCACGGCGCTGTCAGCACGAAGGGTCTGTCCCTGCCTGAGACTGGAGGGTTTCGGCAGCCGGGCTCGGGGAGGGAAAGGAGACGGGGACTATTTCATAACTGAAGAATGTTGTTCCTTGAGGGAGAATCAAACCACCCTTCAGTTTTGCTTCACCTACAGCAGGAGGGGGGAGAAAAAAAAAAAAACAGCTCAGTCGCATTCTTGCGCGGCAGATCCCCCAGGGTAGGAACATACTTGAGCTCCTACCCAGAAAGAGAGAAGGAGAAAAGGAGAGGAAGAAAGCCAGCAAGGAAAACTCTGTTTTGCAGCTTGGATTTTGAGTCACCCGAGATCCAAGTGCAGCTTCTCCTTGGAGTCAGTGGGGACCCCCATCCTCCCTCAGCACAAATCAGAGCAGCTCCCAAAGCCTCTCCCTGTTGCCTCACAGACTATCTGCACTTTTTCCTTTGAAAAGGACCCATTTTAATGCCTTCAGGAAACCCTTTCTAGGCCCAAATCTCACTGAGGCTGCCTTGCTGCTGTGGCATCTCATTGCTCATTCAGGGCTGGGCTTGAGCTGTGATTCAGCAGTGCCAAACTGTCACCAGGCCCTGGTCCTTTCAAGAGCCATATTCTGATATCTCATCTAAAACCAGACTCTTTTTCCCAGTTATCCTTTTTCTTAAGGGGAAAAAAATCCCACATGTTTTAGCTCAGACTATATTTATGTATATATATATATATATTTTTTAAGCCAGGCCTAATCTCCAGAGGTCCCTTGCAACCCTAACAATTCTGGGATTTTGTGATCCTGTAATGAATCATGAATTAAACAGGAATGGCTTTGAGGAGCTTGGCTATCAGGGGTTAGTGATGTTCAGGGGATCCTGGTCTGCTGTTGTTTGAAAGCAACACTTGCCAGGTTTGCCCCTGTGTCCCTTTAGCTCTTTGTCAGTCACTCAGGCCACAGGAAGAGCAAAAACCCCCCCATCCCATCAGCTCTTTGACTACTCTGGTTTGCAGGTCCTTGGCTGTGGAATAAACATTCCCTATGCAGGTTGCTCAGAGAGGCTGTGGACTCCCCATCCCTGGAATTGTTCCAGGACAGGGCTTGGAGCAACCTGGGCTAGTGGAAGGTGTCCCTGCCCATGGTGTTGAAACTACACGATCTTTTTAAGGTCCCTTCCAACCCAAACCCTTCTGGGATTTTTTGCTTCTCTGGTCCTATCCAAAGGGAACAGAGTCACCTTCCTTGCTCTGCTGCGCTCCCTGCACACGGAATGATTCGGGAATTAGCACAGGTGAAATTGTTACGGGGCTGGTGGAAGAGGGTTTTTCTCCCCCTTTGTGGTCTTGGGAGCGTATGGGCAGCTGTGCAGCTTCATGGAGAAACATTCAGATAGGTGCCACTTGGAAATCCCTGGGAATGGGTGCCTTGGGTAGCCTAGACTATTGGGAATGCAAGGAACAGGACGCCTGTACAGGAAAAGAATTGAGCCTGATCTTTTCCCCTCTACCTAAACCTGCCCATCCTTTTATCAGTCATATATAACAGGCTACAGTTCACGTGATTTTTAGCATCCTAGAAGTTCAAATCTCAGCTTCTGGACAGAAGAAAGACCCTTCACTTGAAACTTTCCTCACAGTAATTTCTAAGGGGAAAAAAAAAAATGTTCTCATGTGTTTCTTCACCTGTATCGTAGGAAAAGGAGAAATTTATGGCCACAGCAACGTGACCTTAAATGGAGACACAGCTCGTGCTCAGCCACTTATCTGAGAGGCTTGGCAGTTTGTAGGCAGTTGTTGCCTCTTACAGTTTACCAAGGGCAAGGGAAGATTTTTGAGTTGCCTCTAAAAGCACACAGGATAAAGGATAAAACTTTGGAGGATGTAGGAGAGGGACATGCCATCAACAGAAAGTGAACAGTGCATCATAACAGGCATTTTCCAACTCAAACTTCAGGGTCATAGGTTGGGAATGGCAATTTTGCCTTTATTTTAGCTTCTGTGGACTGAAGAGGCTGTTGATAAGTTGTGGTGCATTTTAGAGTCTCTCAATGCTCCGAGAGCTGTCTCTGAAACTCCTCTGGGCAGAGATATGAACTCAGGAGAAGTCATACAATAAAAAGCTTATCACAGCCCTGTCTCTTTAAAGGACCTCAGCACGTAATTAAGTCAAAATAAAAGTTTCCTCCCTTTCCCCCCCCCCCATTCAATAAAAGTAAATTACCTCCAACTATTTAAGCCCCCAGTTCGTTTAAATTTAAAAAGGGAGCCCTTGTCCATCTATTTCTTTCACTCACTCCCACCTCCTTCTGCTAAAGAACTGGCCGGGGCTCTAAACCTGCCAGCTGAGCTGAGAAATGGTTAATAGTTATTGTGGAGGAGCAGCTTTTAATGAACTATTGAAGAATGATACATTGATGGAGTAATGGGAGTTTAAGTCTCTCTGTAATGAAACAGGTTCTCAGCGCGGCCCCATTGTGGTGTAAATACGGCACGACTCTCCCACTGTTTGGTCAGGACTAAATAGCAGGGGCCAGAGGGGGGTCAGCTTATGGGGTCTCCGCTTTAGTTAATCAATCTGATTGGATTAGGGTCACTGAGATCCCTAATAATGTCAGAGGTTACGCCAAACTGGATTAAATGCTTTGTTGGGGAGGGCTCGAGTTCTTTCAGCTTCGGCCGACGGGGCTTGTTTATTAGACTTTAACACTCGTGCAGCCTTGGGAAGCTGCTCCGGCCCTTTTTTGTGGATCGGGACATGGAGTGTGTGTGGGGGGGTGGTGGTTTGAAGGAGCTTGTGCTCTCCCGGTGCTCTGTCAAGTGTGTGCACCCATCGGATGTGCCCTCTGGGGACATAGATCAACCTCCCCACCGGACAAATGAGGGCCTGGTGGGCGATGCTGAGGCTCGGGGGCATAAATTCCTTCCGGAAATGACGGCTGGCCGCCGACCCTGCTGCAAGTCGGGAGTCACGAAGACAGGGGTAGTGACCCACTGCTCGTGCCCCCCTGGGTTAATCCCATCCCTGTCCAGCCAAGGGATGCTCTTTTTGGTGCAGCTTCTGTCTGTGCAGTTCCCAGGATGAGCATGCGAGGAGATACGGAGTATTCGCCACCACTCGACTGCTTTGTTATCAAATCCTGATGCCAGAATCACAGAATCAGCCAGGAAAAGACCTCTGAGATCACTCAGTCCAACCCACGATCCAACCCCACCTTGTCACCCAGACCATTGCACCGACGCCACATCCAGTCTCTGCTTAAACACCTCCAGGGATGGTGACTCCACCACCTCCCTGGGCAGCCCATTGATGTCTTGCCTTCCAGCACTTCCATCTCAACTCAAGGTGGGATGGAATGGGATGGTGTCTCCCTATCATATTATCCAGAGAGACCACAAAGCCTAAAAAAATTACTGTCCTCTTCCCTCACAATGTCCCCGCAGGTGACACTGTCTCATAAACGTGTCAGAGTGTCCTTCAGGAAATGACACCAAATAATCCCTTTGAAGGTCACTTGACAGTGGAAAGGGGTAGCAATAATAGTGTGTTATTGGCAGAGATCTGAGATCTCTGGATCTCAGCTGCCTCATTCCTTCCCACAGCAGAGCACATAATGCATGTTTATGGCCTGACAGCGCTGTCAGATTATCCAGGCAGACTTCTTGCATGATGCAGACTGGAGAATTTCCCCTCAAGACTTCTGGAATGAACCCAAAATCTGAATTTGACTACAACATCTCTTCCCAAGGGACATCTTGCCTTGACACATCACCAAGAGATAGATAGACAGACAGCCTCCTCTTTTACAAGTCTCCTCCACTGCTCTGGTGTTGACAACCAGCCGCTCTATTTCCCTTTGCTAGACTCAGAAAAGCTCTTCTAGAACTGACCGTTTTCTTTGCTGCTCAGACTTCCTAAAAAGTTAAAATTGGGGCCTGCAGAAGAGTAGTGGGGTGGCAAAAGTTTGGGTCCGTTCTGCCAGACAGCGAGACAGGTCGAAGGAGTCCCATTTCTTGCTGGGGTCCTCCAGGGCATGATTCATTTGCTGTGCTCTAGACAGTTGGGATTAAATTATTCACACCCTGAAGTTTCTACATCTCTCCATCAATCACTGAGGGAATCCAGGGAGACCGGCTCTGGATGAGAAGACTCTTGCTCCCAGGGACTACGCGGAGGGCAGAGCAGGCATTTGTCTACCTCCTGAGAGATGGGGCATTCAAATCACATCCAGTTTCACGTGGAATGCTGGGCACTGTTACCTTCGCAGCTAGGGTGACTTTGGACCAGGCTTGTTTTGGAGTTAGGTTCAATTTGGACTCTAGGCTTTTTGGGGATAAGCCCCATGTGTTGTCTCTGTCAAGAAAGACAAAACAAAGCTGTGTTCGAGGGTTGACTCTTTTGTCCCTGTTACCTCTGTGGATGAGGTGGATGAGATAGTCCATCTTGTGTCCAGTGAAATCCAAGTGGTTTTTTCCCCCCCAGATTTAGCAAGAATGGAGCAAGTCTTTAAAATCCAGTTATAATCCCTCGGAGACACGAGTCTCCTCCGTATTTTTTTCTTGATGTGTCATGACAGTATCTCTCCACAGGCTCTCTGATAGGCCTGATCTCATCTTCCAGAGTTAGATGTCAAAGTCTGAGCTCGTCACCTGAGGCTCCCTTTGTAGTCAGTGGAGAGCAATCGGCATCTCCAGGGAGCAATTCATCTGACCTATCTTAGACACCTATCTCAGGAGAACATGAATCATGCCCAGATGTTTATTTCTCTCCATTGACTATAGAGGGAGCCTAGGGCTACAGGCTCAGACTTCCATGTGTGCTCCTCAGAGGCCCAGTTTTGGGGGCAAAGAGTTCCCACCCCTCACCTTTCTCCTGCTAGGAAGCAATCCTGATATCCAGTCGCGGTTGGAGAGGCCATTTTAACAATGGAACAACATGGCACTGAAAAGGACCTCCTTGACCACTGAACACGGGCTATTTAAGACATAATAACATCTCATAATGATTTAAAATTAAGATATTTAGCAGACCTCCTCATGTTTTCCTGGTGGCATTCTGGCATCTCCGTGCCAAATCCTTCCCCCCATCTTTCCCTGCTCTGGATCAGACTTCTCCAGTCTGCTGCAATAAAGTAAGGCATGAGCAGAAAGCCACAAGATACTGATCCATCCAGGAGGTTAGTTACATGTAGGAGGTACTCTCTGCTCTCTCATGAAACTCTTCCCAAGAGGATCTGATTTCCAGCCACACCCCGTCTACCTCTCCGCTAATGGCAATTTGGGCAGCTGCCCCGGTATCAACAACGGAGATCTACAAACTCTGCCCTGTAACTATGGGGAAGGAAACTGGAAGGAGCAGGATTGAAAATGTGACTGTGCAAGCTCCTCTCAGCCGTCAGGGTGCATAAATACTGCAGGCCAGAGGTTTGCCAGCTCTGCTGAGGAAAAGACTGGAAGATCCTGGCTCAGGACAGGAGCATCAGTTGCGTTTAGTGCCCCTGTAAGTTGAGCTTGGAGCTGGGGATTCCTGCAGGGGATGGGGCAGCACGTCAGCACTGCCTGAGTCCACGTTCAAGGCCATGTTCACCCGCATTCAGCATTCCTGAAGTGGGATTTATGTAGCAAACTCAGTCCAGGCAGCAGCATTGGAGGTGACAAGCAGTTTGAGGAGGTCTAGATGAGCTGCAGCCACATCCCTGGTTTGCAGCCCACGTCGTGCTGGGAGATTAACAGCTTCCACTGAGCCTTGGCAGGAGCTGCAGTTTGCGAGGGCAGCAAAGAGAGATGCTGAGGAAAGGTGCCAAGGTGTTATCCCTCAGCCTTTGGGAGCAGGATACCAGTGGAGGAGCTCTTTCTTTTATTTCTGGAGCCAGGTAGGGCCAGGTGACTATCAGAGGGGTCACTTCAGCCTCTTGTGACTTCAGAGGTGACTTCCCTGGGCAAGGATGGCATCAGAAGACGTGTGGTCAACACCACCTATGGCTGCATTTCCCTCTCCATCCCCAGTGCAGCTGGAGGCTGAGCGTGGCCTGGGTTCCTTGGGCTCAACTCTTTTTTCGGGGTTTCTTTAGAGGCTCTGACCTCATCACCTCCCTACCTGCAAAGTGATCCCGGGATAAAGATCCGGCTCCCGCGCCTCTGGAGCTGAGACAGCCCGTGTAAACAGCTGTAAACAGCCAACACCCAGACACAGGCTGCAAACCCGGGAGAGGAGTGATGGTGAAAAGGAAATGGCAGCAATTCCAGGAGCCGATCCCGTTTGCTTCCCTCCACCTCCCACTGCACCAACCCTCATCTGTCAACCCTGACCTGCTGCCTTTTTTTTCTTTTTCTTTCTTTTCTTTTTTTTTTTTTTTTTTTCCCCCTGGCGACTAAAACATTAGATGGGGGATCAGGGAGGGGAGAAAGAACAAGACAGCCCGTGGCTACAAAACCGGCGGCGTCTCTCCCGGCGGCGGGAGGCGCTGGAAACTTCTGCCTCGGGCACAATGCGACGGGCTGGCAGGGAGCGGGCTGTGTGGAGTTATGGATTTATTTCCTTCCCCCCCTTCCCCTCCTTCCCCCTTTCCCTGCTGGGTGCGCTGCATTCCCCAAAGCGGGCTCAGGTTGGTCGCAACAAGGAGCTCCCTCTGCCGCATCCCGAGAGTGCCAAGTCCAAGCGTGGGAGCTAGTCCTAGACAAAAGGGAACAGTAGAGGGAGCTGATTAGCATCCCTTTGTCCCGGGAGAATCCCAGCCCCAAATGGGCCCTTGGAGCACAACGGGAGGCACAAACACACACACACACACGCATGGACGGGAGCCAAGGAGGGAAACGGGGGACGGCGGAGGCTCGGTCGCCTTCACCCGGGCCCTGGGGGGAAGGGGGACACGCTGGGTTTTCCTTTGGGATGGGTCCTGAGCCGGGGCGCACCGTCCTGTCTGTGGGTTTTTCGCTTTGGGATGAGTCCTGAGCCGGGATGCTCCGTCCTCTGGGTGGGTTGAGGGGACAAACGTGTCTTCCCGCACTTCTCTGCACCAAACAGCCCAAACAAGCAAAGTCTTCTGACAAAGAGGGATCCAAGGCCTGTGAATGTGGCTTTTCTTCCCTGTGAGATGCTCTCTGAGCTGGCAGGGCTGAATAGACGAGGGGATTTTAAGGCCAGAAGGGGCTGTGGGATCATCTGGTTGGATTCCTGTGTAACAAGCAGAGAATTTCCTCCCATCCCTCCCCGAGCAGATATGACAGGGCAGCAAAAGGAAAACCAGGGTGTATAAAGATGCACTGCGTGTTTCTTCCTGCAATGGAGTGGCACAGCAGGGGAATGGGGATGTCTCCTGCAGAGCAGGATTGACAGGCAGACGAGGAAATTTTTGGCAAGGCATAGATTTGAACATTCTCTGCTAAGCTCTGCTGCAGGAGGAACCCTGTGCCTTGATGGAACAACCTCTCTCATTCCTTGTTTCCTCAGCCTCATCTTTCTGGGAGCACCTCCTTCAAAGGAAGGACTCGTCCCCCGAGAAGATCCGCAGGGTTAAGAAGGAGGCAAGGATCAGGCACGAGGACAGGGAACGGTTCAAAAGGATTGTTGTGGCTGTGTTTGGATTTCTGTTGTGCTTGTGAAGGAGGTGCTCACAGGAATGACTTGAGGCTGAGCAGTGAGGACGAAGCAGGAGCAAGAGGAAGGCAGGATTTTGGGGATACAAAGTCAGGGAGTCAGCACCCAGCTGACAGAGGCAGGGACTTCTGTGCCAGGGTGGGCAGAGGTGCTGCACAGAAGGGGCCTTTTTTGGAAAAACAGCATGAGATGGGTGAAACTGAGGTAGCTGAGGGCTTTGTGAAGCAGATTCCAAGACATGAATCAGGGAATGTGTCTCCTGCTCACCTTCACCCTGCTCCCATGGGCCTCAGAGGTGCTTTTGGAGAGTGCTGCCCACAGCAGACACCGTAAGGTGGGCCCATGAAGAGGGATGTATGTATGTCACAGTCTGGGTATGCTCTAGGGAAGGGCTTGAAGGAAACTGCTGTGAGTTTTTTTAAGTTTGGGCAGGCTTTTTAAGGAGGTAGAAGGTGGCCTGGTGAGCCTTGGGGGAGGTCTGGAGCTCTGGCTGTAGGTGACCCTAAACCCTGAAGGCAAAGCCATCTATAGAATATGAATTCTGTAGGTGTTAGGAAGAAACTCCTGACTCAGAGGGTGGTGAGGCCCTGGAATATGTTGCCCAGAGAGGTTGTGGCTGGAAGTGTCCAAGGCCAAGTTGGACGGGGCTTGGAGCAACCTGGGAAGAGTGGAAGGTGTCCCTGCCCGTGGCAGGGGTTGGAACAGGATGATCTTGAAGGTCCCTTCCAACCCAAACCTTTGAATGGTTCTGTGAAAGCACAACCAGAAAGCCAGAAAAAGCCCTCCAGATCCCGGGAAATGCAGAGGTGTTCTCAAGACCCGGGGTACAGGTCCCGGGTGGAGGAATGGAGAGCGCCTTTCACTTTTTGTTTCATCGTGACTCATCTCACCCTTCCTAGGGAAGAAAAAGCAGTTCACAAAGCTTACAGGACCCACCCTGGGCCAGCGACGGGGGGCAAGGCAGAAAAGAGAGAGGAGGTTCTGGTTCCATTTCTGGCTCTGGACACAGAGGGGCAGGTCCTCCTTCCTCTGCAGCTCCATTTCCCATGGAGTCCACCACAGGAGCGACGGGATACCTCAGAGAGGGAGACCAAAGTAGGTCAAACGTGGGGCCCTGCAGCTCTTGCAACATAATTCGGGGAGTTTTATTGGCTTACTTATGACTGTTTCTCCCAAGTTTGATGGACAGGGCAGTAAAGCTTCATGGAACACTTCCTGGTAAGGCTGCAGTTTGTTGACTAAGCATCTGGCACAATTTCCTCTCCATTATTTCCAGGTGCTAAATCACATTAAATGATAGCTAATAATTATGGTTTATCCTTTCCTAATCATGCTACTTTCCCAGGGAAGCTGTTGCCACAGGGATGTTGTGGGAGTGTGAATGGGTGGGGAGGGCACAGGGAGATGTTTCTGTTCACCTGGAGCCATAAAAAACTTGGAGACCCCTTAGGCTAGGCAGGATCCAGCCTGGGAGATATTATATCTTGTCAAAAATGTATTTATTTATTTTTCCTGGGCCAGTTTTCCATCAGAAAAGGCAACTGCATCAAAAATGGAGATGTTTTGCAGGTTCCCCTTAATTTCAAGACAAAAAAAAAATGCACAGGTTTGGTTTTCTTGAGGTGTGTTTTTTTTCTTTTTTTGAAAATAAGGCATTTTACTTCTTTTTAATTTGAATGTGATCTTATGCCAAAATAGGAAATCATTAAACTACCGCAGGAGCACACTGCTGCACACTTTAATATTTTATGGAAGATTGGAGTGGGTTGATATTATTGAGGCTGAATGATTTTATCTTCTCAAACAGCAAAATCTGCCATTAACAGGATAAAACACTTCAACAGCCTAAAAACTCAAACTTTTGCACCGTCCATTTGATTTTCAACTCTTCAAAATAAAGCAAACCACAATTTCCCACAACGTGGTAAATTTTTGGTCCCTTATTACAAGCCTTAAGCGTAACGTGATCTCCAAACCTTCTAAGAATCTGCCTAAATACAGGTTAACTGGGAGGAAAATATCAGCAGTGATCACCTAAGGACCCTTCTAAATTCATAAAGCAGCCTCACAACTCTATAAAATGAGAGCTGTAACAGATAAAACCCAAATCCGTGACTTAATCTCCCGTTTTATAAATGCTGAGTCCTGCCCTGAAGATGCTGCAGGAGGAAATGGCACAGATTTTTTCTTAGAGAAGAAAGAAAAGGTGGAAACGTATTTTAGTGCTGTTGGTTTTGGTGGAAAAAGATATTTCTGGTCATACAGCGTCTTCAGTCTCCTTTCCTAACTGTGTTTTGGGTAAAGATTCCTTGAGAGACGAATTTGAAGATATAAATGTATCTTGAGAGGGGTAAATGAGAGTTCTGTGGAGCACAGTCAGTCTGTGTGAGATGTTCAATCTGTGCCCAGAACAGAGATTTATATTAGAATTACAATCCGTGCCCAGCATCAGAAATTAAGAATATTCTCAGTATTTTGCTCACCTGAACTTCTCGATCAAAGTTAATGTGCCCACCACTTGCACCTGAATGTATCAGAGTTGACTTAGACATTCAGAAGGCAAATATTAGGGTTTCTTTTAAAGTTCTGTTTATGGGTTTATTAATTATAACTCTTGTCCAAAGATGCGTCATGTCACTGATCTCTGTGGATAAAGAATAACAAATGTTTGAGCACAAAATTCTCTGTACTTGCATTGAGAAAGACAATGGGTGCTGCCTTCTTGTGCTGGTTCTCCAGAGGTCAGGTGGACACTGGAGTTTTTGAGCTCCTCGGGCAGCAGAAAAGCCCCATCTCAGTGCTCAGTTCATGCTTCCAGTGTTTGCCCCCAGGATTCAAATAATCAATGTCAAATAATTAATATTCAATATGTAAGAACAATCAAGTCATAGAATCATAGAATGGTTTGGGTTGGAGGGGACCTTAAATATCATCTATTTCCAACTAGGATGCAACAAATGCAAGAGCTAAAAACTCTCCCTAAAATCTCCTCGCTTGAACCAAAGCCAACCACTGACCTTCAGAATGTTCCTGTCCCCTCAGTCATTAATGCTTTTGTTCATTAGTAGAATCATAGAATGATTTGGGTTGGAAAGGACCTTCAAATCTCGTGTGTAGTCCAAGTCCCCTGCCAAGAGCAGGGTCATCTTCAACCAGGTCAGGTTGCTCGGATCCCCATCCAACCTGACCTTGGATGTTTCCAGAACGTGTTACAGCTGCTGTGACTTCCCCAAAATATTTACATCAACCTCACACAAAGACAATGTTTTTGGTTTGTTTTTTTTGGTTTTTTTTCATAAAGCATAGAGAAGGAAAAAGTGAAAAAAGGTGTTTATTTAGTGAGTTTGTTTGTTGCTTTTAAGGAATCCCAAATATATTTCCGTGCCTGACTTTCCCCGTAGATACTTCACAAACGGATTATACTTTGCTGTGAGAGCCACGCTCACCATTACAACCCTGGCACGCGCCTCACACGGTGATGCTGGCTGAAAAATAAGAGTTATTCCAAGTCAGGAGAGTGGGGTAGGTGCAGTTTAAAACCATGATGTACCAGCATTACAGCTCTGCTGGAAAAGAGCCTTTAATCCCTGGTGTTGCAACTCCGTGAGGTCACTGCGTCAAACACTCTGATTAACTACAGGTATTTGCCTATTTTATGGGCTTGACCACTAATGTGGTTGACTAAAAGCTGGAAGCATATTGGGCTTTCCTTGCTAGGGATGGCTCTTCTGATATTTAAGAGGCTTGGAGCTGGCTTGTTAATCCAGGGATGTGCCTTCTTTTGTGAGGTTTGTGACTTTTGTGAGGATTGTAGAGTTTTATTTGTTTCCACCAGCCCTGTCAGAATGAGAAGAGTGTTCTCTTAAACCAGACTGGGCAGCCGAGGCAATTAGCCTGGCTTAAAACAACAGGAGAGCTAAACTTGGGGCTGATTGGGATCAGAGAGCTCGGGATGAACCCTAGTGTGGGATGGTGGATCTTCTCCCCTCTGTGAGCCACAGGTGATGCACATCAGAAAGTCCAGGGCAGTGGTGTACCAGGGCTGCCTCAGAGGATGGTGGTGGTTCCTCTGGAGATGGTCTGAGCAGATAAACCACATCCCAGAGCAACTCAGCCCTCTGATGCTGGGCTTCAAGCCCCTACAGAGCACAGCCCTGCTGCTCACCAACCACATGCCAAACCCCAAAACACTGGAGAGCCACAAGTGATCCGGGAGCTGCTGGGGAGCCAGTCCTGCCCTCACAGCTTGAACTCAAGCTCTTCACCCAAGATAACACCCAAACCTGCCTTGAACTGCAGCTGCTCACCTGAACAAGCCCACAAACTGTCTTGCCATAAAAACTGATTTAACCCAACTGAGGTTAACCAGTCTGGGTGAAAGATGCATCTTCCTTGGGTAGGACTTACCCTCTGGGAGCTCTTCATTTCTGGGCTTGACCTCTAAGCAGCTCTGTGAGACTGTGGGAATCTGCAGATCACGGGCACTTTGCTTCTTAAATGTAATTATTCAACAGGACTCTGAGCCCCAGCAACTGCAGGTTGCACTCAGCATTAAAATGAGAGCAAACACAGGCCCTGAAATTTGAAGAATCCCTACAGTTCCTCCCCAAAATCTCTCCTCTCTAAACAAAATGGCACCTCCAGGATGAAGTGGAAACCCTCTCTCAGCTCTGCTTTGCTCAGCTGTGCTCTCAGTTCCTGAACTCTCTGTAGGCTTCCACCATCCCCCAAAAGCAGCACCGACGTTGGTGGTGATGCCCATGGAATAGAAGTCCAAACATGCAGATTGGAAGGAAAACATGCCAAAAATTCCACCATAGCCAAGAGGCACAGCAGGAAAATTGCACGTAGTCAAGAAAGCCAAGGGGATGGTGGGACCTGGGAGCGATTCATGGGCAGGAGACATTTCTTATCAGCTTTGGCACTGCTCCATTGCAGGGTAGGACTGGGCAGTGTTTGGGTGCCCCAACAGCTCCAATCTGGCTGCCTCCCACACCAGGAGATCCAGAAGAGCCATGGCTGAATTTCTGAAGGGTAATCCTCAGCTTGAGAGCAACGGTGTGGTCTCCAGGAATAAGCCAGGAACCAAACCTGATTTCCTAAAGCCCACTGACAGCTTTCCACCCTCCCCAGCTTATATCCATTGTCAGGCTCCGTATCCCATCCCCAGTTGCTTAATCCATTCCTTCCCGCCCCACTGCCAGTACAATAACACCCCACTGAGGAGACCCACCCACCAGGAAATCCCCCTTTAACACCCTCCAAAGGAGCAGCCAGATTTATCTCTGCCGTTGTTCTGGAAAACTAAACGAGGACTCATCTGTTCTAATCCCTTCTTAGGATTTCAGGATGAGGCCTGTGCTCCCATATTAGCATATCCAACAGCTCCTACGTGTGCACTGCCAGGCTGCTGCTCCATGGGGGTAAAACACGTCCCAACACACCCTTCAGGAACCCCGCTATCTCCCTCTGAGGACACAAATCAATGAGCTTTTGCAATCACCTCATAAAAATTCCTGCAAATGAAGACTTGGCTTAAATGGGCTTGGAGGTCTTCCTGCAGCATGAGTCTAGTGACTTATCCTTCTGTTGGAGAGTTTGGGGACGTGGCATTTCTATTGGCCTCGTTTTTGGCATGGCAACGGTGANACTTATCCTTCTGTTGGAGAGTTTGGGGACTGCTCCTTCCATGTGACACGTGGCATTTTTATTGGCCTCGTTTTTGGCACGGCAACGGTGGCTCCTTTGGTGTAGGCAGGAAACAGGCATCCAGTTTGAGAAAAGTTTTGAGGTGTTGTAGAATTGCAGAACCCCAGAATGGTTTAGATTGGAATGGACCTTAGAGTTCCAACCCCCTGCCATGGGCAGGGACACCTTCCACTATCGCTCCAACTTGGCCTTGGACACTTCCAGGGATGGGGCAGCCACAGCTTCTCTGGGCAACCTGTGCCAGGGCCTCCCCACCCTCTGAGTAAAGAACTTCTTCCTAACATCTATAGAATCCATAATCTATAGATGCCTTTGACATGAGGTTATAGGATCGCCTGCAGGTGATGGGGCAGTCATAGGGTGAGGAGGAATGGCTTTAAGCTGAAGAAAAGCAGGTTCAGATTGGATATTCGAAAGAAATTCTTTATAAGGGTGGTGAGACCCTGGCACAGGTTGCCCAGAGAAGTTGTGGGCTTCCCATCCCTGCAAGTGTTCAAGGCCAGGTTGGATGGGGCTTGGAGAAACCTGATCTGGTGGAAGGTGCCCCTTGCCCATGGCAGGGGGTGGAACTGGAGGATCTTCAAGTTCCCTTCCAACCCCAACCCTTTTGGGATTCTCTGACTCCCTGCAATACTACTATTTCCCCTCAGCTCCCGAATGATGTTGCTCACTAAAGAGACTTGTTGGGCCATGTAACCTGCAAGCCCAAGAGTTTTTACTCCTCCCAGCAAACTTGGGAGAAGCATCTCCTTGGAGGGATGCATTTTCCGGCCCATAACCATCAGAAACTTTGTTGTGCCAGCACAAATCCCAACTTCAGTCCTGCAAGCCTTTTGCTGGCAAGTCTGGAACTGCACACAGAACCATTTGCATGATTAAAGGTTGCAGGACCAAACTGATTAGAAAGATTCAGCAGATTCTCCAATCTGAGCTTTAGCACAGATCCACTGGGCAAGGAGCTGGCTCTGGGTATGGAGTTGGCTTCTCCTCAGAGTAACTTCCACTGGTTTCCACCGAGAGCTGGAAGTTCTCAGCTTCTCTCAGGATTGATCTCTGCACCTGCAGAGAGAATTCCTGTAAATATGGTTGTGGTTTTAGTGGCTTTTTCTTTATAATATCAAACCCTGATCCTTTGGTTAGAAATGGGGAGGTGTTGAGGAGGGGGGAGGGGAGTTGGAATCTGACAGTGTTTTCTGGCATTTAGTCCCTAATTGAAAAATTCCCTTCGGGGATTGGGGGGAAAAAAAAAAAAAAAAAAAAAGAAAATATATAAAAAAAAAATAAATTAAATTGGCCCAGATATTTTTTTTATGAATAACACTTTAATTAAATTTTTACATATTAAACGCACATCAATCGGAATAGTTACACAAATAGCACGGGTGTTAGTCATGTACAAGCAGAGGGGATGATTCAGTGGAAGGCTGCGTGCGTTACAACAGCCTCTCCCTCCGAGGGCACATGTGGGGTGCTGAGAGGCAGAGGGAAATTAGCATGAGAGATGGGAGCGAGGGTGGAGAGGGAACACATTAAAAAAGGGCCGGGAGAGAGGCGAGGTTCCCGGTGGGATTGGGAGGTAAGGGCTCCCTCGCTGACGCAGGCACGAGCGGTGGAGCCGAGGGACCTGAGCTCCATTCCCAGCTCTGCCTCCGGTCTGTTACACAACAGCACGGCTCCCTTTCCCTCTCCCCTGCACTTCCACCCCCTCCTTGGGTTGGCCCACTTGGATTTGGCAAGCTCTGCTCCACGTCCACCCCAATGCCAGCCGCGGGACTGGGAGTTTAGGGAGGGCGGCCTAACGGAGAGGGGAGAGAAGCGAAGCGTGAGGATGGATCGCCTGGGGAAGGGGTGGGAGCTCCGACCTGGGAGGTTTGGGAGAACAGGTTAGGCAAACATCTGTCAGGGAGAGTTTAGGCTGAGTGGATCCCGCCTTTGGGCACGAGGGTGCGAGGTCCAAGTCTGATATCTGTGATTTTAAGTGCTTCGGGAGCAGGGGCTGAGCCTGCCAGTGCATCTGGATATCATGAAATAACAACAAGTGAGGGGTCTCATTAAAAATGTAAGGGTTTTTTTGTAGGAAAATAAATATTTTAACACCAAGATGCACCTCTAATTACACTGGCTTAACTTTTCTGCCACTTCCATTGCATTAGATATAAGTTATTCTATATATTTACACCGGGCCAAGAGGAGGATCAGGCTGTTCTGCTGCTGGCCAAAATATATATATTTTTACTTTCCTCGATTTATTCAGTAACTGATTTGCATAGACATTTCCAAAGGGCTCTTGGCTTCTTTTCTTCAATTATTTTTTGCACTTCACATGTCATCTACCCCCCGCTCATTACACAGGGCAGCAGCAGTGTTGCCACCAAGGGAGCTCACATTTAACAGCAAGAGAGGAATCCTTAGCAATTCCCATCCCAGGAGGCTGCAGGATGTGGAGCTTTGATTTCATTGCTGTGAGATAGGCAGGGATGAAAGCGCTGTGCTCTGTCAGGAAGCCCTCAAGGTTCTGGGTTGCTCCAACAGTTTGGCAAATGCCTTCCCACTAAAGCCACCAAAAACAGCTAAAGCAGAACTGGTCATCACCCTTCCTGCCCTCCAACTTAATTTGCTGGATAAGGAGCCACGAGTGGTTCCCACCGGCTCTGGAGAGCCCACACCCATAGCCCTGAGGTGTGGATGCTCTTTAAGAACCTGTAGCAGAACATCAGATGCAAAATCAGGACTAACATCATGTCCAGTCCTCAAATATGAAGTCAGGGCCGATATAAGAGCAAACAGGTGAATTAACAGCAGCTGAAATAAGTGTAAGCTGGAACTGCAAGTTTTCTTGCAGTCAGGTTGGCAAAGCTCTGGAAAAGCCTCACAATGTGAAAGAAAAAAATCAAATATATGTAATGACATGTAGCCTGGGGAAGGGAATCTTCATCAAAGGAACTGCTATCATTTGGCTTAAAAGGGGTGAATCCAGAGACAGACATGGAAGCTGGATCAAACCCCACAGCACCTGCCTCCTCTTGCCACTCGCTCACGGCCCCTGTCTCTGCAGGGGGACTCCGATCCCTGCCTGGAGGTTACTCACATTTTGGGTGCCCATTGCTCACCTTGCCTGGGAAGGCAACATCCATGTGCAGCTCAGGCTGGAAGAGGTCTTCTCTGTAGGAGAAAGCATCTCTGCACACTTCCAGCTGGGAGAGAGAACAGCATCCCTCTAATTAGGGAGGTGGGTTAAGCTCAGGACAGTCGGGCAAAGCAAGGTAAGCACAGGATTAATGAAACTGGCTTGTCTTGTGAACAAAAATGATGACTGGATGAGAAAGTTTTCTGGAGGTGTTTGGTATCCACTGAGTCTACAGCAGGTTATTTGATTTTTAGGATTTTTTTTTCTTTTTAAGGTTAGGTTGGTATCTCATGCTGCCCCAGCTGTGCTGAAGTTCTGATTTTGGGAGGGATTGTCGCAGCATCAGAACTGAGTCTTGACAACATCCATCCAACAGTTTTGAGATTGTTTGGGGGTCACTGACTCAAATATCCACGTGGCTCAGTGAGGAACTGAAATCATCGTGTCTGAGAGCTTGTTGGACTGACAGAGTTCAAGAAGCCTTTAGATGACCCTCTGGGGCACATGGTGTGACTCTTGGGATGGTCCCGTGCAGGGCTGAGGGGTTGGACTCCATGATCCCTGTGGGTCCCTTCTAATTCAACATATCCTGCGATTCTGAGATCAAGGAACACAGACCACTCTCCTAACCCAGGCTGGATGTTCCAGCTGAAGCTCAATCCTTGAACTCCTCGTCCCTGCAGTGAGAGCATGTGGCCCTTGCCCAGCTCAGAATAAGAATGGCACATCCTCCACCTGACCAGGTGGGCACAGGCAGCCCTTTCACGTTGGTGGGACAGGGCAGACACTGTGTGAGCTGTGAGAGCTTCACTGTTCTAAATCACCAGGAGACACAAGTTATGGCTATTCTTTTGTTGATATCCTTATAGTTATTTAGCCCCTGCCTATCATTTGACAGTGAAGCCAATGGAAAACTTCCATGGATCTCATTTCTGCGGCCCTTCTATTCACCAAGAGCCCAAGCTCCACGTCTTATTCTGGGTGTGACAGATTGCCAGGTGGCCTCCCAGCCAAGTATTCACCTTGTATGTTTTTGCTCAGCTTCCCAAATGAAACCAATGATATTTTCAGCCCAGCAGGATGACAGGCTCACTCTTTGTGGTGGCAGAAATGAACCGTAAACAGGACATACTTTCAGCAGAGGGTGAGGTCTACCTTGAAAGCACCGTGGTGGAGATCCTTTCCTTCACTTTTTAAGCACCACGACACGTTTCTCCCTGTGTGGGACCGACACCAGGCTGATCACCAGTTCACAGACTTGCCTTAGCCACACTGTCATTGCACAGTGGTGTGTGGAGGAAAATATGGAGGTCTTTTTTTCCCCCAGTTTTTCTGTCCTGATTATTCTGGTTGCGTCTCCTTAGGATTGAAAGGTTTAAGGGAATGGCTCTTAGAACGTGACTGTTGGTCATAATATCACCAAGGGGAACGGACAAGGGGGAACGACTTCAAACTGCCAGAGGGCAGGGTGAGATGGGATATTGGGAAGGAATTGACGGCTGTGAGGGTGGGGAGGCCCCGGCACAGGTTGCCCAGAGCAGCTGTGGCTGCCCCATCCCTGGAAGTGTCCAAGGCCAGGTTGGATGGAGCTTGGTCTAGTGGAAGGTGTCTCTGCCTATGGCAGGGAGTTGGAATCGGATCTTTAAGGCCCCCTCCAAACCAAACCCCTCTGTGGTTCTGTGATAAGTGTTCCTGCCAAGGCTTGACCATGCATAGGCATGACAAAGTTCTGGGTCTGCATCCCCTTGGCCAGCAGACGTGTTCATGGAAGGTATAATTGTTTCCTTCCCAAAAGGGTGCTGTAGTTGAGTTCTTGGGGTTACTTTTCTGGTTGGGTGAGGCTGTAGATTTGTTAGTTTGCCCACCTTTAGATGAGCTCCTTGAGGAGTGTCCTCACATGCCCTCCCTCTGTGATGGACAAGCTCACAACTGAAGACAACTTCAGACAAGTGTTCAATATATTTAGCTCCCTTTTCCACTGGAAAATTATACAAGAGCTCCAACTATAATCAGAATATCTGTCATCCAGAGCTTATCTGCTGACTTATAATTTGCCTGTAAATCATCCAGGCTGTGTCTGGGGCTTTGCAATTTCCTTGTTCTGCTAGGTCTAAATAGATCTGCGATGCCCCAGCAGTGTCCTCAAGTGTTTGGGATTAGAAAGTGGGAAGATAATGATCCCTCTCCATCTCACAGGTGGGCAGCCGGGGCAGAGGAGCTGTTTGAGAGTTGTGTTTTGTAGGACTGAGCCCCTTCTCCCTCAGGAACCAGAGATCCAGCCTCCAAACCATGCTTCCTCTCACAAACTATTTATAAAAAGTGGCTTTTACGCTTTGGGAGCTGCATAAAATTTTTCTGCTTCCCCAGCTGGGTGAAACTGAAACCCACAGAAAAAAAAAAAAAACCTGGATTACCCAAGCCTGCTGCAGGGAGGTGAGCAGCTCCTCCAGCACCCAAACCCCCTCCCTTCTCCAAATTGAGCCTGCAAAGCAAAAACTTCTGCAAGCTGAAAAATTGCTTAATTGCCTCAAATTGATTCCATGGTTTTATGAAGATATTTTCCCAGCTCCATTATGGTTAATTATTTGTATTACAGTAGACTCTGAGGCCCCAAGCAGAGATCAGGGCCCCATTGTGCTAAACAGTGTACAAGCACATAATAACAAAATCATTCCTTGCCCCAGATAGTTTGCAATTATGTGGAGAGCTGCAGTGGAAACACACCACAGCTCGTGTGAACACCTTTTAGGAGAGGTTAAAGTGGATTTTGAAAGCCAAAAGGGTCCCTCACAAGAGTGGAGCTGCTCCCTGCAGCCCCACTCGCTGAGCTCCAGTGGGAAAAAACGGAGGGAGAATATTGATGCACAGCCAGAAGAACACCCCACCTGGCTCAAGGACTCAGGATGGGAAGAGGGGGAATATAGAAGAGGAAAGAAAAGTTGGGAAAACTGAACAGGTTCCCGCGCTGCCTTCCCCTTCACCTCTGGTTTGTGCTTGGAAACTCGGCTGCGGGAGGTTCATGAGGGAGCTTGTTTCCCTGGGGATTTCCAGCCTCATCCTGCAGAGGCAAAGCTCTCTTCTGTTTAGGCAGATGTTAAGATCAGCACTAGCCTAGAAGAGACCCTGCCTGCTTCCTTCCATCCCCAGAGAGGAAGTGGAGCAAAAATGCAGAAGGGGAACCCTGCACTTCTCCCTTCCTCCCACCCCTCTGCGCTGCCAAATCTCTGCGGCTGCATCTCGCCCGTGCGTGGGAGACCTTGGTTGTCGAGGGGTCAGCACTGGGGGAGCTTTTCCACACCTGCAAGCAAGTGGGGAGAGCTTTGAGACCTCAAAGCCTTGCTGGATGTGATGCTCAAAGCAGGTTTTGGCCGAACAGGCAGCTGCTGATTGCATCAAGGGTGTTGTTTGTACCTCGGCTGCTGCTGTGTGACCTCAGGGATGCTCAGGAGGTGCCTTGCACCTCCCTGCATTGCCCACCTCCGTCTTTGTGCTTTCCCTGCATGACAACCCAGGGCTGAGAGGATGTGAAAGGCAGCAAACTGCAGCCCAAACCCAGGGAGAAATCCAATTGTTTCCAAACGCTAAGCTGAGGACTCAAGCGGAGCAGGAACCTCTGGAGATAACGCGGTGCCTGTGTGTGTGTGTGTCTGTGTGTGCGTGTGTGTAAAACAGAATCCCCCAGCTTTAGCAGGGCCTTGAAAAAGATCTGGGTGGTGATTCAAAATCCAGGTTATGACCTGTGACCTCTGGATGAGAAATTGTTGCCATTTAGGATGTGTTAGGAGGTCCATCCTTTTCATCAGATGCGTGTTTCTTCTTGCTGCGGGAGGCAATCACACCGGTATATCATTAACTCGCAGAAAAGGAGGCTGTAAAAGAAGTTGATGGGGGACCTTAGCCCACACCCTGCTGGGGTCTGCTCCGAGCACAATATCCCAGCGACCATGAGATTAAGCTAAAGAGAAAAGTGAAAATGCTTTTCACGATTCACACGCCCTTTAGATTGTTTTATTAAACCATTTGAATAGGGATTTCCCTTTCGGCCGACAACGGGGCCCGGCCAATGCATAGTTCTAGGTTGCTATGACTTAGTTGGTGCTGGCTAATCACAAGTGAGGGCAAATTTCATATAAAATATCTCGGGCCATTGTCAACCTAATGCAGCGTGACAGTGGCAGCACAAAGGGGGATTCATTCACCCCAGCAGGTAATAAGGACGATTTGCCATACCAACCAGGCAGTCTCGAGGGGGGCTGTCAAATACGATCAGAGCAGCGAAATGGAGCCTCACATTCCATTCTCAGGTGGGCGAAGGCGATCCTTTTGTTCCACCATGTTGCTTCTGATAACAGAATACAATTATATTCTCCCCCCCCTTTTTTTTTTTTTTTTGGCTTCCCTGTATCCCATTGACCGTTGGGGCTGTTTTGCATAGGACTCTTTGGGGTTGGTCTTCTTTTTTTTGCCTTTTTTTTTTTTTTTGTCTTTCGAGGCCAGAAGGGACCCCAACGGTCCTTTAACCTGGAACGCGCCCCGGAGAATTTCACCCCGGTCCTTCCCCTGCTCCCTTTTCCGCCTTCCCCTTTCGTTAAGGGCTCTGTCCTGCCACAATCAGGGCCTTGTATCTCTGCTAATAACCCCCAATTGGCACACAGCTTCCTTTTGTCTGGAGCCTCCCAGGGACGGTGGCTGTTGGGGAGACGAGGGCTTGGGATAATTCAGGGCGGTTCGAAGAGGACGATGGAATATTCAGGAGAAGGCATTTCTGGGATGGCAGGAGGGGGGCGGATCAGATGCCACTGAGTGTCTCACACATGACCAAGCCAACAGAAAGACAGATAAAACGTGCTTGCATTAAGCAGGGTGGGTAGGGAGACACACACGGTAATGATTAGATGAACAGAGAGATAGGGAGATGGGGAGAGAGTGATAGAGGGGGGTTTGCTTTGCAGGTATCAGACCCGGGTGACTGATACCAGACTGTCCTGCTGATTTGCCTATCGTGGTGGTCTGGGTACCTCTGATCACCTGGGGTTGTTTTGACAGCGGCTAATTAGGGAAAGCATTCCAGCCTCCAACCCACCCTTGGCTCAGGCTCAGGTGAGGGCTCGGACCTGCTCCCAAGCACCAATGCACAGGGCTTCCAGGCTGCTCTGGTGCCTGGCAATCTGGCTCTACCTGTTTCAGGTAGGGCCCGAGAGGTTTGGAAGTGCAAGGAAGCTTTGGAAGTGTGAGAAAGGTTTGGAAGTACAAGAAAGGTTTGGAAGCGCAAGAAAGGTTTGGAAGTGAGAGAAAGGTTTGGAAGTGCGAGCACCAAGCTGGAGGTTGCAGCTCTGTTGTGCCGAGTGCTGCAATAACCACAGCGCAATGATAACCATAAAAAAACCAACAGAGAGAAAGTGAAAAGCAAAAAAAAAGAAAAAAAAAGAGTAAGAAAAAAAACCGCATCATTCAGATGTTTTAGGGAAACTTGGCCTTCAGGATTTTACAAGCTGTGTTAATGCAACCTCCTTCAATCCAACTTTCCCTCTTATCTGTATCGCCTTCATGTTCCCTGGCAGGAATTGCCCATTTAATAATTTCCCTCCAATGAGCTGAATCACGGCTAATCTGATCAAATGTCTTTTTAGGGCCTTTCATCTTCCCAGGGATGTGTTGACACTAGCACAGCTGGTTCAGAGGAAACAAGAACTCAATCAGAACTCCGTTCAAAACACAGATGGGACCCAAACCTAACCTTTCCTTTAAGATATGCAAAAGTGTGGTTAACTCCTTGTTATTATGCATTTGCATACGTCTTTGCATTTAGGGGCCTGGTTTTTAAATGGATAAAAAAGTCAAACAAACCCTGGAGCTGGATTTTGATGAGAAACTCTGCAGAATCAGCTGGGCCCGGAGCTGGCACAGCTGTCTGTGAGGAAGGGGACAGGCTGTGGTGTCATGCAGAGCCTGGAATGGATCCATGGGGCAGCTCCTGGTTGGCATCCTGGAGCCATCCTCATCCCATTTCAGGGATGAAACCTGAAATGTTTCAGGGATGAGACCTGAAAGCCTTTATTACCTGCAGCTCCCAGGGACTGCTGTTCTTGCAAAGTGGGCTTCCCTAGATCTGGAGATAAACCCTCTTGGGAACGCTGCTAAAGACCAGGGGACCTGAGACAAGTCCACACACCAGTCAATGGCCGCAGGAGCTTGGGTTTCCTTGGTGAAAGGCTCCAAATCATTCAGGTCTGTCTGTATATCTACACAGAGAATGGAGCTGTGTATTCCCCATCCCTGGAAGTGTCCAAGGCCAGGTTGGATGGGGCTTGGAGCAACCTGGGATAGTGGAAAGTGTCCCTGCCCGTGGCACGGGGTTGGAATGAGATGATCTCAAGGTCCCTTCCAAAACCATTCTGGGATTCTGTGAGTCCAGTCTCACAAACAGATCTTTGAGGAATGGACCTAGTGATCCTTCTGCATCCAAGGGATCCCAGGCAGTCATTTAGGCTCTGCTCCTGTCCAAAAGTTCCCATGCAATGAGGCTCTTCTGGACAAGATTCATAGGGATTTATATAACACTGGACACATCTTTGTGCAATGCAGAGCTGCTCTGGAATGTCCTGGAGCTACCACAGAATCCTGTAATGGCTCTAAGCCCAGATGAGGTGCTGATTTGAAAGTCTTCATGTGGTAGAATTGTGGAACAGTTTGGGTTGGAAGGGTCCTTTAAAGGTCATTTAGTCCAACCTCCCTGCACTGAGGTGATGATCACTCAGCACCTGCACAGCTCAGCAGAGAGGCAGCTCCAGGTCCTGAGGTTCTCATGGAAGGCCCTATGGATAAAGAGTGATCCAAGAATAAGCATCACTCCTAGGGCAATAAGGAATCATGGAGTATGGGGTAGGGAGAAAAGCCATCCTTTTTTTCCCCTCTCCTCTGTGATGTTGGAGGCTGAAAAGACGCCCAAAGCTCAGGCTCGAGAGTGTAAGCTGAACTTTAAGTCCTCTTCTTTCCAAATGGGGAAAATAAAGGCAGAGTTTGTGTCCAGAGAGGCACCTTGTGCAGCATTTGTATCCCACTGGGTGAGGTGGCTCCCAGGCTCTGATCTTCCCAAAGCCTCTCGAGTCTTCTCAGAGAAACCTCAGGGACCTCCTGAGTGATGCTGCTGTGGTGGAGCAGAAAATCAGGGTCAGGGCACTTGGCCACTTGGTGGTTTAGGTTTGGGAGTGACACCAAGGAAAGAAACAAAAACTTTGAGGAAGCTCAGGGCCTCTTCCTGAAGATTTGATTTGGAAAGTATTTTCCAACATAACTGGGACGAACACAGCACATGCTGGGGAATCTGGGAATGTGCTCTGTGGAATAAATCTCTCTCCCACCAGGAAGCCTGACCTGGCCCCTCCTTTTAAAATCCTTGCGTTGAGCACATCCAAGGCCACAACCTGCTCCTCTCCACCTTTCAAGGAGTCAGGGGGCAACTGGGGAGGTGTCATGGTGCTGCAGGAGACCACCACGTGGATGTGAGGATAGGTCAGGGGAAACACAAACACTGGAAACAGGGACCTCTCCAGAGAGAAGCTGAGGGAAGCTTGAGGCTGAGCCAGACAGCTTATGTAAAACCCTTCAGTTTGGTTTATCTGATACGGGATCCTCTATTGCTACAATCCAGAGGAATGTGGTGAAACTGAAGCTCTGCAGCCTCCAAGGCTGCCAGAGCCAATATTTTGTTTCCAACGTTCCCAGTATTTTCCCCACGAGCAATGTCAGGCTCCCAGCAGCCGTGACACCTCTGTGATCATCCTCCTCCTCCTCCTCCTCCACGAAGGGAACAACACTTGTTCCCCTCCAGCACTTGGGCACAGTCCGTGCAGCGTGGATGGATCTGTCAGCCGGCGTGTGCCAAGGATTTCCCTGTTCCCTGCCTTCCCCTGGTGCTGTGCCAATATTTAATAGTTCTGATTGGCAAACCATTTCCTTCTTTGTGATCATTAAAAAAAGCATTTTGAACTTCCCCACCACCACCGCCACCACCTTCACTCCTTTCCCTGGGGAGAAACGTGCCCTGTGAAGATGTGAAGCGTCATTTCTCAGAACCTGGTTTGGGCTGGAAGAGACCTTTAAAGTTCATCTGGCTCAGCTCCCCTGCAATGAGCAGGGACATATTCCACTAGAACAGGTCGCTCAAAGCCCCTTCCAACCTCACCTTGAATGTTCCCATGGATGGAACATCCACCACCCCTCTGGACAACCTGTTCCAGTGTTTCACCACCCTCATCATAAAACGTTTCTTCTTTATATCAAGTCTGATTCCACTTTTTTTTTTTACTTTAAAACCATTATCCCTTGTCCTGTCTCAACAGGCCCTACTAAAAAGTCTGTCCCCATTTTTCTTCTCAGCCCCCAGAAAGCATCCTAAGGTCGGGAACTTCATCCCCATATCCTGAATCCGCAGCTTTTGGCTTTGAGGGATCTGCTGGTTGCCCAGTTTAGCAGAGACCAGCTGGGCTGAGGGACTGGAGTCTCCTCTGCTGATATCTGGGGCAAGTGAGTCTGCACTGCTTCTCCTGCACGTGGATCTCGGGGCCAGCAGGCAACGCCATTCAGTTGCTACAAGCCCTCAGTGTTTCCTGCAAATGCTTTTCCAAATCCTGGGAGCTCTGACTCACCAGTCCCATCGGATTTCACTCCTGCTGTTCAGAAAGCAGCTTCGCCTGCAAGGCTGTGAGAGCCTAAAGAAAGCTCCTTCTCCCAGGGGTCATCATCTATTTAACAACCGCCGAGGCGCATTTGCTATTAATCTTTTTCTGATATTCTCCTTTTTCATCCAAAGTGGTGCAACATAGGCTTCCATTCAGGCCCTTCTGGCTTGTCTTTCACCATGGAAGTGTTTCTGGGTGACCCTCCCCACGAGGGAATGGCACAGCTCTCCTTCCCCACCTGGGGAAGGTGTATCCCCTGACGGATTCAAGGAGGAAACCCCAGTGTGCTGATAGCAGCTGGGTTGTCCTCTTCGTACTACAGTCAAAACCAAAATTCACTCACCTGAGTCAAAGACTGGCCATCCAAAACTCTCAAAGTTCACTTCTGAAAGTCCTTACCACCTTTCTCCGCTGGATAACCCCTTCCTCTCCTGCAATCCCCATGTTTTTTAACATGCAAGGAAGACCCCAACCACACTAACCAGGGGGAACTGGGCTGTTAGGACAGACCCCCAGTTGTGCTGGCTCCAAATATCAGAAGCACCAGTCTCTCCCCACTTCTATTTCCAGTTTCTTGGGGTTTATTTAGTTTATTTGGTTGGGTTTTTTTCCCAATCCAGAGTCAATGTAGTGTCAACTGCCGTGCAAGTCCTAACAGACAGCCGTGGGTTTGTATCCCCTGGAGCCAAGGAGGGAGTTGAAACCCTTTCTCACATTCCCTAAGTACATGCCCTACCAGACAAATGTTGGAAAGGCTTTACACCTTCCACCCCTCAGAGATGGGTGTCTGAAGTAGCTGAGGCAACAGGGACCTTTCTGTTGTCCTTTAGTTTTGTAAAATGAAGCTTGGAGAAACCAGCATGACTTCTCCCCACAGCCCTCTATTTTATTCCCTCCATTTTACTCCATTTTTTGTCTCTCCCAAGAGCACCTAAGAATTTGGTGATCTCAGAAATTCAGGTTTTACAGCCACACCATTGCTTCCACACCAATGTCTTCCCAGGTGTGGAACAAGGACCAGGAGCCCGTGTTCAAGAGGAGACGTGCTAATGATGGCTGGGAGGAGTGGCTGAGGTGTGGGGATTCTTTCCTTCATGGTCTGGGACAATTCTATTCTCTTCCATGTTGTTTACACATTATCCAGCCTAAAGTGCTTCACTCCAAGGTCTACATTTCAAAAAGGATGGTGACAAGGTCCTGGATTGTTGGGGTGGGAGGTCTGTCTCCACAGAGCAGGGTCAGGAGTTGTCCTGGAAATATCAGTGTTCCTTTTGCAAAGGAGCTTCCATACCTTCAGGAGAACGCCCTAGAAAAGTGTCAAGAGTAGGAAACCCTTAAAAGAGGATCCAACTCCACTGCTTGGCTGCCTGTCCTCCAGCTGCTGAGCTCTGCTTCCTTCTGTGCAAGATGATGCCTTCCTTTTCTCTTTCTTTTCCTTCCTTCCTTCCTTCCCTTCCTTCCCTTCCTACCTTCCTCCCTCTCTCTCTCTCTTCCTTCTTTCTTCTTTCATTCTTTCTTCCATTGCCACTGTGCAGGGAGGAAGGAAAGATTTCGGGTGTCAGGAACAGGGACAACAAGGCTCAGTGTTATGGTATAGATATGGTAAAAAGGGACTTTTAAGCTTTTTAAGAGCAAAATAAACCATTATATTCATCCTCCGATGTCACTATAGTCCTTCTTCCCACATATCTGGGATATCTACCTGACCTGGGGTTAATCATTTAGTCATTCAGAGAAGGATTCAGGGAAAATAAGTCACTGTCTGGGCAGAAGAACACAGGAGAGCAGGTTTCATATATTAGACAGTTGAAATATTTATACAGTTATTCATTTGACTTCCTCACCCACAACCTGATGACCCCCCTGCTCATCTCCAACACCCTCTGCCTACAATTCTGAAGACATCACTGAATTTAGCATTGCAGGCACTCCAAGGAGATAAGCAGGATTGTCCTCAGGTGTACAGATAAGGGAGCAGAAGCACAGGCTGACTGCAGGATTTGCCCAAAGTCACATAAAACAGCCCTGTGACAGCAGGAAAGCAAATCTCAGGTCACCTCATGCTCAGGCCTCTGAATTATCCCGTCAATACTGCTCAGCTGTGTGTTTGTGCACCTCGAGATGTTTTTGCTGCTGAGACATGGTGGTCAGAGATGTTCTGCACAGGGTATTCAGGAGACATTCAGGATCTCAGATTCACAGACTGAGCTCCTTAGGAACCGGTTTCCAGAAGTGAGCAGTGAATTGGAGACCTTTGCAACTACAAAGCATCCCTAAGGGCCCTCTGTAAGTCTCAGCACCTTTCCCACTGATATTCAATCCCTCCGAAAGGGTCCAGAACAGGGTACCTGGAAGCACCAGCCACCCAAGTTTCCAGGCCCTTCAGGGAAACTCAGGAGCAGGCAGGAATTAAACAAGCTGAAGCCAGAGCTTCGGTGACCTTGTGCTGCACCGAAAAGCAAACGGTTAAAACGCTCTGTAAGTCAACATCCCCATGAGACATTAGTCCCTATTAACCAGATGACTTTCCAGAAGCTCCCTTCAAGTCCTAACGAGCTGTGCGTCCCCTGCTACCAGAACCACCCAGAGAGGAATGAGGCGACCTGACAAACACGCGGGCGCTTTCCTGCTATCTCCGCTAAATCTCTCGCATTTTTATATGGCACCTTAATAACCCCTCATTTCCATTACAAGTGCATGCTTTCCTTCGGCTTATCTCCACCTCTATCCACTCCTGCTCCATTCCTGCAGCCACACCGCCCCCGGCTACAACCCGGGGAGCTCCGGGGAGCTCGGCAGGGTCAGGGCTGCTCCGTGACGCCGGGACAGTGCCATCGCCCGGGAGGTGGCAGGACGTGATTCACCGATGGCACCGCTCCATCTGCGTCAAGGCTGAACCCGGTGCCTTAACTTTAGGGGCAGGAGACGTAAACCCAGTGCCCTAATTCCGCGGAGTCATTAAGAGATCCGGGCTGCGACTTTCTCAAGAGACAAACTCCTCACCTCGCTGCCCCCGGGGCCAGATCTCGGCTCCCTTGCCCTGCCTGCCCACATTCCCCAGGTAGTTACGATCAGATACAACCTCTTCGCTTCCTGTTGTGCGCTGTTAAGTGGTGGCTGCGCTCCACCCCAGGGGTGGCTGCATTTCAAAAGCTGGGGAGTGATTACATCGTATACAAGGCTGTAAAAAGGCACCGGGCGCTTTCTGGGAAGAGAAGAGCTCGGGATAATTGGTGCTTCTCAAGGCAAATCCTATCAATA
>VZRE01015858.1:0-31281 GCA_013396775.1 Cephalopterus ornatus | reverse complement strand
TTTTTTTGATATTAAAAGAATAAAAACTGAGGAAAAAAAAAACGGCAAAAAAAAAATTTAAAAAAAAGGCTAAAACTCGTTGGATAGAATAGGTCTAAGGACTTCTGGGCTATCCTGAGGTACATCTGGCAGTCACACAAGTTGTGCCCCAATGGTACCTCCAGCGGGAGAGCGGCTTTTCGACCAACAGCACAGAGCTGGGAAGAAGAGCACAAGCAAAAGCATGGATTTGCTCTGCTTTCACCCAGCTGAAGTGACTCGTGTGGTTAAAGTGTCCTTTGAAAGACTTGCATCTTCCTCAGCATCTCCTTTTCCCTCAGCCAGGCAGAGGCTATGATGGACAGCAGCACTGAGCTTTCCAAGAGGTCCATCTCCATACCCAAGTGGCCAGACTCTGTGTGTGATATGAGCAACAGCAGCAAAAGAAATAAAAGCAGATAAATTAAATTTTTTTTTTTTTTTTTTTAATAAAAGAACATGACTTCTTTGCTTTTGCCCTGGAACCAGAGAAGTCTACAAACATATAATAGAGCTGTAGGGTGGGCAGGCCCTTTGTGTGGACTTTTTAGCTTAGTAGCTTCTGCCAGGTTTGACATGGGATTCAGTGACAACTGGAGAAAGGGAAGGAGGGAGAAGAAGAGGGAGAGAAAGAGAGACAACTGCTGGTGGCTTCCTGGCAATGCGCTGTTGGCACACAGGTGATGTGCACGGCATGAAAAAGTTCAGTGCCTGACACGTGAAGTGAAGAGGACTCAGTGGGTGTGTGTGGACAAGGAGACTGTCCCACAAATGGGGATGTTGCTCCAGCTGTGGCTCAATCAGCCAATGAGTTTTCCTTGGAGACACGCAGTGCAGAGTGAGTCTGCTGGGGTTGGACGCTCGCTGCTGGGTGTGGGACATCCATCTCCTCAGCATCCCAGCTTGTTCCCAGAGGAGGAAAGGGAAAGTGTTCACCCTTCCCACCTCGTTAGAGAATCCTGTCACCGGCAGTGGGAAGTGCACTTGGTACGTCCAACCTCTGCACATTGTTCAGGCTTCCCCCAGGCACTTAGGAACAGCTTTAGACCACAAGTCTGTCATGAACATGACTCTGAAGGACCGATGTCACCCATTCATTTAATGATGGTGAACCAACCCACCCTCCCCACCACGGTCCACAAGCTGCAACAGTCTCACACTCAAGCCAAATTTTGTTCCACACCTGATTTCTACAGCCATTCCCACCTGTAAAAGTGGCACAGTTTAAAATGGACAAAACCCAGACTCTGAACCAGCCCAGAGTTTGGGTAAGTTTGGACGCAGAGCCAAACCCCAGCATTGCAGCGCTGGCCCCTCTGACTCCACATCTTTCCACGCTGTTCTACTTCTGATTCCAGATCGGGATCACCAGTTTACACAAACAGGTCTCACCTCCTCCGTGGGCGTCAGGGCTTCCTTCAGTGGGTATCAGGAATGACCTCAGCCCCATCACCCTGGGACTTACAGCACTGTCACCCTGCTTGAGTGGTCAGGATTGGCACAAATGAGTGGTGAACCAAGCATGGAGTCACAGCCCCTTCAGCCTCAGATGCACTTGTCCTCTGTCCTCTTGGCTTTATCCATGCTTTTGGGTTCCTATCCTGGAAGAAGGATGATGGATTGGTGTTTACTCTTTCTCTTCAGTACAGGAAGGGAAACAAGGCATGAGCCAGGTCCCGAAGTCTCCTCATGGCAATGTGACCCTGGCTGTTGGCCGGTTCACAGCTGGATGTCTGCCTAGAGAACTCAGAGGGCTCCTCCCTCCCTGCCCCTCAGCTCATTCCCGGGAACCAAAGCAGGGAGTATGCAGAAGAAGAAGGGAACAAACAGAGCTTAATCCCATCAGAGGGAAAACAGGAGGAAATGATGCCTCCAAGGGCTGACTCTGAGTCACAGCGTCTCCTGGGACTACTCCTGGGCTGGTGCAGTTTATGCATCACCCATTTGTCTCAGGGCTGTGCCCGAGGGCCCAACCAAGATTTGCTTATGGATGGAGGCACTTCTGGCAGTGCTTTTCAATTAAAAAAAAAACAAACCAACAAGCTACAATGAAATGAGAGCAGAGAAACAGAAGGGAGAGGAGGAGATCAACAGGGGCAAAGGAAAATACGGGGAGGAAACCAATCTGTGTGTTCATGCAAACATTGCACCCAATGGATGGCCACACAGCAACTGGGAGGAAGCAATAGATCCCTGAAAAATGAGAGGGAGATGGACCAACTCACGGACATGCAACTGATTTTGGTAATACCAACTTGGAGCAAAGGAAAACCTGATCATTATGGAAAATAGAGAAGGAAGCCACTGCAGGGGGAAGTTGCCACAATAACCAACGTTCAAACACGAGCTGACAAGAAAGCAAACACTAGAGAAAACCACATGTGGGGTGGAAGACATTGATGAATTGAAGGAGATGGGATAAGGGAAGATACATCTGATTTACTTATTGTGATGCAGTGGAAGCAGCCACAAGAGATGTTAGACACGTCCTACCAGGTACTTCTGTCAATAAATGGTGACCTGACAGCAAAAATGCAAAATATTGCAGGTCAAGGTCCCTTCAATCCATTGACTTCAGTGGGGTCACACCCACAACTTCTTTTACCTAAGATTTTTGAGCAAAATGGTTTCAAAGTCCTTCTTTTTACACCACACCAGTGAAGAAATGGGTAGAAGGATTTGGCTTCCATGTGTGGGAGCTGGACTTTGCCCCAGCCCATCCACAGCCTGCTCACATCCACCATTTCTGCTTTTGCACCCAAGAACAAGCCCAACATCACCAGCAGGTGAAGTTCTTTGGGGGAAAAAACTGGAACTGGGCGTTTGCTGAGCAATTGCCCCTTAAGGTGAACAAACAGATTTTGACTGCGACGGTGGAATTCATTTCACCTGGTCTAAGCTATTTATCTAGTTTTCTGCTGGGACCAACAGCAAGGAACAAATGAGTCCAGCAGGTGATTCACCACACCTGGGGTGGTACCTGGGCTGTGTTTGGTAAACTGCCCGCTGGGTGTACCTCTGTCTTTCCTCTGACTTCAGCTGGTGAGCTCAGAGTAGGTGATGAGCTCTTGGATGGGCACAGACTGATGATGTGAAGTCCACCATGAGTCAAGGAGGTGAAGCTGCAATCTGATCGTCAGCTGAGATGGGCTGGAAGTTGTGCTCCTTCACTAGAAGCTCGAAACAGCTCAGTGCTTGGGGACTTCCACCCCATTCAAGGGGTTTTTCACGAAGCCTCTGCATAATTTTTTGGGTTTGTTATGTAATTAATCATCCACTGTGATGATACAACATGAGGGGTTGAACAGCTGCTACTAAAGTCGGTGAAAAATTCCTGTGTGAACTTTGTTAATCACTCCAAGTGCATCCAAGGGTTCTGCCCATCCATGAGGAGGGGAGGGAGCCTGTGAGGGGTCTGAGGTACTTGCACTGCTTCTGACCTCGTGGCTTTGGAGAAGGGCCTTGTGCTCCCTGATCCACATGAATTCGGAGAGTGTCTTTGGAAAACTAAGATCCCACTCCACTGCCTGCACCAGATGCCTCCAGTCAGGGTTTCCACTGTACTGGGGTGAAAGATTGAGACAGTGATGAGTGAAGTGCCATCCCTCCCTACACATCATCATGTCTCCATCAAGGGTTATCTAGGAGATAGTCTAAATACAGCCCAGAGCCGCCTTCTGCCTCAGGTTCTCCCCTTTTGTGGGAACAGCAGGGCCTTCCTTGTGGAGGGAACAGAATTTCACTCAGTAATATAAGAATCCGGTGACATTTTAGCTGCCCCACAATATCCTGTCAGGATCCAGATGTTGTTTCCATGGCATAAGACTCACACAAGTTTTAAACCTGGGCAACTGGGTGTCCAGAATGACCTGAGTGGGCAGTTGGATTGTGCACTTCTCTGGAAATGATTTTCTGCCAAATCTTCCCCCCCACCCCCGCTTCAGTCGAGCTGGGTAATGCTCCAGCCAAAAGGAAAAGATCATTTATTTCCCAATATTTGGAGCTGGCCACTTTGCCTCCATGATCCACGGTGTCCTTCCCTTCACTCTCCACCCCTGAGGAGGTTTGTCCTCAGGCAGATGGTTTGGGTCTGGTGGTACCAGGGAAAAGGGAGACAATATCATCCAACCAAGCAACCCAGATGTAAAAAACAAAAGTAAAAATGGATCCTAATTCCATCCTCTTACATGCTGCTATCCAACCTTTCCTTTAGCTGGACAGATGGCTTGGGCAGGCCCCATCAGTTCCACATCCAACCTCTTCAAAGACAGTGGAGTTACCTGCGAGGGGTGAAATTGGCCTCATCTCTTTTCTTTCTGTGAAAGAAATGGAAAGTTTAGGAGTTGGTTTTTGTTTTGTTTTCTTGGTTTGGTTTAGTTTTAGAATTTGGGGGCTTCTCTTTCTCAGAGAAAATGGAAATATGGGGAGGGAAATGCACGACATTTTCTGTTCCTTGGCCCCTGATGTGTCTCTCTTGGTTCAGTGTCATGCCCAGCTCCGATGGTCTTCTCCAAAGCATTTTGAAGTCTCCAGAATTGTTCCCCATCCTTATAAGGGGCTTCACATACAGAACTAAAGCAGTCAGGGTTTAATTCTTGGAGGGGATTGCAGTGACAACCACACCACAAAATCCCAGGTGGCCCAGAAACCCCTCAGTCAGCACTGACCACATCAGCCCTGCAGACAGAAGTGATGCCTTCTCAGCTGAGCATTGCAGGATTTCTGTGCTTGCAAGCCTCAGAAGGCAATTTCTTCTGCCTCTCAATCCAAGATATAGTTGGTGTTTTCAGGGCATTCAGAGGTTTTGCCACAGAGGTGTCCGTGGGTTATGTTACATGTGTCACGTGTGGTCACACGCCTGTCATGCCCCCGCCCTTAAGTTCATATACAAGTGAAACACTCTGAGCTTTGGAGGTTGCTCTTTTTCTTTTAGCTTCAAAGATTGGTTTCAGTGCTGAAAATCCTGAGCTTGACGTTCCTGGGGATATTCAGGGTTACAGCCTGAGCACAGTGCAGGAGCCAGGAGCTGTGAAATCAGTCCTAGGATCTGCACTGTGGGAATTACTCCAGCCTTCCCTTGATGCTTTAATGAAATTGCTTTGGGAAGATGAAAAAGGGCCGTGAAAAGGCATCAAATCAAACTGCCCTGCAGATATTGGCCATTGCAGCTGGTTAAATAGGGTGTCCATAGGAAAACAACTCCTGGCTCTTCCAGAGACCTGCTCCAAGGCTGTCAGTGGTGGAGTGAGCGAGTGAGTGGGGTGTTTGCTCAGATCTGTCCTTCCTGTGCCCAAGCAGCTGTTGGGGTGGCATGAGAAGCTGCAGAAAGAGCCTTAGATGATGGGAGAGGAGGTGGGCTGGGCAGGACGAGATCTCATCTCTTCTTCATACCTGTACGTCTCCTCTTTTCTACCTCCTTCAACCTAAATCCTGGCTGTTTTAGTAGGGACCTCTTATTGTGAAAGAATCCTCTCACTGGGCAGCAGTGGTGGGGTGTGGCTGGATTGTCTCGTTCATGGCTTACCCCTTCCATCCTCATGTTTCCTGCCCTCTCTTATGTAACAGAAGTTGCTGATCTGCAGTTCACCACCCACCTGGCAGGCCTCTGTTAGCATCTGTGGGGTGCAGATCCCTCAGTTTGATGGGAAATGAGGTTCCATTCTGAAAAAAAAAAACAAGGGAAGTTTAATCCCCATTCCTGACAGTTCCAGTGTCTTCATGGGCTTGGGCGTGTCATTCTGCTCCCACTTTGCTGCAGTTCCCAGAGGTGTCTTTGGTGCATCTCCACCTTGGAGGAGGAGATTTGATTTTCTCAAGCACAAACAAGAGGCCAGGAGTTAACTCCCAGGCAGTGGTACCTGGAGTGGGACTTGGAATACAAAGCAAGATGCTTAAAGGCAAGGAATCTACATGTGAGCTGGGTGCTTAAACTCCCATACAAGCCAAATTATGGGCTCCATTTGCCTAAATTTAGCATTTAGGATTGAACTAAATTATTGAAATAGGCGTCTAGAGCCATTTGGGATGCTCCAGGGTACCCCACTGGCTCCTGAAAGTTACTCTGGAAGAGTTTGGTGTTCCCTTAAATCTCATGGCATATCTAACAGATCCATACAGATGCTTCTCCATCAGATATGGGTGTTTAGATGTCTGATCACATGGAGACACAGGCCTGTAGGCATCCACAAGTGTGTATCTTAGTCTATGAGCTGGATCCCACTCTGGATTCCTGAATCTCAAGCCTTTAGTGATTTTAAGATGGAAAACTGCCTGGGCTCGCTTAAACCAATTCTGCTCTCACTTAGGCTGATATAAATCAGGTACAAGTGTATCAAAGGGAGCAATTCAGGTAATTATTCTGTAAGAATAATTATTTGAACCCACTTTATTGCCTGGTTGGATCCTGAGAGAGCGTCTCTGCTCCTCCTGTGGGTGAGCACATGGACATGTCCCACCAGGTCATCCACAGGCAACATCCTGCTGTTCTGTGAACACCATCCTCACAGAGAATGCTCCTGAAGCCACAGGAGTCTTTTCCACAAGGCTTGGTCTTCTCTTTCTGTAGACCTTTTCTTACCCATGTCCTGTGGACCAAGGGAGGTCTTGGGCAGCCCTGCATGGAAGTGGAGAGTGGGGAAAGCTTCAGGAGACGCTTTCCCCATTTTCCTTTGTTTTCCAAGTGTCTTCTTGTTATTTATTAGTATTTATTTATTTCTCACCGTTCGTTCCACTCCACCAAAAACCCCCGAAGGCATTTCAGCCACAGACATGGGCTAAGAAGCAGCTGAGTAACCCCCCGTGTTCGTGAGGGGCAGCACCATCATGCCAGAGCTCCTTCCCACTTGGAAAGCACGGGAGGCCTGAGTCTTTTCAAATCAGGCTCCCAAAAACTCCAAAATCCTCCTGTGCACGATCAAACCCCCTGGTTCCCTCCGGCATGGTCTCCTCCAGACCTGGTTGTCCCACTGCCCAGCTGTCCCCAAGCTCAGCTTTACATCCCTTAACCTCAGTGGAGACTCACTCGATCTGTCTCTTCTGCCATCACTTTCTGTCACTCCCAGGACAAAACCTGCCCGAACAAGGCCTGTCACAGCTTTGGGCTATCTGACAAGCCCACCAGCAGCGTGGAAGACATAAAACACAAACCTGTAGTGCCCCAGGGGATTCTCCCCCGGTACAAAACACGCTTGTCCGGCGGCCGAGGACAAGTACCTTCTTGTGAGTGGGGTTTTTTTCGCCGTTGCTTTCCCTTCCCACAGACTGTCTGCCTGATTACATCGCCCTCTTCAAAGCCACCTCACTGTCTGTAACCCTTCCCCAGCCTGCCCCTGCCCTCACCCCACCCCAGCACCCCTCTGTACAGACTGCATGTATGATACAACCTGAAATTCCAAAGCTATTGTACAAAGTAGAGTTGTCACCTTTGTTTGGTTTGGTTTGTTGTTTTTTTTTTTTTCTTTTTTTCTTCTCAGTATTTTGTTAAGTCTGATGATTTTTTTTTTATGATTATTTATTTTATGAATAAATGTATATATTAGTAAGAGTATATATAAATAACTCATTGGGACAGTGTTGTTGCTCTGCTGTTGTGCTTGTGACCTCATTGGCTTTTACCCTATTTTCTACTGACAGCACACTAGAGATGTCTTGTAACTGTTTTTTGTTACCAGTTAAGTTTGATAGATGTGTTAACTTTATAATGAAAATTAAAAAAAAAAAAAAAAAAGGCATCATCAATTTTAACATGTGTTTGGGTATTTTCTTGATGGGATGGTATTTCATATCACAGGCTGAAATACAGTAGGGAAGAAAAATGTGTTCCCCTTGTGGGACAGGAGTTGTGTGGTTTGGAAGAAGAGATGCCACCTGTGGTGGCACCATTTAACCCATTCCCACCTGCTGTGGTAGGTGACAACCCCACTGTGAGTAAAAGAAATACGCTTAAACTGCCACAAATCCATTTCCCAGCTGAGCATTGCTAAAACAAGGACTCAGTTTCTCTTTCCAGAAGAATAAAAGCCCGACATGGGAAGGACGTGACTTTTCACGATGTCCCTAGAAGGCTCTGAGAAATTTTGTGCTGGTTCTGCCAACTCCAGTCATTTTCTTCCTCTGTTAGTGCTTTAGGCTGGGAGCCTCTTGGACAGTCCTGCAACCTCCAAGGCTGTAATCATGCTGGAAAAGGGAATAGATTGCTGGGAATGAGCATCAGGGTATAATTAGGGGGAGACTCTGGGAACAGGAAAGACAGGGAAAATCAAGTTCTTCCTTTCATTGCAGCCTACCATGGCTGGCCTTCCACTGCACCTCCCAGAGAAATCTGCTTCCAAAGGAAACTCTTGGCTTCTTTTGGGAAAGTTCACAGCCTTTCCCATTCCTCTGTCCTTAGTGAGGAAAGGTATCCTCTTGGAAAGAGGTCATTGATTCAGAAAGGAGCATAGCTTCTCTTTGGAACTTTCAGTTTGACTGGGTTCGTTGCAGAGGTGGTGGGTTGGTTGAAGAGGTGGTGGGTTGGTTGAAGAGGTGGTGGGCTGGTTGTAGACATGGTGAGTTGGTTGCAGAGGTGGTGGGTTGGTTGAAGAGGTGATGGGTTGGTTGTAGAGGTGGTGAGTTGGTTGAAGACGTGATGGGTTGGTTGAAGAGGTGATGAGTTGGTTGAAGACGTGATGGGTTGGTTGAAGAGGTGATGAGTTGATTATAGAGCTGATAGGTTGGTTGTAGAGATGATAGGTTGGTTCTAGAGGTGGTGGGTTGGTTGTAGATGTGGTGAGTTGATTGCAGAGGTGGTGGGTTAGTTGTAGAGGTGATGGGTTGGTTGCAGAGGTGATGGGTTGGTTGAAGAGGTGATGAATTGATTATAGAGCTAATAAGTTGGTTGTAGAGGTGGTGGGTTGGCTGCAGAAGAGATGGGTTGACTGTAGAGGTGATGGGTTGAGTACAGAGCTGATAGATTGGTTGTAGAGGTGGTGGGTTGGCTGCAGAAGAGATGGGTTGGCTGTAGAGGTGATGGGTTGGTTGCAGAGGTGATGGGTTGGTTGCAGAGGTGATGGGTTTTCTGCAACAGAAACAGCTGCAGTGAGACAGGGCAGAATTTCCAGGGTCTCTGTGCCTGTTCACCTCCCACCCCACCCAAACAGGAACAGATCAGATCCCACAGGTCTCCTTGTGGCCTTCACTTAGGGGAGATTCCAGCCACCCAACCTGATCCCTCACAGACCAAGTATCTCCTCTAAGACCATTCTTGACGACTCCTTTAGAGCCAATGGAGGGATTTCAGCACATCCACAGATTTATCCCACTGATTTAAAACACAGACTTCAGTTTGTATAAACCACCTTCCAGAGAAACACTTTTTTCTCTAAAGAAACACATTTATAAATGAAAAAAAGCACCTTTCCCATGGGAAGGGAGGGAAGCAGCACACTGTGATGCCCCAGAAAAAATATCCCCACCCCAAACACGCCTCCCCCACGCCAGGCTTTGGCTGACACAGGTCAAACACCACGGAGAGCTTTCAGCATACCGGGCTCAGCATATTTTCCAGAAATAAATGATAAACATTCTTATTAAAGAGCACTTGAGATAAGTTTATTTGTCAAGCTGTGTTGCCTGCTCCACAAGGTTTGAGCAAGAGCCTTTTTTGGTTTGTTATTTTAATAGGAAAAACTGAGAAATGAGTGATCATCTCTTTTGCTCTCACCTTACACACGCTATTAACCCCTACAGACCCTTTTAGGAATAAAAGAAAATATGATTTTGGTAACTTGCTGATGCCTCCTGACCTGGATTTTTCAGGACTATGGAAGCTGTTGAAGTCTCCCTTTTTTTCCAGAACAGTCCTTTCCCTCTCCATGGGAAGGAAGCACAAACCATGGTCACATTTAGCCATGGCAGTGGCCTTTGCTCATGACAAAGAGGTCGCCTGAAACTGTTCCACTACCAAGTGGCAGCTTTGATACACAGAGCCAAGAGTCAAATCTTATTCCCAAGCATAATTTAAGGATTGATGTGCACACAGGTCCTGATGCAGAGATGTAACCAGGTACCAAACAATCAGCAGAGTTGAGAGCTCCATGTTTCTCTGAGAAACAGTGCACTGAACGTGGTCAAAGGTTTGTGTCCCAGCAAAAAATAATAGAAACATAGAATGGTTTAGGTTGGAAGGAACTTTAAAGATCATGTCCTTCCACCCCACTGCCATGGGCAGGGACATTTTCCACCAGACCAGGTTGCTCCAAACCTCATCCAACCTGGCCTTGGACACTTCCAGGGATCCAGGGGCAGCCACAGCTTCTCTGGGCAACCTGTGCCAGGGCCTCCCCACCCTCACAGGGAAGAATTTCTTCATTGTATCTCACCTAAATTTCCACTCTTTCAGTTAGCCTATCACTACAGTTCCTGATGAACGGTCCCTCTCTGGTTTCCCTGTATCCCCCTTCACGTACTGGAAGGTGCTGTGAGGTCTCCACACAACCTTCCCTCCTCCAGGCTGAGCATTCCCAACTTTCTCAGCCTGCAAAATAAGCACTGACCACGTTCCTCCTGAGCAAACCACGGCCAAATTCAATTCCTGGTAGCGCTTCATCCCCTCTCCGGACTGCTTTCCATGCACAGGCTTCCCAGTCGCGTACAAACAGTAGTCTGGGATGTGCCGGATACATAGGACAGGTGAAAGCTGGTCCGTGTGTGTGGTGTGAGCTCAAGGCACCTGAGACTGCCCTGAGTCCTCGTGCACCAGTTTGGTGGAATCAAACCCCCCACAGTCAGGCAAATCTCCACGTGAACAAGGCACCCAAAGCGTCCACAAACTCACAGACTTGCCACACGGGCTTCACTGGTTACAGGGAGTAGGATTCAGCTCGTGGATTCACACGCACCAGGGTAGGTGCCCACAGAACCACAAGCAGGCATAGGGATGCCCTCGGGGCATTCCCATCTGGAGTGTTCTGCCTGTCCTCCAGGTGCTATTCCAGAACCACCTCAAGCCTCCTGCAGGCCTGTGTCGTGTCTGGCAGCTCCAGGAAGATGTCTCAGACACCCCAAGATGTGTCACCAGGCACCAGACACTTTAGTCAAGTGACAATTTGCCTCAGTTTGAGGCCTGACCTTCAAGTTCCCGTTATTGTTGGTGAAGTCCAACGAGGGATTTATTCCCCATAAGGGCTGAGGGTTCCTTGGATCCCTTTGGCCGTCTGCAATGCCATGTGGACTTGGCCCACACAGACCCTTTAGGAGGTCCATGTCCCTGTGGACTGGGAGGGGGATACCCAGAGGAATTACACTCAGATCCCACAGATGCTACTGGTGTTCAGTCAAGCACATTGAAAATTCCATCTCCAACAGCTATAAACAGGAGCTTGGAGCCTTCAAGCACACGGAGGCAGCACATCACGTAGTGCCACCCAAATTAAGTTGTCTTAACCTGCCAGCTGAATGCCATTTGAGCAATTAGCCCAATACAACACCCTTTGAAGCTGTGAAATCCAGCTGAAAGCAACCCCTGACCAGCAGCCACTCTGTGGCCCAATAAAACCTGAAAGGCTTTGCCACCTCGTTGCTACCCAGCCTGGCTTTGGAATTTGCTTACTGATCTCTTTTATTTGCAGGTGTGGAGGGATTTTTCCCCCACCTCATGGAGTCATTTGGAGGCACATAGCCAGATTTGCATTCCACAGGGCTACGATCCGGTCTGGGATTTGCCTGCGAGTGTCAACAGGTGAAGTGTTCACTAATGAACTTGGTGGTGGTGTTAAGGTGAGGTCAGCTCCTCTGTTTCTCTTCAAGTTGGTTTCATGCAAGGACAGCAAGGTTAAATAGACTTTAACAGTGATTTAAAATAGGTCTGTGCTCTGGACCTGCAGCTTTGAACCCTTGTTCCGTTCTCCCTGGTTCCTGCACGTCCCAACACCCTAAATGACATCTACTCTTCTGTCAGAGAGGAGGTACAGCAAGGCTGTGTATCACCAAGCCCTTGAGCTCCCAGAAATAAACTGGCCCTATAATATTTTTTTTTCCCGGAATATGTGAGTTAATTCTCGGTTCTGTGCGTGGGAAACAGTGGTGATTGATAAGTGATGAGGTGCCTACTTGCTTCAGGGAGGACTTCTTCCATGCAGGCATCCAAGGAGAGCCTTGAACCTGTTTGTTCTGTCCTAATCAATGCAGTTGGTTTATGCAGGAAGCGTCTTTCGTCCTGGGAATGTCGAGGTCTTTATGGCAGCGTATGGAAATCCAAGTGGAAGCCTCCCCTCCCTATCAGACAGAGGCTTGAACCTGCAGCCCATATCCTGACTGAGTCACCAGCTGTCTCCAGGTGCCTGGTAACTCCAGCCCAGTCTTGAGCAACCTCACCGGAATTCTGCTTTCAACAGACTGCTGCTTTCCAGGGGGGAAATGCTTCCTTTGGAATTTCTGTTCCTCACGCTGCTCCCTCAAAGGCAACACACCTGAATTCCAGGTGCTCTCAGAAATGAAGTAACTTGGGTCCTACTCACTCCCTTAGACCCGAGTTGATGGTAGAGACCACACAGGAGCCTTTGTCTGGTTGATGAGAATGAATATGGGGGAATTTTTTGACCAAGACTTACCTATTTGCACATGGAATAAGATGAGACACAGCCCCTCCAAACACCTACAGATGGTTTTATCTTCCACATTGCTATCCTAGGCCAGGCATTTGCAGGGGATTTCTCCCCTCCAGGCTTTCCATGGTGTCAGTTGGGACAATATGGTGTCTCAGTGAAGTGGAGAGGGCAGGACAGGTAAATAGCCCTGAAGTGGGCGAGGGAAGGACTGTGGCTGGCATGAACAGCTAAATCAACAAGGAAACTTGTTCCTGGTTCAGCCATGGAGTGGGAACACCATCCTCCAAGCACCACAGTCAGCCAGGAGGAGATTGACACACAGAGGGCTGGCAAGGAGCTCCCCTTTTTGGCTTGTTAATGAGTGATAATTGAGTGGTCCTCAAGAGCTCTGAATAAGCTCCCTGGCTGCCCAGCCGCTGCTACAGCCTGGCAGCCACTGCTGGACACACCTCAGCTGAGCAGCAGATGTTGTTCCTGCCAAGGAGAGGATGGTTGCACGTTAAAAGGCAGCAGACACACTCTAAATACAGAATAAAACCCCACCAAAATGCTGGCTGTGCAACCCCGGTTGAATTCTTTTTCCTCCCCTTTAATTAGGATGTTTTGATATCTGGGGAGCACAGTGAGATCCTGGTGCCACTGTTCTTGTGATAGCCTTGATCCTAATGATAATCCTTGTCTTGTGATGGGATCTCTGGGCTCATCACAGCTGGAGACCATACCCCGTCAGAGGGGATGCACAAATGCAGAACAAGGTGGTGGGCCCTGCCCTAAAGAACTTCCAGTTCAAGTGATCAGGTTTTATCTATCTCTGGTTGCATCCACAGTGATGCTGATAAATAAAACCAGTTCCTGACCACTGCTGTGGGCTGCCTGAAAGAGTTTTAGTGTAAAACAACCTTACCCAAGGAGGCCACACAGCTGTACATACCAAGCTGATGTCTTGCAAGTCATCTAAATGTAGAAAGAATCATCAGATTATTAACAGTAAAATTCCGGGCTTAAGCAGAGAAAAGTCAGGCCCACTTCTTAGCATCGTTTATCACGCACGTAATGCCAAGGAAATTACCTTTTTTCACTTGTGGCTTGCAATTAGTACAAGCCAATAAAAAGACTTAATGTCCTGCTGGGTCATCAAGCGTGTGGTTAGACCTTGCTGGCAGGAGGAAGGTGGGAACTGCTCCGTAAGCACGGGCTGCATGGTGCAAGATGGCACAGTCTGCCAAAGAAATCCTCGGGGCAGCCAGGCTTTGGGAGACAACAGTGGATATGGAACAAATATCCACCATTTCTCGTAATATTAAACCTGGGAGACACCCACTGCAGTTAGCAGGGTGAAAACAACAAAAAAATGTTGTGTTTTTTTATTCTCATGGGGTGCTGTTTGATGGTAGGAATCTCTGCCATGGGGAGCTGTGGATATTTAAATTTACCTGAGTTTAAAGAGCAGCTGGGCAATATTCACCAAAGGAAGACACAAGAGGAGTTTTTACACTGGGAGACAAAACTCTTCCATCAGAAATCCCAGATGGGGGTTGCTGGGAGTGGAATTATCACCCTGGGTTTGCCCTGTTCTGCCCTTCAGGCAGGAGATGAGGCCAACACAACCTCCCGTCTGATCCCGCCCATGTATTCATCAACACGAAGCGAATCTGGGAGAGACTAATACTCCTTCGGCACTTCGGGGAGGAATGACTTTCAGAAAAAAACTGATTTAATCTCTCAATCTGACTGGGAAAAAAAAAAAAATGAAGCCAGTAGAAAAAGTGGTCGTTTCACCTCACCTTAGAAAGATTAAAAGTCTGACAAGCCTTTCCAGCCGAGAGAGAGAGAGCGGGACATGTCCAGCAAGTGCTTTACATGACCAACCTTGGGTGTCTGTTTTAAGAGATGAACCTCCCCCTGGGGGTGACTCTCCTCTCCCTTGACCACAAAGCAAGCCTGGGCTGACTCACTTGGACATGGGCATCTAACTTTTAGAGGTGCAAATTAGGGCTGACGAAACCTTCCCAAAATTGCGAGCCTCGCCTCAGATTTGCAGGAATCTCAGTTGTGAGAAGTACCAAAAGGAAGGTATTAAGCACTAGTAAAAAAGCACATTATTTCAAATTTTTTTGGGATGGGTTAATTAAATTTTGGCACCGAAAGTTTTTCTCAGGTTTTCGTGTCAGCTCCCAGCCCAAAAATAGTTCTTCCTGAGAAGTCTGCAATGCTTTCCAGGAGAAGGAGAAGTTTTGATAATCGCAGGACTTGAAGATTGAAGGCCACTCCTAACTAGGGAGAAACTTGTAGCAAACTTCATTTCTGACCAAAAAAGTGGCCGCAACGTCTGTCCAGGCCATGAAACAAAATATCCTTAATGGGATTAATCTGAACAGACTCTGCTCAGCTGCTGAAGAAGCACAAAAGGTTTGAGTTGACTCAGCTGGATTTTGACTCTGTGGCTGCAAGGAAGAGTCAAATCTTGAAGGTGTTCAAACCCAAACTCACTTCACCGAGTCTTTCAGAGTATTCCAGAGGTGGGGAGTGGGCTCCTCTTCCAGACTCAAAGCCATCAGAGCTGTTGTCTTTCACTTCCTCAAGGCAAAGGCTTCCTGTCAGATTGTAAATCCAGGTCGGGGGTGACTTGGAAGAGTAAATTTAAAGGGGCTGTGGCTCCACAAGGGACACAAACTCAGCTTGTCCTGCAAAAAAAACGTGGATGTCCTGTGGGGAAAGAGAAAATTCTTTGGGACGTTTCTTTCCTAACCTGCCGTGGATTGACTAACAAGCAGAATAAAACCATCTGTCCCATTGGAAACCAAAGTCAGTCACGATTTTTAAGGACAGAGGAAGTTGTACCTACTTATTTCGGGACCTCTTTGTCTCAGAAATGTGCAATTCCGTATGTAATTCCCACTTTTACCTGGAATATTCTGAAGTGTCAAGTTGACACAATGGTCTCTCACTGTAAAACTCTCAAAAGAAGTAGGAGGAAAAAGCTGCTTCAGACTTTGGATCGTTTGAGTCTTGGGTGTCCAAAGGATGAAAACCTTGGGAATCAGCAGTTTGGAGAAACAACAGAGGTTGGAAATGAATCCTCTGTAGGCACCTTCTCCATGCTCTAAATTCATGGTTGGATGTTCTTCTTTGACTACTCCACTCCATCTTAGGCACTCTGCATTTTGAAACCCCCTCATTAAAGCTCCTCTGAGCTCCAAAGTGACCTTCTTAGCACTAATCTTTAGCAGAGCTGCCATGGGCAGCCAAACCCCCTTGATTTAAAAAGCTCCAGGGAATATTTATTCAAGCCTTCTCAACCCAGGAGATGCCCCAAACCCCGCCCCTGAAGCAGAGTATCTCTTGAGATGGTGAAAGACCAACTCCACGCTTCTTGTTTCATAAAGACAAGAGTTACAAAGCTGTAAATGAGCATTTTTCGATAGGACACGAGTTCCAGTTTTAATTCCCTTGTTCACCGGGGGAGCGTGGAGGGACATCTGGTGGTTAAATAATTTTCTGCAAGCGAATTGCAGAAAACGTGTCTTTGGGGATGTGTTTTTGGCAGGTGGGGGGAGTTGTCTCCGGAAAAAGTGCCTCTGAGGAGGCTCAGTGCAGCAAAGATGGTCAAAGGTGGTCGGTGCCAAGGAGCTTTTCTGCCAGAAGGGCCTCAAGAAAGTTAATTTTAATTTTTTATTTCTTTTACGGCACAAACCACCACTGTGCAGGTACACAGCGGTGGACATCCTGTGCCCCATAGATGTCAAAAATATATAGAAGAATGATAAATTATGTAAAATCTATTTAGAGAAGAATAAAAACATCTCAGTGGGTGTTTGGAGAGAAACAGGGAATACAAGCAAAATCTTATGAGTTCTAATCCTGGCTTCAAGCCCGTATTTCTCATCCCAGACCTCTTTCATGTCACCTCAGAGGACCAAAGGGTAGTGATCAATTAGGTCTCGATTTCTCATTTTCTGGAAGAGAGAAGGTTTTTCTGCTATTAAGTTGCCAGAGAAGATCTTCTTCTGCACTTGGCAGCAGAGATCCAGGTGGGGAAGAGGGTTGGTTGATCCCTGCAGTCCTCCAAGGCAAAAATCTGACCAAAGAGAATATTTACAGCATTAAATATAGAACTTGGAACGTAATCCTACAGAAGATTCCTACAGAATCCTCCTAATTCTCCACTGCATGACCAGTGCAGAACCTTCTCGAGATCTTCAGGTGTGAGGGCTGAGGCATCGGTGTCTCCACCAAGACACACCTTTGCTGGTTGCAAATCCCTCCAGGCTCTGAACTTGAAGAGTCACCAGCAGAGGAATTTTTTCTCGAATTTTCTACCCAGAGGATGAAATAAAAGCCAAGGAAAAAACGCACCAAAATGAGCCTCATTCTGGACTGTTGCCCCAGATTACGTGGTTTTCCCATGGTTCCTGGTACCCCAAGACCTGAAGGGCAGCACAGAGCTGGTCACTACCACTATCCCTGTTTTGCTATGGAATTCAAGGTACATGGATCTTCAGTGGCTGTTGTTTGCTGTGAAGTTCCCATCCCCGAAAGTGCTTCCGCAGCGACATGCATCACTCTTTGCTCCACTGTGTTGGACAAGGTTTTGAGGTCAGCACTTCAGTCAGGCCCAGGAGGCCAAGAGTGACAGCACAGTGATGGACAGACCTGCTTCTGAGGTCACCCTGAGCATCACCCAGTGACAACCGTTGTCCGTGGTTTTCCACCGCTACAGAAATTCCCCAAGGTGCTTTTGCTTCAGGCAAGTTGGAGCACTTTGTCCTGAGCAAGAACCCAGGTCCAGGCCCATTTCCTCACCAAAACCAGGAGTGTAACCAAACCCTCCTGCCAGTGATGCCTCCCAGTGGTGACGCTTTATTTTCGTAGGATCATGGAATCACAGAATGGTTTGGGTTGGAAGGGACCTTAAAGATCATCTCGTTCCACCTCCCTTGCCATGGGCAGGGACACCTTCCAGTAGCCCAGGTTGCTCCAAGCCCCGTCCACCCTGGCCTTGGACACTTCCAGGGATGAGGAAGCCACAGATTCAGCTGTGTGACCCCAGCACAATGCCCCTCATGGTCTGTAATAAAACTCCATCCGCATCTTCCCTGTGATGGAGCAGACGACACTAATCTTCATTTTACAAATGAGGAGCAGAAGCACAAAATAACCAAAGGGTGAGTTGGCCTCCTCAAATTAAGAGGTCAGGTCTCTTGCTGCCTTCGGGACAGCATTCTGCAAAGCCTGCTGGAATGATTTCCCACACCTTGAGCTTACAGCCTCGCTCTGCCCTGGACATGGATGGGATAAATCATGCTCTAGACAACAAAACCTCTCTAATTAACTGTAGAAGGTGAAAGACTACCTTGAATTAGACATTGATTTTTGATAGAAAATGTGAGATGGGTCCCACAGCAAATAATTTCCCCAAGGTTGCACCTGCAACATGGAGATGGAATCCCTGCATCCCAAGGGCCAGTCCCTCAATCCAACCCTTGTAAGAGCCCTTTCGCCAACATTTGATCCACATATTGGGTAGAGAATCGGTCTTGCAACACACTGACCTTGCAGCCCTTGCTCTCCAGAGCTGTCCGTTGGAATTCCTTAGGAATTGTCTCTCACGGAAGCCCAACCTGTCCAAATGATTGCAGCTGGAAAAGGCCCCTGCTCGTTCTGAGCAGAGCTTGATGAGATAAGGCTCAGCTGGGAGGCTGCAAACCATTCCCCACCACAGGGCACAATTGAATCCACCCCCTTCATTTGTCAGATCTCTCCTAATTTTGACTAATCGAGGTGAGAGGAAGACCTTGTGTACCCAGGAGAACATTTCTCTGCTCCAATCGTATCTGATGGCCTAATAAAAGATAGTCCCCCTCCCCACAAACCCTCAGTGGCCCGTGTTCACTGGAGCTTTGATTTTCCCTTGAATTCATGAAGGATCTTTCACCACAAAAACAAGCGCCTGGCCACTTTTCCCAGCAATACTTGACTAGAGGAGAACATCCTGATTTTCTTCACCCCCCAAAAAAGCTCAGATTACTTATTTTTCATCAAATTAGTAGAACCCATGCAGGCATCTCTCCTCTGGGGTGGTTGATATGGAGGCTCTGTGGCTCAGAGATGCTTTGTGATGCTGCCTGAACATCATAAGTTATTTTCTTTTATCATTCCCTCTGGCTGACAAAAAAGAGAAGCATCAACCTCCACCACGGACAGGATTGGATGTTCCTGCAGGCAGGTCACTACCAAGCAGTGGAGACTTCCCAAAAGAGCCAAAAGACAGTGGATCCGCTTAAAAACATTTTAAATCCAGCCGAGAATATGCAGGTGATGGGAGCTGAGCCACACAAAAGGTGCTTGGCAAGAGGTAACGGGGTGGGAGAATTAACGAGGAGGTGGGAACTTCTAAGTCCAGTTATCAAACAGAAAGATGAAAAGGTTTTGTCCACAGGTGACCTGCTGGCATCTTCAACCTTTATCACAGGGACTGCAACCAATTTTGTCTGACACGTGTTCACCCTGAAAAGGCAACAGGTACCTGATCTGAGCTGGTGGGACGAGTCCCACCTCATGTCTGAGAAGAGAAATCACCTGAAGAAGGGTTTGTTGCATCACCACTCTCACAGGTGTAGGCTCAAGCTCTAAATTTTGTCTTCCTTTCTAATTAGCAAAGGGATAAAGGTTTGTGCAAAGAAGTTCACCCACCCTAAGACACCTGAGAGCAACAGCCTTCTGGAAGATCCTCTCATTGCAGTGACTGGAGAGGGAGACAAGGTGGGAAGCTCACGCTGGACCGTGTGTTTTAGGCAATGTGATTTTGAGGAGGAACACCCTATTTTTGCTACATGATGCTGCAGTTCAGAGCATGATCTGAGCATGGCCTTAACGTGGCCACACCACATCTGACCCTCCTGACATCAGACACCTCTCGATGTTCCCGTGTGCTGCTCTCCTCATACCCATCTGAGCTGCGAAACAAGCTCCCTCCTCAACAGGGGCAGTTCGTCCGGAATAAAATCTCTTTCCTCTGGAATAGTGGCACCACGGAAAGCTAATTCCAAAATAGCTATTCTGGTCACATTTGCCACCAAGACAAGTCCTAAGGAGATGTAAAACTGGCACCACAGACCTCAGGGCGTCGTGTCCCCCCATAGTGAGTTTCTCAAAAGAATGTCTATTGTCTTGCTTGCCTCTGACTGAGAGGTGATAAAACCAAGGAGCTGAGGGGAGCACAGAAAGGAAAAGCTCTGCTCTGTGGAGTCCTGCACGTTGCATGGGAAATCTGGGTAAACGTATTTTAATTACCTCCTTTTGTTTCCAGGACCATTTCGTGTAAGAGACCAGCGCTGCCCTCACCGAGCAGCCCAAAATCTCTGGGCGTTTCCACACTAGAATCACCAGATCTGTTTAAAAATCATGACAGCTCGGAGATGGCTCGTGCTGGATTCATGCAATTTATTTTCTGAGTGCTTGTGGGGATTTTTTTCTCCAACCTGGTTCTGAGCACTAAAAACCCGGCGAAGAGGGGGTTTTTTTTGTTTCTTTTCACACGCATTTTTCACGTGGCTGAGAATGCAAACACTGGGGAAAGTCCAGATATAAAAGGTCTGCAGCGTAATAATAATTTACCATAAGCAAGAAAAAACACAGGCAAAAAGTAGTAATAATCCAACACACAAAGACACACACAAAAATAAATGCAAATCGTATTTGTTCATCCTGATGTCCATTTAGGTAGAGGAAGCATCTTTAATAATTCGTGCAAACAAACACATACAAGAGTCTTTGAGTGAAACTATTAAACTTTTTCTGAGGTTATACAAAGCTTTTTTTACTTCGCAAAGGGAAAGCTGTAAGCAAAATACTCTGTCAGTTGGAAGCTCTACTAACTCTTGCTTTAATGATTAGCCATTAATGATGATATGGAGATTTGCAGCCAAGAAAAAAAAAATCATCTGTCAAATTGTCCTCTGCGAATTGTCATCCTTAAGCAGCTTCAGGGAAAGCTGGGGCTCGGTGCAAGGGGCACAGGCTGCAGTTTAATTGATTCCAGCAAAATCCAGAAGCCATCCCAAAATGAAAAACATGTTTGTGCCGGCAAACAGAGGAATCATTTCTGCGAAAAAGTGAAAAAGAGAGGGGTAGATTGTCAGGTTATTTCTGCTGTGCTGGGACTGCCAAGTATTTCTTACTGCCCTTTCACTTTTCCCATCACCTTTGCTGGTGTATTCTGCTCATCCAGGAGGATCCATGCGGATGGAGTAGCTCTGCTGGGTTTAGAGGGACCTTTCACGAGCAAGGATCACTCGTGGCAAGGTGGCCAGAAGAAGGTCTGATGCTCCAGTATCTCCAGGTATCTCCAGGCAGGGACCTTTCATTTTTAAATTGTTAATGAAGGGACGTGTGCACCACCAGCAACCACCACCCACCAAACCCAACTGTGAAATTGAATCCTTCCCATTTAGCCTGGATTTGCCTTTGATGCAGTTCCAGGGTTTAGGTTGCCTTATTTGCCTTTAATTTCTAATCCAGGCACAAAGCCAAGTTTAGGACACGTTGTCCCGTGTGTATTGGTATCTTCAGCATGGGCTGTAGCAGTTATATGAGCATCCTACAGCTCAAGAGGATCAGCCAAAATCCCCCTGAGCTCCAAAACTTGTGTCCAAGAAGATAGTTAGAGACGACCACAAGAAACAGGGCACTTTGGGAAGGATCCCTTGTCCTGAGGTCCTCCTCGTCTGATCTCCAAGCTTGTGATGAGGAAGGCTCAGTGTTACTAGGATGGGACATGTCCTTGAGAAGGTTTTGCTCCAATAAACACCATCAGTCACTCCTGCTTGGCCCCATCCGGGTGTTCCTCCTTCATCCTGACCTCAGGTGTCCAACAAAAAGTTCTGAGGAGTGGCTGGGGATGGGAATTACAGCAGGGAGAGTCATGGAGCACCTGATGGGCAGTGCAGGGTGTTCTCTCCTGAGTGTCCACAGGATGTGGCTGTTCAGTGGGGTGACACTCGTGTGTGATGCCTGAAAATGGGCAGAGAAGGATCCAGCCTCTCTTCCTGGTAGTGGTGCTGAGGTTTGACTAAGCAGGGAAATGGGTGTAAAGTCATGAGCTAATGTCTGAGGGATCTCCAGGACAGGATTCCTTAGAAGAGAATCTTCTTGTCATCTGCCCTGAAAGACCCAAGGATGTTTCTCCACTTGAAAAGGGCCAGGAGCAACATTACACACAGGTGGTGCAAGTGTTTTACCGGGGCATTCCCCCATGACCTCAGATGGGAAGCACGATGATGGAGCAGACAGCTGGAGAGGAAACATCCCGGGGTGGGATGGGGAATAAACATCTGCTCCAAAGGAAGGCAGTCAACAGCTTCCCTGTGTCTGGCTCATCACAAGAGGGTTTGGGTGCCTTGGGGTGCACTGAAATATCCACCTCCCCTGGCTGTGACTCACCGCTGAGATCCCTCAGCACCAGCACCCTCAGCGCATCCTCCATCCTTCTCCCACCCTTGTAGGTGATTCAAGCAAGCAGGGGTGGACTTGTCCTCTTGAGCAGTGCCAGGAGAACAAACAAAGCCCTCTCACACCTCCCTCCCAAGCCAGCATCACGCCAGGGGTGGAGAGACAACTCTATCCCTGGAAGTGCACACAGAAAAAAGACCCAACTCGAGAAAACACCGAGATAATGCAACTCCTCCCTGCTCCCAGCTGGCAAAGGAGCCCTGGATGCCTTCCCCCCCCCCCCCCCCGCCCAGTTTAAAACATCTCAGGCTTCCTGGCTGAACTTGGCTGAGGTCTCACAACATGAATAAGCTTCCCCTGTCTGGAAGCCAACTGGCAAGGACAGCTTGGATGGGACCCTCCGTTTGTCACAGGGAAAAAACGGCTGGTCCGGCTCTCCTTGTCCAGCCTCGCGCTGCCGGTCGGGAAATAAAGACAGAAGGTCTGTTTGTAACACTGAACACACAACCCCTTTCCAGCCTCAAAGGCACGGAGGCGGCACCAAATCCACCCTATTCACCGGGGTGACCTAGTTCTGTTGTCAGCAGGTTAGAGAGGAGCAAAGTTGAGGGAGAATATCCTGATGAGAGGGGTCTCCCCCAACGGGACAGTGAGTGCCCTTTTGTCCCTTGATTTTCACCCCCGTACACGAAATTCTGGGCTTGCCATCAGCGTTAGAACTCGCTGGGTCACGGGCCCATCCGGTTTTACGTCCGCTGAACTCTGCTGGCACCAAGTTCTTACACCAGGAGAAGGTCCAGCATCGGGTTTTGCCACCCCATCCCTGGTGCCGGCCACTGGTATGGTTTCTTTTGACAATTTTTAATTTATTTTTTCTTATTCCTTCTCCTTCTGCTCCGTCCCTGAGAAAGCCTGGAAAAGGTGGCACCAACTTTGCCCTCTGTGACCGTGGGCTTTCATCCCCCCAGTAGAAGTGGGATGCGCCACACTCCCCACACCCACTTTCTCTGCAACCTGAGGGACCTGAAGCCCAGCTGGGTTCCAAAATCCACAGCCTTTTCCTCCCATCTCCAAGACAATGCTGCTCCTCAACACATGCAGAGGAAAAACAGCCAAGAAAAGAGACAGCTCACACATGAAAAGCTACTTAAATAAAAGAGGAGAGTGATTAAATTGCTTGTCTGTACCTACCCTGATGGACTGAGGATGGGGAGACAGACACACAGACATTTCCCTATTGTCCTTTGATGACATTACACCAATTAAATACTTTTCTAAATTTAAAATGTATAGACATTTAAAAAAACACATGGCCCATTGTACAGCCAGCCCACCGAACAGCACGCTAATGATTTATTAACTGCTTATAAATGTTAAAAATAGAAGCTTGGAAGAAAACGTTTCCCTTTCCTCCTCCCTTTTCTGGTGGCGACTGTTAATAAAGGATTTAATCACCCATTTTACATCCTGTTTAAAAAAGAAGGGGCTTTCCTGATAACAGATGCCCCTCTGGCCAACTGGCAAGGAAAAGGGGAATGTATGAGGGATATAAATGTATTTCAGAGGACAGCCAACAAAAAGAGGGAGAAGGGGAAGAGAGAAAGAGAGGGAGGGAGGGAGGAAGAGGAGGAGGAGGAGAAGGGGGGAAGGAGAGAAGAAAAAAAAAAAAAAAGAACCTGAAAGGATTAGAAATTAAAAAGAAGGTATTTTGTGCTGAGCTAAATATTATTTTGTTTCCATTGAAAGGGTTAAGAAAACAAAGACAGAGTTGACAATTTCTCCCGACTGGAAGCTGGGAATGGCCCACGGTGGCACAATGCTATTATTCTTGCATGGGCCCATTCTCACTGGATTTTCCACAAAATCTTTAATAATTTGATTCTTTTCAGCCTCAGCAGCCAGCTGAGCTCTTTAAGAAACAGTAACAAAAACCCAGAGAAAAACCCACTACTGAGAGGGGAGCTTTGGCGGAGAGAGGAGCTGAAGCCGATTAGTTTGGCCTGAATAGAACCAGCCGGGTCCTCGAGCTCTTGCTCAGCCTGGAGCCCTCTGTCTCATTCATTGCAGTACAATATCACCACCAGAGCCCAGGCCTAGACACTAAATTACACTATTATAAAACTAGATTGATACACAAACTTTCCCTCCCAGGCTGAGTAGGGGACTTTTTCAACAATGTTTTTTTTTTTTGGTGGTGGTGGTTTTGTTTTTTTTTTTGGTGGGGTAGGGGGTGGTGGTGGTCAGGGGAGTTCAGGGTCTATTCAGGGGGTTTTGAAGTATTCCCATTCATATCGAGCTATATCAATTCTTAATGGTGCCACACACAGGAATGGCGAGCACGGGGATACAATCCTGCGGGGAAAATAAATTCCCGGGGGGGAGGGAAGGAGGGAGGGAGAGAGGGAGGGGCGAGAGGAGCTGGCGGGGGTTTTGTCGGGGTTATCTCCTCCAAGCCCCAGCGGGACAGGAGCCTTTCATCGGCCGGGGGCGGCTCGCATTGTCTCCAGGAATTCCCGTCGGAGCAGTGATGGCATGAAAGTGGGAAAGGCAGACGTTTGACCCGCGCCTGGGCATCCCTGAGCATCACCTCTGCACCGCTCCAAGCATCACCTGTCCCCGCTCCAAGCATCACCTGTCCCCGCTCCCTTCTCTCCCCCAGGTGCTCCCCCTGGCCGGGTGACAGATCCACTTTCTAAACGTCTACTTTTTGGAGGGAGTGAAGAGAAAAATAAACACCCTGGAGGTCCCTTTTAAGGACCCTCCTCTTTCGTTTTGACAGGATTTGGCCACATGATCCCAAAAACCAGCGGGTTTGCGAGGCTGACTCTGGGTGCTGGTGTTTTCACCACCCTAAAGCTCAGCTCGGGGTGGCAAAATCTGATTAAATCCCTTTCCTGCCCAGGGAAAAACCTTCCTATAGCTGTTTGGGGTTTTTTTTTAAACCCCTTGAAAAATACTAAATCCTGCTTTAAGGAGAGACGAGGGCTCTCAGCAAGGAATCCTCAGCATTAGCACCTCCTCCTCCAGCCTGGAGGAAACCTCCTCCTGGTAACGCTTTGCTCTTTTCAGGCTCTAAAACAACAACAACAACAACAAAATTAGGAATGTCACCATGGGAAGAAGCAATTTGGAGGTGGGCAGGGGAGGGGAAAGAAGGGATCTGGGAAAAAGAGCGGTTTATATTTAGGAAAATGTGCTCCATCCATGTGTCCCCATCCCGTGTCCCCTCATCCTCACGGACAGCCCTCGGGCTGCAAAACACCATCCGAACGTACATGACCCAACATTGTCCATGGAATGCTCCGCATAATCCTCTTTATATTAAATTTTCCCGGGTATTTTTGGGTGGGAGCTGCATGTCTCCATGCATCCTTCTGATTAATCTTTCCCTAGGACTTATCTGCCTTAATCCCTGCCTAGTTTTTTGTTTGGTTTGTTTAGTTTTTCTTGCCATTGCTGCAATTATTTTTATTAAAATAGATGTCATTAAAAAACAACAAAAAAAAAAAGGGAAGAAGAAAAGGCTTTTTGCTGATTTTTCTTGGGAAAAATGCACATTAAAAAAAAAAAAATAAATCCTCCCTTTCCTTGCCTGTGCTGGCGCTCGTGCAATTTATTTTCCCCAACTTTTTAATTTCTTTCCTCAAAGCCACATTCATCAATGAAAACAATCTCACTGTGCTCTGCCTCCAAACCTCAGGCTCCCCAAACGCTCTGAATACATTAAACGCAACACAAAAAGAGCAGCAACCCAACATGCAAATTAAATTAAAACTTACTCCCCGCAAGAGGGAAATAAACAAACAAACAAAACCCCCACAGCTTCTCTCCACACAAAGAGGAGAAATTAAAAGAGATTTAACAGTTTGGAGGGATTTGGCCCGTTTTCAATGGTTTTTCTGAATGGGAGCTGCTGCGTGACATCAGCAGCAATCCTTATCCCGGTCATTCCTCCAAGAGAGAGTTTTTCACAAATCATTCGTCAACCGGAAAGTCTTCGGAGTAGTTTCCACTTAAAATATCTTTGGACGCTGCGGATGAGCCACATCAAAAGTCAAGAAAAGGAATCTTGGCTATTATCAGTTTTAGATTCATCGTACCGAAGCTGTCGTGGGGCAGATTTGGGACGTGGCAGCACCAGGTTTTAGTTCTGGGAGCCCTTTAATTGAGACAGAGCAATTAGGAAGCGACAGGAGCGCCGGTTTGCTGGCTGGGGTGGGGATCCCACGGCTTCGGGGTGGTTCCGGGCAGGGTTTATCCCGGGAATCGGGTGTGTGTGGCTGGGACTGATATGTAAAACTGCATTAGGGCAGGAGCAATAATCAACATCGCAGCACATGGAGGAACGACCCTCAAACATCTGAAAGCTTGCGGCTGCTTGCAGAGAGAAACAAAGGAGGCCGGGAAGAGAAGAAAGCAGCAATTAGAAAGGAGAGAATGAGCTGCGATGTCGAGCCACAGATCTGCAAATGGACACAAATTGTCCTGAGTTGCTTTTATTTTTTTTTATTTTTTTTTTTTTCCTCCTCCCCGTGCTTTCCTCACAGGGACTGCAGCTTCGGGAAAAGTCATACGGGAACGATTGTATCAGCCCCAAAAATCCAAGGGGCGGGGGCCGGTCTCTGCATTGTGAGGCTGGTGGAGGTTCTTGGATGTTAATGAAATTAGTTCTAATATTCGCCAAGATCAGTGAAATAGATGTCTGGGAAGTAGACAGATATTTTCTTTCTATACCAAGGAAAGGAAAGGAAAAAAGGGAAGGAAAAAAGGGAAGGGAAGGTTTTGGAAGGAAAGAAGGAAGGAAGGAAGGAAGGAAGGAAGGAAGAGAAGGAAGAGAAGGAAGAGAAGGAGGAGAAGGAAGAGAAGGAAGAGGCAGGGTAGGGATCCCAAAAAGTTCATCATTTCTGGACATCCCTGTCATAACACAGTGCACAGCAGGAAGTGAAAGACAAACCTCTTGCCTTTTGCTGCCAAAATATCCCTCAAGAAGCAAATCCCAAGCTACCATCAGCCTCACCTTAGGGAAAACCAGCAGTGGCAACCAAGAAGCATGAGGAAGACAATATGGGAATGACGTAAACTGAAGGGTTTCACTCTGCAGAGAAAAGCAAGAGGGGACTGCAGAAAATGGGGAATGGGATGCCAGGCAGGAATGTCTCATGTTCCCAATGCCCACCAGGCTCTGACACCCAACTTCCCTGGCAGGGCCAGCTGGATGAGTGCCCAGAGAGGGAATAAGGGGGTTATTGTGGGGATGTGGACCAGGCCTGGACTATCTGTGGGTGTTGTGCCAAACCTCTCAGCCACCTCCCTGCACCTCAGCTCCCCTCCCCATGCCAAAGGATTCCCTTTGCTGCCATCCCTCCCAGGACATCCCTGTGGCAGCAGGGGAGTTCAAGCTTTGGAGATGCTCCCACGCCAAGCTGGCTGTCCACATTCATCCTGGAAGTTCGAAATTAGGGTTTAGTTGTTAAACACTCCCACTCCACCTCCCTACACCCTGAAACACGAGCACTTGTAAGCCCTCAGAGGTCCAAGGGGACCTTCAGATGGTTTTATCACTCCTCTAAACAACTTCACTTAAATAACTCTTCTTTTTTTCCCCTTTTATTTATTTATTTATTAACATCCCTTCCTTCCCGATGCTCCTGCAGGAGGGAGTTCCCCAGACAGGGACATCACGTGGTGGCTTGGTGCCGGCCTTGCACCCCTGATTTTCCCTCTGACAGGCACCCAGGTGATCCATCCTCTTCACAAATGCTTGTCATACCACAGTTGTGCCTCTCCTTCCAGGACGGGCAGATTCCTTCCCCCAGCTCCTTTTATGGAGCTGCGGCACCTCAGCCAGCCAGGTCGTGCCCTGCACGAAATTCCCCCCAAAACTTCAGCCCCCTGGAGCTGGCGGGAGTTGAGCAAAGAGCACGTTCAGGCCCTGGGGGTGCTGGGTGGCCCCGTCCAGGCAACCAGACTTCTGGTGTGACTCCTAAAAACCAAGGTCCCAGGCAGCTCCTCCACACACCCCCCCACCCCACGCCCCCACGATTCCTTTTTTTCTCTGCATTTTTCTGGCATTTCCCAACGTGTTTTTTCTTGTGTTGCATTTCTCAGGGGAGGCTGCCTGATGAGCAGCAAATCATTATTAATTCCTCAGGTATTCGCCCTGATAGAATTAACCCCCAGCACACCACACCCCAGGCTGCACTTCCCAAAGAACCCCCCATTCCACATCCGTCCCCTCCACCTCCAAAACCCCTCCAGACCTTCCAAAGGTGTGAGGGAGGGATCTGACCACTCATCTCTGCTGGACATGGAAATTCAGAGATGCTGGAAGAGCCCATCCTCATTTTTCCGAGGTTTTTGAGTGACATGTCCCCAACTTCATGGCCACAAAAGTGTCATCTTGCCTTGCTCTCAGCAAGAGGCATCTCGGAGGGTTTTCCAGTGTAAAAAATCAAGGGAAGACAAGAATAAAGTCCCTTTTTCTCTGCTGGGGAAGCCAGTGCAGTTAGAGAAGGAATGACACTGCCAAGCTTTTGTGTAAGGCCAGACAACCCTTGCTAATCTTCAGACCTGCCTTATCCAGCTCAGAAGGACATTCCTTTGGGTTTCCTTGATGATGGGAAACCTCCCCCATGGTGGGGTGGTTGGATTAGATGATCTTTAAGGCCTCTTCCAACCCAAGCCGTTCCAGGATTCCATTAAATTCTGTGAAGTGTCTCCAGGTGTCCCTCGGGAGGACATTTCGATGGGAGTTTTCTGAGCACCACGGAGGGAATTTTCTCCCCCTTGGGAGGGGATTTGGTGTTCCATCCCCAGGCGAAGCAGGGTGAGTGGTGGTGTCAGGAGGGGAAGAGGAGAGGAGGAGGAACAGTCCCGGAGTTGGTGGTTGGCGAGACCCCTGGGTGGCACCCTCTCATCCCCCCTCCCAGCATTACAAACAGCACATGGGAGAGTTAAAAGTCAAGTCTGCAATGAAAAAAATCCTTCTTTCCCTCTTTCAGGGGATAAGGATTCAGTAGGACAGCAGAGCTACACCTCTCCATTGTCCCAGGGAAGTGGCTGAGTCCCCATCCCTGGAAAAGACCTTTGCAAAGCTGTTGAGCAAATATTAACTTTTCCTTCACACCGTCCAGCAATTCCAGTGGGGAAAAGGTAACAGCAAAGGATATTCACTCCAGTGTTAACACTGAGAAGGCAGAAAACCATGTTGCAGATCTGGGACATGAGAATTAAAAGGAAGAAAACGTTGGTGATCTGGACCAAAACCACTGAATCGGCCTCAAATTTGGGCCTGATCCCTCCTCGTTCCTGCTGCACTGGGAAAGCAGCTCACAGCCATTTTATTCCAGTGGGAATAAGCAAACAAAGAGCAGAATCAGCCCCGTGTCAGGCTGTCAAGCAGGCTCCAAATTCACCAGTTCTGCTGCTTTGGGCACTTGAGTGGTGAGCCAGGAGGTGAAAAGCAAACTGGGATCTCTCCAGTTCAACCTCCCGGGGTTCAGAGGGAAGCCAGGGCCGGGTGGGGGTGGATCCCAGCTTCCATCCCCTGACTTCCAGCCCCTGCCAGGTTGTCCTCAGCCTCTCATCATGGAATCATCATTAAGGCTGGAAAAGGCCTCTCAGATCATCGAGTCCTGCAGCATTTCTGGAGCTGCACCACTGCAAACTGGAGAAAAATGAGCATCCCCAGCCCTGTCCGGCTGCGATTTGCCCTGCAAGGACCCTGCCCCAAGCCTTGGCTATCTTCTGCCACTTCCAAAAGCGGGAAAAACCCCCTGTGAGGACCTGGAAAAACCCCAAGGATGAGGGATTGCCACCTCCTCAGCGACGTGGATTTGCTCCAGCATCCCGGGGAACGAGGCCAGTCCCGAGATAAAGGAGCCTGTTGACTTTTAACAGCACCTGGGGAGGAGGTGGGGGGGTGGAAGGAAGCAGAGAAACAAACCCAGAGAGAAGAAGGAGGCAAACAAGAGCTTTATGGCCTTGAAAAGCCCTAAAAAAAAAAAAAAAAAAAAGAAAAAGAAAAGAAAAAAAGGAGTGACATTCCTGGCCGGCCTGACACCTATTAGCTTAGGAAATGGTGCTGGGACCTGACTGAGACCAAAGGCCAGAGGACCCGTTAGCAGGTACTTGAGAGAGGGGCTGCATTGGGCTGGAGGCGTGAGAAGCCCCCCCAGCTTCTCCCCTCCCCTGCCCCGTTCGGGGTCTCCAAATGACCATATAAAAGGGTTGGGGGGCGGCTGGAGGGGGCAATCGGCTCCCTGCCACCCTTCCCCAGCACAAAACCCCGCCGGGCATCCCCCGCTGCCCGGGGGAAGCACCGCGGGGACGGCGTTCCTGCATTTCTAAACCTGCCCACCGCGCCCTGGGGGCTCTTGGAGCTGCTTTCCCAAGCTTTTCCAAGCCGGGTCGCGCTCCAGGTCGGATAATTTGAGCCTTTGATGTTGGTGAGCATCGGGACATCCCGGGCAGCAGCTGTGGCATCCCAGATTTGTGTCCCCACATAAAGCAAACCCAATCCCAGATATATATATATATTTTTTTTTTCTCCTGCTTTCCCGCAGACACTGAGAATTCCTTGGTGAAAACCCAGCAAAGTTACTTTTCCTCGTCCATCATCTTTATTTTTTTGCCTCATGTGCCCGATCCTTAAATGCATTTTAGGGCTGGGACAGTTGTACTGCTGGGTTTGATTTTCCTTCATTTTGTTTTGTAGAGGTAAAAAAAAGTCTGTGGGTGGCAAGAGGAAAATGGGACTGTCTTATTTCAGCAAAGGAAGGAGTGGGTTTCCAACATGATGCCGTTTCCTTAATTAAAAACATTGCTAGATTAAATATATATTAATATATATATTATATTACATATTTATATTACCTAGATATTATATATTATTTATTTATCCTAAATATATATTACAGTATTAAAAGTAATTATCCATAGTAATATTTATTTTATAGTATATCTTTATAATATATGGATATTATATATAATTATATTAAATATTTATTAACATGGTGAAAATATTGTTCATTGTTTTAAACAACTTATTTTCAAATGGATGTTTGAAATGCATTAAAAAAATGGAATTTACTTGGCCCCGTCACTCCAGAGCCATTTTCTTTCCACTCATGTAGTTGATTAAGAACATCACTTTTAATTTCGATAGATCCACAGCCATTTGCACTGGGGTTTTTTCCCTTTCCTTTCCTTTCTCCTTTCCTTTCTTTCT
>VZRE01015854.1:3709-60302 GCA_013396775.1 Cephalopterus ornatus | reverse complement strand
CTGCAATGAGCAGGGGCATCCTGAGCCACATCCCATTGTGTTAACGTCCACACAAACACGTTCGGGGGCTCCTGAGCTGTCCCTGCTTTCCAGCACTCCAAGCACTCACAGCTCCAGCACTGGGGCTGATTTTAAGTAAGAGAACACGTGTGCCAAAAAGTTCTTCAGTGCAGGGAACTGCCTGTTCCTTGACCCCAGTGGTGCTGGGAGCTACCCGAGGGATCTATCTCCCTGTGCACAGACAGGAGTTTTCCCTGTCCCATTCCTGACTCCCTTCACTCCACCACCCAAAGGTCCAGCCCCGGCAGCTTTGCTCAACAAACTAAACACCAGCCCATGGCCAATTATTTTTCCAGCCTGTCCACCTGGCACTGGTGCTTTGTGGAAGGGAAGGATCCAAAAACCATGCCCTGGAGGCAAAAGCCTTCTGTGCCATTCCACCACACAGCTCTAGCTTAACGCTCCCCTCTTTCATTAAGCTTGGCTTCCACCGAAGGCCAGAACTTCAAACAGCTCCAGTCTGAGAACGTAAGTCTTCCTGAATTTTCAGTAATAGTCAGGAACATTTTCTGGCATGCCCATGGGACTCACTCGTGTGCTGCAGTGCTCAGCACCTGCCTCAGACAAGAAGCACCTCTGCACTTTAATTCTCCTGTGTGGGACAAACTCTCGCTCATGTGCCTGAGCACTGGAATGATCCACGTCTGAAAATCAGGCTGATCCAGGCTGAAAAGCTACAGGATAAATTCTTCCCAGGCTAAACATCTTCTAACAGCAGCAATCTCATGTCACAGAGGGCACGAATACAAAAGAAACACATGTTTAAATCCACGTAAGGACAAACCCTATTGCAACACGCTGACTATTAAAGCTGGTAACACACATAAATCTCATCTCTTACTTGTCTCTTTTCAGACACTGAAATGCTCTGAAATACTCGAGGGATTTAGATCTGTCAGTGACGTTCAAAGGAAAAGGAGTTTGGCACCGAATTCTCTTGGAATCTCTGCAAAAGCTGGGACTTTTGGGGTCCCCACCGCTGCAGGAAGGGAGTGCTGAAGAATTCTTACCCGGAGGAAGGAGGGGAATCCCTGCCCATAGTATCCAACAGCAAAGTACTCCGGCTGAGGCCTCATTGCCTTCATGATATTCTCATAAAAAGTAGCTCTTTTTTTCTGGAAAATAAATAGTAAAAAACAAAACACCACCTCTTCACTCTGGAGGGCTCAAGGACACTGGAGCTCAGACAGAATGCATTTTACAATTGCCTTTTTGATCCAGTCTCTCCTGCTTGTCCATTTACTTGATTAAATATTTGGCTTGTCTGGCCCAGAATCAACTTCAACTCCCGGTCTGCAGACATGAGAACAATGCCATGGCTTTTAGGATTCCAGAAGGATACTTGAAATCCTTGACTACTGGAAAGGCAATTAAATATAAATACATTCTGAAGCTGAGCAGAAACAAATGGTGACAAATGTCAGGGAACTGGCAGAAGTAAAACTGGGCAGATGATCCTCATGTGAAAGAACATAAAGACCATCTGGTTCCACCTTTAACGACTAAAAAACACTATTCAGAACCAAGAGGATCCTGTAGTTCTGTGTTTTTACACAGCAGTTTTACCACAGAAACAACAAGGTGACGAGATTCAGGGAGCCTGAAAATACACCTTGCAAATGCTGCTTTATTTGATTAACGGCAAGAATTCTAAACATCTGCCCATGGTATCGCCATGCTAATTAGGAGGTCAAAACCTACTTTAAAAAAAACCCTACAAAAACATTATTCTAATATTAGACTTCACAAAGCCACGAGGGTTATGTTGGTTTGTTTGTCTTTAACATAAATGTATTTTAGGCTTATCCTGCTCGACAATATTAATTTAAGCAGTGGGGAGTTATGTTGGTTTGCCTGTAACATAAATGTATTTTAGGCTAATGCTGCTCAACAACATTAATTTAAGCAGTCCAGGGTTATGTTGCTCTCTTTGCCTTTAACATAAATGTATTTTAGGCTAATCCTGCCCAACAAGATTAACTTACGCCTGCTGAAAATGGAGGAAAAAAGGTCTTACCAGGAGATTGCCAAGCCCCTCATAATCAAAGACCTTGTTTTCATACATGTCAGCCAACTCCTTGCTCAGCTGAATGGCTTTTTCCCACATCTCCACGGAGGGTGAAGGGAGGCACAGGGGGGAAGAAGAGCACAGATAACATAAAAGACTCAGTTAAAAGCATCATTATCACAGAGAGGTAAACAGCACTGCAGCTGATTTTCAGCCAGGCAGTACTTTCATGCACCGCCAACTTTCCCCGAAGACCCTGTGATGTACGTTTTTTGGCAGTAATCGTCACAGAGCTCTTCGTTTGTAGATCTGAAAGGCATTTACAGAGCGAGGGTTCCGCTGGAATCCTGACAGGGAAAACTGAGGCACAGGGAGGTGCAAGGACAAGTCTGAACAGGGAAGAGAAAGCCCAGGTGGTCTCTTCCTACAGCAGCACTTCCAACAGGCTTCCCTGGCTTTGTCTCATCACGGAATCATGGAATGGTTTGGGTTGGAAGGGATCTTAGAGATCATTTAATTCCACCTCCCTGCCACGGGGAAGGATACCCTCCACTAGCCCAGATTGCCCCAGCCTGGCCTTGGACACTTCCAGGGATGGGGCAGCCACAGCTTCTCTGGGAATTCCAGCCCAGCCCCTCCCCACGCTCACAGGGAAGAATTCCTTCCCATTATCCAACCTAAATGTCTCATCTCTCAGCTTAAAATCCATCATAAGGAGACGTTTAGCCCCGGTAGAAGCACCTCTCCAGAGTGCAGCCACACAGCATCAGGATCAGCAGACAAGTTACTGCAGAGCCAAAAACCTGACACCTTACCCAGAAAAAGAAGGAAAACACCTCTAGTTTTCTCTAATACCCAGTGTCCTGAACAGGGTTTTATTTTTCAGATGCTCCTCAACCAACAAGGAAACAGAAGGTTCAAGTGTCACCAGGACAAACCCTGCTCATGCAGTAAGCCAGGCCTAAGCCTCAAAAGCCTGGGGTGGAATCACATCTGCTTTTACCCCTGTCACCAGCCTCAGCCAGCCACCCTCACTGAGCCCAGGGCTGACCAGTCAGTAAACACTAAATACAGTGTCAAGTCAATTTTAGAGCCAGTATTTACTGACAGAACACTGTCAGACACTCACTTTGCCCCTGTCAAAGAAGGAGATGATTTCTTGGTAGAGTTTTTCCTTGAGCTCCTGCTGGGAGTAGACGTAGAAGCTGTCCCTCTGCATGAGGTGGGGCACACAGGGCTTCTCAGACCACTGGACAGAGGGAGAAAGGTGAAAAAAACGCTCATTTTCAAATGAAATAATCCTTACAGTGGCTCTTAAAGGGGTGCATTCAGGACAAACCATCATCAGTGCAAAGGAGGCTTTGCAGAGATATAAGCTGAGGCATTTTCTCCCAGCTCCCAATTATTATTAATTGATATTAATAATGTTTCTTTTTATTCATTCAACTGCTGTGCAACTTGAAAAATTCATGGAGCTCCTTAATGACCTTTGTGATGCAAAGTCACGTTAAAAAAAAAAGGGAGGGGGGGGAAATAAAAAAATAATTGTGTATTCTGAGCTGTTTGCACTTTGTTTAGAACCCAAACCCTGGCAGTGGGAATTCAGACTGGGTTTAGTGGGATACCTGGAGCAGCTCTGCGTGGAGCAGCAGGGTATAAGCTGCCTCTGTGAAGTTCTCACAGTCCGTGTGCAGGTCCCGGAGTTTATAGAGGTACCTGGAGGAAGGAAAAGCTGTTGTGCCTTGATGGGAAGGAATCCTGTGTCCATGCACAGAACACCAAGGGAATACAGGCTTTGGGCAGGATTATGGAGGGGAAACAACCTACCTGATATAAATGTCCTCTCGCTTCTTCTCCTTGTAGAAGTTCTGCCAAGAGTAGAAAAAGTCAAACTTACAACCTAAAGCACCATAATCATCCCTAGACAAGTAACCTGAGCATCAGTTCTGGATGTTTTAAAGATCTTTAAATGCCATTTTGGCTACTTAGGTGCATATATCCCTGTTTTAGAAGTTGTAAAGATGGTTGCTGTCATTTTGGCTGCTTAGGTGTATATATATCCCTGTAACCATCCTCTTAATACAAGGTGGGGTAACCACCACCTCCAGAAAAGGGGCAAATCACACAAAGTGACAGCTCTTGGCAGTGGAACAGGCACCCAAATACAGGCAGCTTTTCTGCCTGTATTTCAGGGCTCCAGATCATCATCTGGACAAGCATCAGCCCCACGACTCGACGTTGGACTGAACACCTTTCTACGCTCAGAGCTTGAGAGCCTGATTTGGGCACATCATTAACCAGAACTGGCCCAAAGAATGGATTAAAACCGTCCCCCCAAATAAAACCCAATTCCTTTCGGATCTCCCAGATAAAACCAGCTCCTTCAGGACCCCCAGAAGGCAGGTCAGGAGCGCAGGCCCAGCCTCCCCCCTACCAGCACGTTGACGGTGCAGCTCATGCGGTTCTCCTTGCTCTCGTCGTGCATGATGGTCCTGTAGTCCAGCAGGTTCTCCAGCAGGCTGCTGACCAGCAGGGCAAACACCTCCCCGGGGGCAGCCAGGTATTTGTGCTTCCTACAGTGCTCCAGCAGCCTGCAGGGACACCCAGAGCCAGCCGGGAATGCTCAGTTATGGTTGCGAGTGGCGGTAAATCGAATTTCGGGGTCAGCGCTGAACACTCCCCCCGCCGAGAGACCCGGGTCAGGCAGGTCAAAACATGACTTGCTGAGCAAAAAAACATGGGTTCTTGGTGCTAAAATCTCTGATTTTGGTTTTACTTTGAGCCTGCTCTTCTCAAGCTTTTCCCCTCTGGCACCTGACTGTGAGTTTTGACCTCTCAGTTTAGGGCAGTTGTGCAAGCTGCTGTAGAATAAACCCATCATTTTTGGGCACTAAGGCAGCTGCAGCGTCTCCCTCCTCCCTGGAGCAATGAATTAGGGTGTCTTTGCATTAGAAAAACAGCCAAATAAACTGGAAAAAAAGTTCTGTGTAAAATTTGCAGCGTCTCCCTCCTCACCGGAGCAATGAATTAGAGTTTCTTTGCATTACAAAAATCAGCCAAACAAACTGCAAAAAAAGTTCAGTATAAAACTTACAGCTTCTCCAGCAGGATCTTGTACTGCTCATCCCCTCGGCCACCCTCCACCTCCTGGTCCAGCTTGGTGATCAGCTCGTTTTCAAACTGAAAAGGCAAAAAAAAACCCCACAATTAAATAGAGGGCAACTTCTCACGGTGCCAGAACCGAGTCCTGGGGGAATCATCTACACCCTGTGATGTGCAGGGCCAGGAAACAGCCTCACTTGTAACTGTCCCCAGAATATAAATATATATTTTGTACATTTTTTAATGTCTATTTATACGTAACATATATCTATAAATACCACTGGGATGGAAAATCCTTCATCTGCAGCACAACTGCAGTGTCCCCACCTGCCAGGTGGGAATGTCTGGTGTTCCCAGGGGAAAGCTGGAAGAGTAAATCCTTAAAAAAAACTGCAGTGAAAACTCAACCTCAGGGCAGAAGTGAAGCTCCTTTTCCTTCCTTACTTGCTGGTGCTTCCCAGCAGCAATAAAAGGCAACTTGTGGAGAAATTATCCCAGGGCTGGAACTCGGGGATCCACATCCTGCTTTCCTGCTCTTCCTTCCACTGTCTGTCCCTATATCCCTGTTCTCCTTGCCATAATGGGGGCAGAATTATTCAAAAATGTGGAGGGTGTTGTCAAATTCAGAGTTACTGAGGGATTAATCAGTATTTAACCAACCTCTTATATACAGTAACTTACCTAGAGTAACTTATATTTACAGCCCAAAATGTGTCTTGGGGGAATTTATATTATTATAAAGGTGAACAAATAGACATTATTTTTTAGCCTACTATTTTAAGGTCCCCAAGTTGCTTCCCAATTTAGATGTGTATTATATTGTACATGCATGCATTATATTGCACCTATATTGTATTATATTGCATATATTGTATTTTCTTGCATTCCACATGTGCAGATATAGTACATTTATGGTATTCCCTTACCATATGGAAGTTCCTGTTCCCACTGAAGTTGAACTCACACTGCATCATGTCAAAGAAGATGGGAATTGTTGCTTTCCTGAGCTCAGGCTCTGGCACCAGGGTGACCTCCAGGATTGGCCCCACCATGGCTGGAATGAATTTTATCTTGTGGGGACCTGCAAGAAAGTCAAAGTCACGCACATCCAAGGGCAGGATTCGGATATCCAAGGGCAGGATTTGCATATCCAAATGTTTAAGCACACTATAAAGACCACGAAGCACAAACACTGTGCTCAGAATGTGTGTTTTACGTGGTTAATGGCTACTTAAAGCAGAATTAACACCACCACAGCTCCACAATTCAGCAGCAGTCCAGAAAATAACTGAGCTGAATTGCAAATCACAAAGGGTCTCTGAAAAACCTGACTTCTCCTTTATATGGCAGAACGTCCTTTATTAGGGGATCTAAGCCATTATCTCAGCAGCTGATGTGAGGAAATAAATTAACTTTTGCAAGCTGTTCCCAGCAAAAGAAAAAGGGATTTTTGTGTGCTCAAACAGCTGAACCTGAAGTGCATTTCCCCACATTAAACATGTGCAGCTTCTCTAAAGAAATAAAGGATCTGAAACCCAGCTTGAGAGCTCAGATAAAGATCATTCTTTGGCTGGAACTCACCCAGGTTGTACCACATATCCCTTATTTTGAAGCCGATTTCTTTCCTCATGTCCCCATACCTAGAAAAAGGGTTAAAAGGCAAAGATGACAAAAGGCCTGAGCATTGGAATTACCTGAAGAATTTCATGGCAAACCTACAAATGTGTATTTGTGACAGGAGACCGCAGAGTTCCGAGGGCAGAATAAAGCTGCAGCTCTGCTGCTTCATGCAATTAATTCCACCCCGAATTTTGGGGTGTTCGGTGTTTTTCCCTAAAGCTTTCACTGCTGACATGGAGAGAATGCACCAAGATTTAATTATCAGGCTTCTTAAAGCAGGAAAAAGGTGGCAAACTACAGATGCCCTAATAAAAGTCCATGTCAAGAACCTCAAAGTTATTTAGGGACTTGATTCCAGCTAAAGGAAGAAGTGAAAGCTGCTCAGTTACTAAAAACTGGGGTATTTATTCCTACTCTTGGGGTGTGAGTGGCTCTGAAGTGCTCTCATTTTTTGGAAAAACCAAAGGTGGGGGGACCGAAACGTTGGAGGGGTTTTAGGATTCCTCTCACCCACCTTCCACAGAGGCTGAGGGATTGCATAAGGGAACTTTGGGAGCTGTGACGAGCCTCTCAGACAGACCTTACGCTGCAAAGAACCTTCTGCCAAGGTGCTGGAGTTCAGCTCAGACAGCTCAGGATCTGCCTGCCCCGACTCAGACACCCCCAGGCACCTCTCCTGCTCACCCCTTTATGACCCCCCATTAATCAAACACTTCTCTGGCACCTCCTCTCGTCCTCAGGGTTCGGGGGGATGTCTGGAGCAGCACAAACGAAGCGAAAAGGTCCGGGAGGTTTGAAATGTAAACTCACTTCTTGATGATTTTGCTGCGTTTGGCTTGGGAGAAGGTCTCCAGCTGGAGGGACTCGTGAGTGAGGAAGGCCACTGCCAAGTGGAAATAGTTATTCCAGAGCTGGGGAAGAGAAACAGGGCTAAAATAAAACAGGAGAAGACAAAGGAAAAGCAACAACCAGCAGGAGCAGAGCTGCACAGCCCCAAATGAAGACAAAGGAAAAGCAACAACCAGCACAAGGGAGCTGCACAGCCCCCAATTGCTGCTGGTTCCCTTAATGAGGAGGAAAATCAACCCTCCGAATGAACTGTGGATCTGTTAACAGGGGGATTTATTTGTTCTTCCTGCCTTTCAGGCCCTGAGAAGATCCAGGAGCAACGGGGACAATTACCTGGAGTTCAAAACCTTTTTGATCCAGAAAGGTATGGTTGAGGACAGAGGTAAACTGGTTCACTGCCCTGAGGAAAACCCTGAAAAGACAAAATCATCAGTAAAAGGTGGCTCTTGAAATCAAATAAATGACATTGCAGCTCCAGGTTTATGGCTCCTACGTGTAAGTCCAGGAAGAGATGCTCCCAAAGAAGGCAGGAATTCCTCTAGAATCTCTTCCACCTCTGTCCCAGTAGAGGAAGATTCAGGGAAAGTTATTCCTCGGTTTAGTGGCCTCAAGTCACACCAGGGGAGGCTCAGGTTGGATATTAGGGGAGGTTTGTTCACTGAAAGAGTGGATCAACATTGTCCAGCTCTGGCTTTAGGTTTGCCATGGGATGCCCCCAGAACTGAAACCAAAAAGGCTGCTCTGATTCACTGCCACTCTCCCACCGGATGGAAGACCCCACGGATATGTGAGAGGGATTTCCAGTTCCATCAACAGAAATGCCCAGGAAACACAGTTCACTGAAATCTAACTTAAATCACCCAGAAATGGTTAAGGAAAACCAACCTGCTTGTGTGAGTCACCCTCCTTTCAGAACCACAAAGGCTCCAAAGCAAGACTTTTAAAATAGCAGCAAACAAAAATAAATATATACCTGCTCTGCATCATATTCATGACCATCCAGTCAGCTGCATACACGTTTTTTCCAATCAGGTCCTTAAACATAATGAACGTTTCCATCAGGAAGTCCTGTGGCAAAAATAAAACCCAGAGCCCATCAGGCTGCAGAGATTTTCATCCACATAAAAGTACAGGGGAAGTGCAAACGTTTGCAAGTGCACTGATTAACGACTGCATTGATTAACAATCAATACCCTGCTCCTCCCCACGAAGGATCTCTCATATTGTGTGGGCACATTCCAATAACTAAAATACTTCTGACATCCCATCCACTCAATTACACACGGAGAAATAATTCCACGGGACGTGTTGAGCTGTTTAATTAAATCTGTCTTTACTGGCTTGAATTAAGCTGTGTTGGAGGGAGTCCTGGTGCACAAGTCGGATTAAAAAGCAAAACCAATATTCAGGGACTTGTTTCCAAATCCCTGCATGATGACAGTGTAACAGCTCTATGCAGGATCCTCTATTTTACCTAAATTATATCCAAATTGCATCTAAATTGTAATGTATTCATTATTAAATTATATTAGTTAAGTCTTTTCTGATCCAGTTCAAGAAGGACACCTAAAGACAGGCAGTGGACATGATTTCAAACGTGATTTAGAGCATTATTGTACAAAAGACACTTTTTATGTTCTCCAAACAAGACTTAAGACTTGGGCAAGGCAAGGTTGAATTGTGGAATGAGGAATAAAAGAAAAAGGAAAAAGAAGAGATGAATTAAAGAAGGGAATATCAAGAATATTGATCTCTCCATTGTGGTCTCTACAGATACAAAAGCACTGAAATCAATTCCAGTCTCTACGACGACATCACATCAGCATTAAAAATGAGAGGGACACGAAGAAGGTCACAGGAAAAAAAACCACCCCCCCTGAAACCATCCCCAGCAAAAAAAAACAAATCCTCTGTTGAGCTGAACAGTTTGCTCTAAAAAACTGGCAAGTGATGGAGAGGGAGAAATGGGCTTTTGGTGCTGCCTCAGTAAAAATCCTTCAGGCATTATTAAATCAGGGCTTGATGGAAAGGTTTGGGCTTGACACAGGGCACCTTGAAGAGATGAATTAACTTCTAACAGTGTTAAACCAACCAAGTCCCGATGCAAAGCAGGGCTGCAAAAATCACAGCCAATAAACCCCAACAACAAACAACGAAAATAAAGCCAATTACTGCAGTGAAACAGAATGTTCTATCGGTATGAACAGCTACTACACCAGCAAAAAGGTGGGTTTGCTCGGTAGATTTAAGGATGTGTAAGAATTAGATTAGAAATCGTTACTTCAATCAGTTTCTGTTTAAATCCAGCCCCGCCTCATGGCAGGGGGTTGGAACAAGATGGTTTTTAAGGTCCCTTCCAACCCAAATCTGTGAGTCTGTTCTGGAATTCTAAATGACCTTACCGATAATTCACCCTCCTGACACGGCCTCATACAGAAGCTTTATGTGGCCACAGAGAAATACAAAAGGAATATTCTCCTCCTGGAGTCAGGAGATGCAGAAAGCTCTGGTCTCAGAAGACCCACTCAACCTGCGAGGTGAGCTTTGCAAGCACCAGCTTAACCTCAGCCTGAACTTCACTGATGATGTTCTCCACCCCCCTCAACTCAAACTTTCAGGGGGAAATTCTGAACTGAGGGCCACTCGACATAGGATTTGTTTCCATTCTGCCCTGAACCCGCCTTTTTCCAAAATGCGTCGGATTTACCTTCCCAACACCCTTCTCCCCTCGGGGAGTGTTTCCACACCACCCTGCTGAAAACCCCCCTCCCTCATCTACCGGATGAAACAGCAGCAGAATTCCTGCACCTGGTTTGATCTTGGTTTCTTTCTTCCTCCACAATAAATGATTCGGGTGAGAGAAAAAGCAGTTCTGAGCCCACACGAAGGGAGTGTGACCTGTAGATGGCTGTGTTGCTCTACGTTGCTCAACAGATGGAAAGCAATTCCTCCAGCACAGGCAAAAGGCTTCCCAAACGAATTACAAACGTCTCTGAGGGTTCTGGCACAGGGAGAACACAACCCCAGCTGGTATTTCAACAACCAAGCACCTTCCCCGTTGCACAACGAGGAATAAGGGGGCAAAAAAGCCACGGGAGTCATCGTGTCGTGCACCAGAGACTTGCTGTAATACTGGTTTTGATCATTTTGGGGGGTCTGGAGAAAAATCTGGGCACAGCTGTTCGTTTTAAGGGCCTCCAAAAATAAGAAGCTAATGTTTCACCTGGTTTCATGCTGGAAGTCTTTGGGGACGTGAATTGTACACAGTTTTTACTATTTTTGGACCTATTTGCAGTGCTGCCCATTAAAGCAAGATTAAAGGATTTAACTAAACTTTAGAGGAGGGGAAAGAGTCAGGTGAAGAGAAAAGGAGTACAAAGAGAGACAGTGAGAGCAAGAGAGGGGGAAATGCTTTTCCTTTCCATCTCCATTCCCTTTTCTGGTTCCTGACTTAAATAGCCACTAAACATGTTTTTGCCTCAACGCCACAAATGCTGCTCTTGGGCTCTACTGACTCAACACCACCCAAGAATAAATCCCCAGGGGCTGTGGCATCAGGAGCCCAGGGAATCACTGCTAATGGATGTGCTTTAATCGGCCCAAACCCAACACAGCAACTTGGAATGACCTTTCCGAGGCAGAGCGGGGACTGAGCTCACTGCCCAGCCAGGCTGACTTACAATTATGTCCTGCCTGGTTTTGAAAGTGTTGATGTAATGGCTGTAATGGAAATCATCCATCTGCCTCAGGATGGCTGTCATGCAGGCCACGAAAATACCCTGGAATGGGAAAAACAAAACACTGGGTTATTCTCCTGTAAGCTCTAAGTGTGGCCTGTGCTCTCTGAGGGACCTCATCAAGTGTCACTGAGCACAGTGCTGCACCATCTCAGTCCTGACACCATCCTGAGGCTCTTTAGTCCCTTAAACTAGGCAAGACTTCCTAAAATCCAAGCATGAAGTCTGGGTATTGCCTTCTTTCTCCTCAGGGATCACAGTTTGCAAGAGAAACATATCTTCCAAACAGGCATTTATATATATATATATATATGTGTATGTATATGTGTGTATATATACATACAAACTACTTCACTATATCTTCAGGGTCTTTTCTAACCTGATTCTCTGATTTTCAGGGTCTTTTCCAACCTGATTTTCTGATTTTTAGGTTTAGCATGGCCAGCTGCAATTCCCATGGGTGATTTATTAACATGACTATAGAGTTGTCAAAAACAAGACATATTCCCAGCTCTTGGTTTTTTCCAATCTTTCTGGGCACGAAATACAGGGCAAATTGAAACATTCCAAGCCCTTACACCTTCCAAGATACTAGAGCAATTAGAAGTGCCCCTGAGGGATGTGTCACCCCTCAGCATTTAATCCTATTCAGCCAAGGGGACAAAAGGGCATTTTTTCAGCAGACTCCTTGTGTCTGCAGCTAGAAACTGCACTGAAACCAACTTCTGTGTGCACGAGGGCCCAAAGGGACTCGAAATCACACCCCAGTGAGTCAGTTCAGAGTGCAGCTGGAGCAGGACACCTCGCATCCTAATCCCTGGCCTCAGAAAACCACCAGAAGAGTGGCACAGAAGCCCTGCAGGAAAGGGAAAGATGATTTCATAAGCCACTGCTCCACACTGAAGCCTCCCAGGGGAACAATTTCCACTCAGAAGAAGGGGTAAGAGCGAGGCAAGTCAAAGGCTCTCACGATGTGAGGGGACTGCCGGCTCATCCCGATCACCGTGCGGTTGATCCTCCTCAGCAGGCGCTCCATGATCAGCTGGATGTGGAGAGCTGTGGGGCCCTGGGGATGTGCAACAAGGAAAATGAGAGACCATTCTTAACGGACACTGCTCCAGAGAGGGCTCCCAGGGTGGGGGGACTGCCCCGACAGTGGTTAATTGCCATCAGAGGAAGCAAAACAGGAGATTTAAGCACTCGAGCGATCGATTCAAACGCTGGAGGTGTTCGCTTGGTGGGGAGCTCAGCTAATTGATCTGGCCCAGCTTCATTAGCTCATCCTGCTGCTCTGACTGGGCTTTTCCCCTGAACAGCTCTTCAGTTCAAACCAGTCTTTTCCCAGCAACTGAGAAGCCGTGTCCATGACCAGTGTGGGCAGTAACTGTGTGCCCGGACTGAGCCGTGATCCTTGTGCCCAGAAACCAAACCTTGCTCACAGCAACCAAACACTTTCATGACTTGCTCCAAATTATTCAGCAAGTCACCAGAGTAGCTGGGGTAACGTTTTGGTCCCTAGAAAGGGAAGTAATGGCTTTCAGTACTGTGTGATAATGACTGATTCAACCTTTCCTGGCTCCTTTTTAGACACAGCCAAAAAATCCTGTGGTTCTACAAAGAACCACTCAGCAGTGCAACACAATTTCTCTAAACATCACAACTTCCTAATGCTTTACAGCATAAGTTGAGATGGTTTTTTGTTTACCATAACCTCTCCAAAGAAGAACTGGCACCCTTGGGAGTTCATGCTCACCACATCTTTCCTGTCCAGCACTTCCAGAACGCTGCTCAGCAGCTGGGAACTGGCCTCGTGGTCAGGCTTGTGGGAATTGTCATCCAGCTGGCCGCTCAGCTGGTCGATCAGCAGGGGCAGAAGGGCATCTCTGCACTCTGAAAAATGAGACAGAGCCAGCACCACGTCATGTTGGCCTCAGGAAGACCCTCGGCATTCAGGGTGCACGGGAACCAAGCAGGAGTTTTCTGTTCCCAACTTCACCTTGCACACCAAAACATGCTTAAAGCCACTCGAGTTCCAACCAGCAGGTGAGAGTCATAAATAACCTGTAGTCAGAATCATGGAGTGGACCTTAAAGATCATCCAGTCTCACCCCCTGCACCTTCCACTAGCCCAGGCTGCTCCAACCTGGCCTTGGGCACTCCCAGGGATGGGGCAGCCACAGCTGCTCTGGGCAACCTGTGGCAGGGCCTCAGAGGGAAGGATTTCTCCCTAATATCCCATCTAAACACGCCCTCTTATTTCTAAGTTATATATATATTGCATCAAACAGCAAACTCAACTTCTGCCTCTCTCTAAATCAGGATCCCACAGCGCTGGGAACCGAACAGCCAAAAACCATTTCAGTTCTTCCCCGGCAAGGGATATTTCCAAAGACGGATTTAATGGCAGATTAGCACTGGTGACTGACATGGGAACTCGCAAGGCATTTGTGTTTCCAAGGCTGTGTGGCCCCATGGAGAATCCAGAGACCTCCCCGTGCCACTCACCGGCCTGTTTGAACAGATCACTCTCCACGATCTTGGTCAGGCAGTTCAGCTTCTGGCGGACGAGCTGGTTGTCAGGAATACTCTGGATAAACTTGCTGAAGAGGACACTGGTGGGCAAACCACAGAGGGAACAGATGGTCACAGCGCTTCCACCCGATGCCATCCCATGCTACACTCACACCCTCCTGCACCTGGGCAAGTCACAGAACCGTGGAATGGTCTGGGTTGGAAGGGACCTAAAGATCATCCCTTTCCATGCCCCCTGCCATGGGCAGGGACACCTCCCACTAGCCCAGGTTGCTCCAGCCTGGCCTTGGACACTTCCAGGGATGGGGCAGCCACAGCTTCTCTGGACAACCTGTGCCAGCTTGATCCCCACCCTCCCAGGGAAGAAGTCAAGCAGGTTTGTCTCAGTAAGGACACGTTACCTCCAAGTGGTCTCCAGGCAAATTACTGCAGAGCCTTGACTTATTTTCAAGAAACTTAGTGCAGCACTTCAAGTCCAGCACAAGAGAATCACACTCGCTTTCATTCAAAATGAAAGCAGAATTTTGCAAAGGCCCAGCACACTGCTGAAAGCTGAGACACGTACAAGAGCAAAAGCACACCCTTCCAGATGCCCCTTTCATCAAGAGTGATGACTCATTTCAGTCCGAGATTCCATTAAATTAAATTCCATGGACATTTGCTGTCTGTCTGCTGCTTCCAAGCAAATTATTTGTGTCAGCACAAGGAGACAGGGATGGGCTGTTCTGGGCAAAGCTGGGAACACCAAAGAACAGGAGTCCACAGGGTTGTGGATTCCCTGGATAAATATAACTTTGTTTCCCTAAGCGAGGCTCTGCCTTTGCCACATATTTCAATTCACTTCAGGAACAGTCACTAAGAACTGGTGGAAAACTGCACAACATTTCAACATCTCACTGCACAATCCTCCAATTTTGGTTTTCAGTAAAACTCAAGGTTGTCTGTAAGAAACACAGGATCCCAGGATGGTTTGGGTTGGAAGGGACCTTAAATCCCATCCAGTCCCACCCCCTGCCACGGGCAGGGACACCTTCACTAGCTCAGGTTGCTCCAAACCCCGTCCAACCTGGCCTGGGACACCTCCAGAACAAGAAGCTGAGATGCAGAGAATCCTCTTAACCACACTGAGTGCCGTTAAAACCCTGCAAGCACTTCCTCAAATCCCTGCCACAGCATCTGCACCATCATCTCATAACTGGAGTGGCTGTTTTTAAGCAAAGTGTCCAAAATTCTTCCCACCCAGCCGAGCTGGGTTTAGAGGACAAACCAACTTAATGTAGTTACCTGAGCTCAACGGGGTCAAACACCAGTTTGACATCATTTATGATGCTTGGCAAGTACTTCAGAGCTGCCCCCTGCAAGAAAAAACCCAAGGACATGAATCACACGTGGCACATCTAGTTTTTGGCAAGAGCAAATACGGAGAAAACTGTAGGGAAATGGCTTAAGATGAAATTTATGCTTTCCAAGAGCCTCCAACAACCCCACATGTGCAGTGCAGAGCTGGCAGGGCGAAGGAGGAAGGATTCACGGACGAGTTCTTTCCTTTTTGCCAACATCCCGCAGTTCCAGGGATTAAGCACCTTATTGCCTGACATAAAAAGCACTGGGCAGTTCCATTGACTCTGTTCTGCCCAGTTTAGCACATCCACATCTCCAGGAATAAGTTATCCAGGTACGAGCAAGGCTTTCTTAAATGTGGCATCCAAACAACTACGTGAAACACCGACTCCAGCTCTCTGGGATGTTCTGGAGCTGCTGCCAGCAGCTACTCTGACTGCCTAAGAACCACACTCGGGCTTTAAATCACCCCAGAGCTAATTAAAAGTTCAGAGACAATCTTTCCTTCGAATAAAGGCCCGGAAGAATGGAAATAAAGCAAGGAATCTCCAGGCCTCACTGCCTTCAGCAACTCAGCAGCCTCACTGCTCTGCTCCTCCTCAGAGCACCAGCACGAGGTTCATCACCCAGAAAAACCAGCAGGTAAAAGACCTAAGATACATTTAGAAACCCTCTGTTTTTTTCACTGCTTTAATTCCCAGCATCACACTGATTTTTGCAGGAGTTGTACATTTGTACCTCCATCAGCCTCAAGGGATTTTTACAGGAGTTGTACATTTGTATCTCCATCAGCCTCAAGCTTGGTTTAAGTCCCTTCCCCCCTGGGGCAGGTGACAGCTCTTACCTGAGGAGATGCTGAAAGGATGCTGCACTTTTTATTTGATAAACTTCTGGCTTTAAATATCCCTTTCCTGCCACACACAGCTCATTAAAATACATTCAGAGAGGTGACTCACCTTGAAGGGGTTTTACATTCCTCAAAGCCTGTTCCTTTTCTGGCCCAGCTCCCTCCCAGTTATATGAGTTGATCTAATAAAAGATATTACTTTCCCTGCAGATTTTCCTCACCTTGATCTTCACAGCCTCCTCCAGAGGCCGGTCCATGAGGATGTTGAAGGACAGGAACAGTTTGCGAATGGCATCGTTGAATTCATTCCCATCTTCACTCTTCCCATAAACACTACAAAGAACAGACACATAAACCCAGGATGACAGTGCCAGAGCAGCTGAAATGGGATTTTGTCCTGTGCAACCACAAATCTCAGTGCAATCTCCTTCCACAAGCACACGAGGGCAAAATCGGCGCTGGGGCTTCTGCAGTGATTTCCTGCTGGAATCTGTTTCAAGGGAAAAACTGCATTTTTTAAGCAGCAAATTCTGCTTGGGTTCCAACAATAAAGGTACTCAGCAAAGAAAAAGCCAGAATGAACACGGGTAAAGGACTCCACCTTCCAGGATTCGCTGTAAATCTCTGACAAGATGTTCCGAGGCTCCAGTAAAACCACTGCCACTCACCACACCCCAGCTGGACGAGGTGCCATCCTCACCTCACCTGAGAAGTGATTGTTGTGTGCGTTTGTGGCTTAAAGTTTCTTAAAATGAGGAAGTCATTGATGTTTTCCTTTTTAAAAGAAACACTGGGCTCCTCTGCAGCTCTGCCATGCTGCTCCCTCCACGCGAGGGGTGACTAAGAGGAGACTCTTGAAATGGGCTATTCCAATTTTTGCTTAATTTATTTATTCCAGCTGTAGGCAAAGGGCAGGAAGGTCCTCTTGATAAATAAGGGGTAGAAGACAGGGTGAAGAACGTGGGATGAGCAGAAGAGCTCCAAGAGGAGCCCCAAGGATGGCAGTGGCCGTGGTCTCACCTCAGGTACAACACCCGGGACTGGACGATGAACCTGAACAGGTACTTCAGGGCTTTCAGGGCAGCAAAGAGCAGCTCTGTCTTGCTGGAGTCATCAGCATTCCCCACGTAACAGTTCAGGACTTTGGTGAGCTTCCTTTGGAAATAAAGCACAAGGGAGAACTAATACAGACACAGTTCAGTTCCTGTCCAAGTCCAGCTTCCTGATTCCAGAGAGGAACTACAGAGCAATAAACAGATAACAGAGGTTCCTCCTCACAGCCCATTTCCTCCTGAAATCTTTGCCCTCGTGGGATGCCAGATTTTCATCACCACTTCATGAATTCTCACAAAGTCTACAAATTTGGCTGCAAATCCCACTTTCCTGATCTGCTTTTCTCCTTCCCTAAAACAAGCTGGAAAACCCATTCCTACTGGAGGTGACTGACACCTTCTCCGTGGGTTATCAGTCTCAAGTGTGGAGCACAAAAGTCTACTGAAGCAATTCTGAACTGCAGACAAGTGGCATAAACACAATCATGTGTATTTTTTAATCAAGTCTCTGCCACATCAGAAGATCAGGATCCTCCTCCCTGAGTGCCAGGGCTGGGAATATTCAGGCAAAATCCTCTTCATTAATCAACTCCCAGCACCCAAAGTAGCGTGAGAGCGGCAGCCAAGCTCTTGCTGCTCTATGTGCCACCCTGCCAGCATCCAATTCCCCCCTTTTTCCAAATTCTGGCATGTGGAACACACAAAGGATGCTCTGGAATATTACAGTTCACTTGGCATCGTGCGGGTGTCATGTCAAGCCGAGCTGGAATGGAAGGCAAGGGAACAACAAAGCTAAGACAGAGCGTGCCAATTAATCAGACTAAAAAGTCTGTTTATTGGGAGGGAAATAATGATGATTCTTCCACAGGTTGCAGGGAAGAAGGCAAGGAAATCATATGGAAGCAGTGATTGCGTGGCAGGGCAGGGAAGGAGAAAGCAATCCAGGAGATGGGACCTCAAATTGTGTTTCCTCATGGAATTATCTTTAGGGTGACAGCCTGCAAGAGATGCTGAGCGCTCAGCACCAGGAATTCACATGGATCAGCAAAAATCAGTAAAAGAAGAGATCACTGGCCTCAGCTTTAACTTTTTAGTTCTCCCTTCCCATGAGGGTGATGACCTTTGGGTTGAGGGGTGCTGGATCAAGGAAGTTGGGAAGCCAAGATCCACGACAGAAGTGTCTTTCCCTTACAGAAAAAAAAAAAAATAAAATCTCCCCACAGAAATTTTTACAGGGTATAAAGAGTAATTACAGGTTTCCTTTCTCTCCTGTGAAAGCAGAGAAGAATGGGATGGAACTCTCTGGGCTCCGCTGCTTGTATCGCATCGCCATCATCAAAAACTATCTGATAAATACCACCACCACCAGAATTAAAAAGTAATCACAACACATCACGAGCTATCAGCCTGGGCTACCAATACTCACACATATGCCAGGGTTGCACTGAAGTGCTTGTAAATGTAAGTCTCAAGCACGGCGTTGAAATGCTGGAACTTGATGTCTCCAATCAAAGAAATAATAAATACCTGCCAAAAATTCAAAAGGAAACACATGTACAGAGCTGCACAGTCTCCAACTCCAACAGAACTCAGTCTCCAGCTGCACGTCATTTCTTTTGCCGGGTTACAGGTTTTGTTTTGTTTTCCTAACAGCATTAATGCCACAGAGAGTGTTATTGATCTTCTAATAGTCACTAAACACTGGAGGTATTTATTTATTAATTACTATTTTCACTGTGGTTACTAAAAAGCTGAATGTGTATTTCAGTCCTAGCTCTGAAAATGCCTTAAGAAGTGTTTAAATGTAATTTATGAATAGAGCAAAATACCAGTTGCTCATCTGAAGGAATCACCAGAAACCGACTGAAAATGGGGCTGTAAACAAATACCCTAAATCCCCAGAAGACTCACTCACCAGGGCATCAAACACAAGGAAGTCATAGGTTTCGTTTTCTGACATCTCCATCATTATGTTGAAAAGTGCATCCAGGGTGTCTGGCAAAAACTAGAGGGGAAAAAAAATGCAATAGTAAAAAAAATAATAGTGAATAGTGGTAAAATAATAAAAATAACGGTAAAAGGGTGTCTGGCAAAAACTAGAGGGGGAAAAATAAAAGTAAATTAAAATAATAGTAAAAGGAAAAGGCAACATCTCGCTGATGTCCAAGGCCAGGTGGGAGCTACCTGGTCGGGTGGAAGGTGTTCCTTGCCCACGGCACGGAGTAGAATGAGATGACTTTAAGGTCCCTTCCAACCCAAACCATTCCATGATTTCCCCTGTTGCTCAGGAGCTGGAACTGCCCTCCCAGCCTCCACAGCCCCTTTTTTGGGGACAGCACAGCTATAACCCTTCAAGGTCAACCCCAGGCACGCACACCCGAGTTCGTGCAACAACAAGGAGACTCAAACCACCCGCGAATACCTTCACAATCTCCCCTCCTTCCACCTCCATGAGCTTCCTGAGGTTGTGGGCGATGTTCTGGGAGTTGGAGCGCCAGTTCAGCAAACCCAGCAGGTCAACTGGCAAGGGCACAACAGCAGCAATTAGCAATTACAACACCCCGGCTGACTTAATGGCTGCAGAACGAGTCTAGAGCTTATTTTTAGAAGCAGCGTACAAGGAAAAGTCACCCTGATGCACAGAACGTTACCTTGAGGTGGTCCTTTTGTCTTGGCAAGGGAGGGAAGTTTTGCTATAAATGGAAACCTTGGTGCAGTCCTGACAACACGAGGCACTTGGAGGTAATTCTGCAGGTCTCTCATTCACTCAGAGGAGGTATCTCAAGCCAGGAATTTTATTAGAGTGCATGACTTAGCCCAAGAGCCTTCCAGAGCTACTGGAAGTCCCCCATCATTTCCCAGCACACGCTGCACTCAATCCCATCCGTACATCCCTTCATTCTGACTCCTCTGGCAGCATGAAAAGCAGAGTTAACGCACAACAGCATCCCAGAGAGCTCAGTTCTAATTGCTGCTCTCTTAACAGCAGAGGGGAGAAGATAATTAACCTTAAACACTCATAATTCTGAGAAAACACACACACTGTCACTGGGAGGTGCCATTCCCCCACAAGGACTTAACAAGGGGAGTTTGGACACAATATTCACGTGATGGGGCTGCCAGTGGCTGCACAGACGCCTCTGTAGCTTGGACTGGCAATGTGATGCCCACAATGCTGGGACAGGGCTGCCACTGCCACACGAAACAGCAAAACTGAAGCCCGAGCACTGTGCCCACCCATTCTGCAATGCCAAAACGCCTGGGCACTGAAAACGCCCTCTTTGCTTCAAATACGTACCATTCTGGGTCAGTTTGGTGGAGCAGATCACAGTGGCAATCTGGAAGCTGTCCTTCGTGCTGTCTTTAGTGGGGGTGAAGTTGGCCAAATGGTGCAGGTTCTTCCCTGAGGGAGCCTCCCTCTCCTCCATCTCCGTTTTGGTGCAAGGAAGACTCAAATAGCTTTTGGCATCTTCCATTTTCTTGTTGTCACCCTGTTTGGTTGAACGCAGCAGAGAGAAGGGTTACCTCACACCGAGCACACTCATCTGACCTCTTGCACTTCTCATCCGCAGCCAGACTTCAACACAGCGACAGACACAATGGATTTGAAACACTTTTAATCTCTGGAATTGTTTGGGCCTCTCACTTTAGGGAGTAAGTTGCCCATGCAGCTGATGGACTAAGATATCTTCAGAGTTTAGGAGGGTCTCCCCTCACCACCCACACACTTTGTAGCTTTGTCCTGCTGGGAAAAATCAGCCATGAGGCTGCTTTGATCAGTTAAACAAGAGGCAAGATGCCCAGGTTACCTTGTAAACAATCAGATTGTGTTTGCCGTCCTGCAGCGTTGTTCCATCCGCGTTCATCAGCTTCACAAAGCCCATGCCAAAAGCTCTCTCAGACCTATCCCTGGCTGCAAACACACGGAGAAACCTTTGTTGGGAATTGCCTTATGTCCATACAATCCACAGTGCAGCTCTCTAACTAAGGCAGCAGCTTCTTTATTTATTGGACTCTCAAGGCACTTAACAGGTACCTGCAACTACACAGACAAACATCCTCCTTGAAGCATCTCTCACCACACCGTTTTAGTGGTTAATTGTGCTGACGGATGGACAGAATCATTGCTGGACTCCATGATCTGAGAGATCCTTTCCAACCCTAATGATTCAGTGATGCCATGATACACAACCGCAGAGATATTTTGGGCGGGGTTTTGCACATCTGTTTGTCAGGAACGGATGTGGAGGTCACTGCATCTCCCAGATGCCCTCAGAGGATTTTTTGGAGAGCCTTTCAAAGGGCTTACTCTCACATTACTGATCTTGTTTCAGGGCTCTGAAATTGTCGGATGAAACTTCTGGCTCTCACTTCCTCATCAGCCTCTCATTTACCTAATTAGAAACCCTCCTACAGGAAGACCATTAGAAGCCCACCAAGCCTTGCACTGAATTTTGTCAAGGCCTTGATATAAATTAAAACCAACGCCATACGCTGAGAAGGCAGAGCAATAATAAGCACTGATAACTGCCTTTGAAGGGGGCCATCATGCTGCTCCTTACCTAATTTCAGTTTTAGAACACCACCAGCACCAAACCTACAGCGGGAAAAATTTGAGTTATTTTGCTTTTTGCTTGCAAAAAAATCCACAGTGCTGGAAACAGAAATGAGAAATGAGGAGAGAAAGAGCTACACTTCTGGTGGATGCTCAGGAAATCTCCATGAGGGTCGGAAGAGCACAGACCCTTCCTGATACTCACATTCCTGTGACGACCGGTGACGGAAAGTGAACCTCAAATGGCACCGACTGACCTCTTCTATGGCAATGGCCACCTGCACAGGGGAAATGAGGAACATCCAGCACCATTCCCCACCTCCTGTTGTTTTACAGGACATGCACCTTCTGATTTTAAACTAGTTCTGGTTTAAAGCAGTCCTGTTTGATATCTTTATTGATGGTCTGGATGAGGGAATCAAGTGCACCATCGGCAAATCTGCAGATGACACCAACTTGGGGGGCAGTGTGGATCTGCTGGAGGGCAGGAGGGCTCTGGAGAGGGACCTGGACAGGCTGGATCCATGGGCTGATTCCAAGGGGATGAGGTTCACCAAGGCCAAGGGCCGGGTCCTGCCCTTTGGCCACAACAAGCCCCGGCAGCCCCACGGGCTGGGCACAGAGTGGGGGCACAGAAAGGGACCTGGGGGCACTGACTGACAGCAGCTGGACACGAGCCAGGGGTGCCCAGGGGGGCAAGAGGCCAATGGATCCCGGCCTGGCTCAGGAACAGTGTGGCAGCAGGAGCAGGGCAGGGATTGTGCCCCTGGACTGGGCACTGGGGAGGCCACCCCTCGAGTGCTGTGCCCAGCTCTGGGCCCTCACTTTGGGAAGGATGTTGAGGGGCTGGAGCGTGTCCAGAGAAGGGCCCCGAGGCTGGGCAAGGGGCTGGAGCACAAGTGCTGTGAGGAGCAGCTGAGGGAGCTGGGGGGGCTCAGCCTGGAGAGGAGGAGGCTCAGGGGAGACCTTCTCACTCTCTGCAGCTCCCTGACAGGAGGGGGGAGCCGGGGGGGGCCGGGCTCTGCTCCCAGGAACCAGCAGTAGGACAAGAGGGCACAGCCTTGAGCTGCCCCAGGGGAGGTTTGGGTTGGCCATCAGGAAGAAGTTCTTCCCAGAGAGAGGGATCAGCCCCTGGAAGGGGCTGCCCAGGGAGGGGGTGGAGTCCCCGTCCCTGGAGGTGTTTGAGCAGAGCCTGGATGTGGCATCAGTGCCATGGGCTGGGTGACAAGGTGGGCTTGGGGCACAGCTTGGACTCCATGATCCCAGAGGTCTTTCCCAACCTGGCTGATCCTGTGATTTACACCAAGGAAGCAGGACAGGGAATGACACCCTCGTACCTTCACGGTCTCGTACCAGCAGGGCTGCTTGACTTGGTAATAAACCACCGACTTGTACTCGGAGACACCTTCGTACCCAGCCCCAGGATGGATGGCTTTCTTTGGACAAAAACACAGAGGGAGGGGGGGAGGAGAAAGTGAGGTCAAGAATAAAAGCATGGAGTGTTTTGGGTCATACAGCTATCAGAGGCCCTGCTACCTCCTGGAGGTTTCCATCCTCATCGTGTACAGACATGGTGACTTCGACATTCTTGGGAGTCTTCTTCTTCCCTTTGTCAAACTCCCCCTGGATCAGGGTGACGTAGATGTCATTCCGAACGTCACCTGAAATCCACAACGTTTCATGAGGGTTTTTCCTCACACAGTTTTCCGGGTGGACGTTTCACCTCCTCGGGGACCACGTCACCTTCATCTTCTTCTCAGCCTTTGGGTCACTCACAGAATCACAGAATATTCTGAAGGGCCTTTCAATGACACCCAACATCCCACCATTTCATCTCCATCTCAAATTACACAGAATCCTTCTAAAATGAACCATTTTGCTTTTTTATAAACCTCTGTCCTTATGTATTTTTTTAAATACAACAAACTCTACAGGGCTAAATCCACTTGGGATTTAAATCCACTTAGGGTCAAACCTACATGCAACAAAAATGTCTCTGACTAAAATGACATTTTATTTCAAAAAAACCTATCATTTTTCAATAAGAAAGGAAACTCAAAAAAATTAAAAATCATCCGGAAATTTGAAGAAAAATAGAGAGTTTTCAGTCAGCTTCAGAACAAATCTTTTTATAGCAGAAATTCTAGAATTTTAACTGGCTCTTTCCCTCTGCAGAGGCACAGGGGACCTACCAGGAAGGACGATCTCAGGGAATCCCATTTTCCGAGCCACAGCAGTTGATCTGTCCACAAGGTGGGAAAAATCCTTTTGAACCTGAGCCAGATCCCCAGGGAGCAGCTTCAGGGAGACCCAAAGACCTAAGGAAAGGAAGATAACACTTGTTTACTGCAAGAAAAAAAAAAAAAATAAAAGGCACAAATCCATGAATTTTAAGCCTGTGTTTATAAAAACCTGTTTCTTCCTCTGACCTTCCTGCAATAATTCCTTAAATATCCCAAGCTGGTTCTTTCTTGCCCAGTTCTGCATCTCCCTAATGCTGAGTGAGGCTTTACCGGGCAAGAAGATTCTCTGATGTGAACCACAAACTTCCTGAGATGAATCCTGAGTGTATCTGAGCAAAGGCCACACACACAAGGACGGGCAGAAAAATCCTGAGTAATTCAGTTTAAACCCAGAAAGCCATTCACAACACGCAGCAACGTTCACCTGACAGGATTTTACGTCCACAGGAACAGTTTTAGGTTAGAAATATTGCATTATCAGCACGGAAACCGCCAGCTGGAGAAGCTCTTCTCGTTCAAGCAAGAACAGCTCCTGGGTTTATCTGCTTTTAGCTCCACGTGTGCTGGGGTGACAAGCACTACAGAGAACAGGGGTTTGGCTCAGGGAAGGGAACAAACTCCACCGGCCCTCGGTCTCTGGACTCGCACAGGGCATTTATTTCCTCGGCAGGCAGGGGAACCCTTTCCCAGCCCAGCTTTCCCCCCGGGGCCGTACCTTGTCCTTTGTGATTGACCTCCTTGGCAGCGATGACTTTGTTGAAGACAGAGGTGAGGGGCTCGTTCTCCCCTATCACGTGCGAGGTGATCAGTGGGGACATGATCAGCTGCCTCTGCCTGATGTAGGTCTCCATGGCAATCCTAAATCAGACACCAGAGACCAACATCAACCGGTGCAAGAAGAGGGCTGGCCAACAGCTGGCTGTTTCCCAGGGAAATGTTTGGTTTTGTTTTTTTTTTTTGAAGGATTCCCTGTGGATTTTTACTTCTTCGCCTGCACAAAGCCACTGGAAGTACATTTAAACTCTCAAATTAGGAAACACATCAGGCTTAGGGTAAGTAACACCGAGCTGATGAGCTGAGCCCTGATTTCAGCTGTACCTGAGAGCTGGTCCCTACAAGGCCACGTAGATTAACTAGTGGTAAATTAATAGAATTAATGAATTAATGACTGCTGTGAGATCACCCTAGTCACAGCCACATCTACTGAGCTTTGGATCTTGAACCTGACTTCACTCCAGCAATAAAGACACACAAAATCATATCTCCACGTGCTGCCTGTCCTGGTAGAGGTGTCCAGCTGTGCATTCAAACTCGGCCTCATTAGAGGCAGAAGAAAAACGGGGAAAACCCCAAAAGCAACCAAACAAAAAACCCCAAACAAAACCCCCAACAAACCAACCCAAAACACAAACGAAGACCCCAAACAAAAAAACCTCCAAGCAAACAAAGACAAACAACAAAACAAACCCCCTAAAACTCCCAAACAAGCAAACGAAGAAAAAACCCAAACCAACAAACAAAAAAAAAAACCCAACCATAAAGTAGTAGAATGACATAATTCTGCAAAGGAAAAGCCATCCTTCCAGGCCCTGAAAGGGGAGGGGAACAAAATCTCCCCTGAAAATACCTTGTAATAACATATGGCTGCAGCACTTGCATTGCTACATTTAGGACTGTAACAACACGGCTGGGTCTACCCAAACAAGCTCCATTTCAGTTCCCGGAACGTGCCAAAAAAAAGTGAGCACTCGGAGCAGGCAGAACACACAAGTCTAACCAGCACTGCAGGAATGCAGAACTCACTGGGCTTTCTGGGAAAAAATCCCTTCCCTATCGCCCTCTGACCCTCCCAGGGAAATCCGGAGAGGGAAGAGGCACAGGTACCACCCAGCAGGGCCAAGATGTGTCTCTGTGCTCAGGTGCTTCTGAAACTCTTGCCTCTCACCCCTCAGACAGTTTGCAAAGTCACCTCCCCCAGGTCTCCCAAGGTTATTTTGCACCGTGCTCTTCCTTCTTCCCCTCCCCTAGGTAGAGATTTCAGCTGATTGCCAAAACTCCCTGAGCAATTCAGCCTGTCATGGGGACACACAGGAAGCAGAACAAAGGCTCCAGGAGACTGGCAGAAAAACCTTTCCCTTCAAAGAGCTGACTCCTGCTACAGGCTGATCTATCTGCAGAGCCCTTGGTGCAGTGCCAGGCTCCCGGACAGATCTGTCCTTCTGCAGAGGACAATGGCTTTAACAAGCCAGAGCTGTGAACTCCGGAGCCAGTACTTACTGCTGGAATGGGATGAAATGCTGCTTCTCCTCGTCATCCACCTTCCCATGGATGATGTCAGTTATGTCCATCACTGCAATGACACCGGATCATCACTCACTGCTAAAGAACACCCAGAGAGCTTTTCCCTTTCATAATGGAAACAACACCGGCTTCTCTGAAGCCAGTGACACTCGTGACAACGGCTCTGAGCAACCTGGCCTAGTGGAAGGTGTCCCCTGGGTGAAACTGGGTGGTCTTTAAGGTCCCTTCCAGCCCAAAACCACTCTGGGATTCTCAACAGAGAGCACCACCCTCATCTGAACCTTTTAAAAAGCATTGATGAACAAGTCAGCCCATGAGCATGAATATGTGATAAAAACCAGGTGGGGCTCAGGTCTTTCACAGCAGGGACACGATACCCACATTCAAATGCTATTATGGCTTATTTTTTTCCTTTTCCACCGCAAATTTCAAGTCTTTTCCCAGGTGGGTGAAACTGGGTACGAGGAATTGGGCGTCTCATTCGCCAAGGCTCCTGTAAAACCTCCAGCCCTGAGGAGAAAATCCCTCCTCGCTAAAGCCCTGATAAAGCTGCTGCACGGAGGGCAGCGTGTTTGCCTTTCAGGAGGTGACAGAAGCGAGCGGTGACAGCATTTCATCCTCATGGACAACCTTCACTCGAGGTCTCAGAGGGCACTATTTATAGCTCGGCATCGGCAGCGCTTCGGAGGCAGAGATGCTGACTCTGGCAGGGCACAGGCTTTGGTGGCACAGCCAGCACACAGCTCCCAGTCCCTGGAAGCCCCTGCACTGGCTGGCTCTGTCCTACCTGCCACGCCAAAGGGCCTCCTGAGCCCACAGGTGTGCTTCTTCCCATCTTTGAGCTCCATGTGCCCCACCCTCACGATCTGACACACCAGGCTGATCTTGGGTCTGATCAGGTCAGAGCTGCTTAAGTCCTGGAAATCAGTTGAAATAAAATGGTATCAGATGTGCTTCACGGATGGGAAGGGGAGAAAGAGAGAGCAAGACACTCTGTGAGACTGTAAATGTGGAAACTGTGGCCTCCAGGATCTGAAGGGAGCCCTGAAGGTCCTCGTAGGACCTAAAGCGAGCCTGCAAGGAGGGTGCAGAGAGACATTGATAGCGCCAGGACACAGGGAATGGGTTTCCCACTGCCAGAGGGCAGGGATAGATGGGATATTGGGAAGAAATTCCTCCCTGTGAGGGTGGGGAGGCCCTGGCACAGGTTGCCCAGAGAAGCTGTGGCTGCCCCATCCCTGGAAGTGCCCAAGGCCAGGCTGGAGCAACCTGGGATCGTGGGAGGTGTCCCTGCCCATGGCAGGGGGTGGGAGGAGATGCTATTTAAGGTCCCTTCCAACCCCAACCATTCCATGATTCCTCGACTCTCTGAACTCACAGTGAAGACTGCTTGAAGGTTATTTAGTTTCTCAATTTCTTTGGGCATCCCGTTGCTGCCCCAACGAACCAGGTAATTTTCACTGCAAATAAAAGAAGGAAAAAAAAAAAAGAAATTTCAATAAACCAACACCTGGCATTCCCATTTCCTGGCAGAAGCTGGAAAGCGTTTTGATCTTTCGGGAATATTTGAAGAATTCTGGCCAAAGTCTTTTATCCCAAAAGGACTCTGAGGTGACTCATTTCAGAGGAAGGTGAAGTGCCTCCCTGTGTAATTCCAACTGCATTTCCACACCTGATAACTTAGTGGTGGAGACGGAGTGTTCCTGACACAGACTTGCTTGCCTGATAAAGGTCTTTACATCCCCCCTACCAGTACAAAATTCCCAGCCCTTAGATGTGACCCTGCGCTGCCTGGACAGCAAGCAAAATCATGTATGGACATGATTTACTGGGAAACAATTAATCAAATGCATCCAGTCTTGTGAGAACAGCAGGGAAAACTGAGAATATAAAAAAAGACAACCTGGGGTTTTGGGTGATGTATCTCAGCAATGCCCAGCTTTAAGGAGGGGAGCCAGAACCTTGACTTCCCATCTCAGCTGAATTTAATTTCAAATCAATCAGAATTAATTTCCCCTCACTGGGGCAGCAACCACAGAACTGAAAAACTTCTCTGCTGGATCTTCTTTTCTAACCTCTTTTGGCTTCTTTAAAGGGACCACCATGATGACTGAGTTGATTGTCATCTCTTAAAAAAAGCCCCTACCTGATGAATTTGGACAGATCGGGGTCGTAGAGGCTCATTAACAGCTCTGCGTCTTCCCCAATGTTGCAGACAAAGTTCTTGAAGTTCACGTACAGGCTGTAGGTGTGGGTGGAGTTGAAGACTGGCTGCCCCCTGAGGTCCAAATTCTGCTGCAGGGACTGCAAAGGGACGGGAATATTTCCATTAAGAACAAACCCAGAGGAATTCAGTCGCGCCGCCAAAGGAGCACAACATCCTCCGGAGGGACGTAAAAACACAGCGACTTGGAGAGCACAGATCAGTGCCAGGAGCTGCACCTTCTCCTCCTGGATCCTTTCATCAATCCTTTTGGAGGCAGTTTCATGGGCCTTGAAGAGGGAGATGGTGCTGGTCTCATCCGGGTCCAGGATGTTCCCGTTGTCATCCCGCACCACCAGGTCCAGGCCCAGGATCCTGAGCAGCACAAGGGGGGCAAAAGAGAGGGCACGGGTTGTGAGCAGCAGGGGTGGCTTCAGGAGCACGAACCCAGACCAAACTGGACCACATGGGGCTGCCAAGGCACAGCCACCCCCGCTCCTGGGAGTAACCAGGGGGCTGCTTTTCCTGCCACACAATTCCTCCCCCGTTTTCCCACCAAAGGGCAAATCAATGAACCAGGTAACTCAATTCTAAGATGACATCTCCCTCGTTCTTGCTTTGAAGGGCTTTGTTTTAGGAGGTGGATGTGTAACTATCAAGCTGATTATTATTCTTTGCCATAAGCTTTCTTCTCAATTGACTTATTTGACTTGAATCAAGGCTGACAGGCAGATAAATGAGCTCTGGAAACACTCCATGTTCTGCGCAGACCAGTGAGAGCTGGAGTTTTGGTGGCCAACGGAATCCTGTTCCTCAGTTGCTGATAAAGCAACTTATTTCACCCCCAGCAGCCAAATCCTGGCTCCAGCCAACCAGGCACAAATTGTGCTCCCTGGGAGATGCCATCAAGTGCCAGATTTATGCCGAATTAAGACAGGTGAGGCTCCCTGCCAAGTCCAAGAGATCTCTGGCACATGAAGAGCCAACTGCTGCAAACCCACCTGCCAGGTGGTGCCATTATCGCCTCTCCAAGGCAAAAACCTGAGCCTCATTCAGTGTGTGGTCACTCACACCGTGCATTCCCTGGGATTTGGGATTCTCCCTCGCCCCCCAGACAGAGTTTGGATTTACCTGTTGCCATAGTCGATCTTGGCGGTGACTTTCTTCTTGAGCTCAGCCAGTTCATCCTTGGGAAGGGTCCCTGAGAGGATCTGTGACCTCCACTCTATCAGGCTGTAGGTCAGCTGCTGCACGTGCCTGAACTGGGTTGTCTTGTTGTTCTGCAGGAAAAAGGGACAATTTTAAACAAGAAAAGCCTGAAACCGCTGAGCTCAGCCAGCTCAGAACTGTCCTCAACTGCAGAATCCCACAAGTTGTATTTAACTACAAATACCTGAGGAACAGGCACTGTGTGATCCTGCAAGATTAGACCCCAGGAATGAATTCTCCAGTGCTTTGCACTGCCAAGGTTTTAAGTGTCTTCAAGATCTTTAAGTGTCTTTAAGGGCTTCACCTTTCCCCAGGCCATTTTTTTCACAAAAAACCCCACAGACTAAAAATAGGCTTCTGGTGCTTTCCAGCACTTCAAAACTGCTCTGATGGGGAATTTTATGTGCAGGGCAGAGAGAGGATGTTGAATGACCACAAGTGTGTTCTCACAGATTGAGACAGGAATGCCAGCTTGATATAGAACCATGGAACATCCTGAGCTGGAAGGGACGCACAAGGATCACCCATCCAACAATCCCACCCAACAATTACCCAGCACCGACTGCACAGGACATCAAAAACTGCCTGCTGAAGAGTTTCCTCCTGCCACCCCTCCTGTTATCATCCCTAATTAATGAAAATACTTCTGCTGCTGTTCACTGGTTCCACCCTAACAAAATCACTCCCATCTATACACCTCGTTCCTATAGTTTCAAGCTCCAAGGCTGTAATTAAAACGTGGATGGGTGTGTGGAAACCTACCCTGCTTGTAGCAGTCTGTGCTTGGATAAAGTAAATAATCTTTTCAAAGTGTCAGGACAAAATATTAGCCCATTTAAACCATTAAAAAGGGAGCCCAGGCCTCTTCCTCTCTTTGCCACCACAGAGCGAGAGCCAATTCCTGGGGTGACTCTGAGTGCCAAGAGCAGCTCATTTTCACAGGGAAGTGCCACGAATTGGAAGTTTCTGGGACAATGATTATGGTTATTCAGCTCCAAAACGACTTCCAAGAGGCTTTTGGCTCCATCCCACCCACAGCCAGCGGGAACTGGCCAGTGGTTCCTCGCTGGTCCTGACTGGGGTGTGACTGCACCAGAGCTGTTAATATTTAACCGCAAGCCCCAAACTGCTCCCCCAGAGCAGAAGGAGAAACTCAGTTCAATGATTTCCCCATTCTCGTCCCTGCGAATAACAGGAATTCTATAAATCACTCGTATTTCCCCCCAAATCTAAAGGGAGTTATGAACAACCACCTTCCTTTCGGTCTGGGTGGCAGAGGGGCTGACAGAGGCTACAAGAGGTTTTAGTTGCTATAGGGAGGATGTCAGAGATCTATTTAATAAACAAAGAGATGTATTTAATAAACGAAGAAAAAAAGTGCGTCCTTGCATAAAAATGCTTGCAAAGAAAAGGCAATTTGTGTGAGTTTTCAGGGCAGACCTCAATGTGCCATCAGCTAAAGCTCCACAGCTAATTCCTATTAACTAAACCAAGTTAAACCCCTCCCTCATTTTTATATTTGTTTTTCAGTGGAGATAAACCCACTGCTGTAATGAAACCCACAGGAATTAAAGAAGTGAAATTAAATGCTGCCAAAGGAAAAAAACAAAAATCCTCTCATGTTTCCTTTTTCTCCTCAAATATCTCCTTCCTCCTTTAGCCTTTTTTTTTTTTTTCTTTTAATACACACTGCAGGGGAAAATAAAACAAACTCAAACCCATTTCAAACCACAACATTTTCCAAGCCTATTTTAGGACTTACATTGGTTAAAGCACAAGAACATGAAAGATTTCTGCTCTTCAAAAAAATAAGATTCTGCGGCTACAATCCTAAAGTTATTCAGGAATAAAAAAAAAAAAATAATAAAAAAAGCGCCAGGAACAAAACTCTCTTTTCACACAGTAATTCCATCCCATACAGCTTCTCATTAAATTAAGAGGGTGGAACAAATTCTTGTGGTTTCGTGGCACACAAACAAAATGAACTTGTGGCCTGGTGAGATCTTCAACAGGAAAACTTGCTCTGGGTGCACTGAAGTGATTAGGGCTGATTTAAACTCTCTCATCTTAATTAAAGCACATTCTGTGTGGGCTGAACTCGCTGCTAATCGAAGAAAAGTCAAGTCTGGTTCTTTAACGTGCCTTAATAATCACCTTCAAAAGAAGGCAACTCACTGTGAACTCTGCGAGCAAGAAGCACCCACCCGAGGAAGCCCAAAAAATCCACGCCCTGCCTTGGCTTCCGATGGTGCCGAGGTGCCTCCCACGGGCAGGGTGCTCAAGAGTCAGCACAGGAGAGGTCTCTCCTCACCCTACCGGGAACTAAAGACACGGGGGATCTCCCAAGGGACAGCACTCTGGACAACGCTCCGAGGGACAGGGTGGGATTTTGGGGTGTCTGTGCGGGGCCAGGGGTTGGATGGATGGTCCTTGGGGGTCTCTCCCGGCTCAGGAGGTTCTGCTGCCGAGTCAAACCTTCCCCAGCACACACAGCCCTGAATCTCTTCCCATCCTCTGCCTACTCGGGGCTGAGGGCACTCTGGGGTGAGGATCAGCCAGTCTTTGTTAAATCCCTACAGTACTTCCAGGAAAACAGGGTTCACAGCTGCAAAAGGTGAGTTAAAACCTCGCGGTTTCCTGCAGAGCTGAGGTACCTTGCCCTCATCCAGGGCAGGCACACGACAGGCCAAGCAGCAACCCTGATCCCACCCGTGACTGGGACTCCAGCACAGCCCAAAGCAGCCCAGTGTCACTGGTGCCAGTCACTGCTGCCCCGGTGCTGGCCCATCCCACCCTCGCCCAAGGGCAGGGGACACCACACCTCAGCTCTGGGATCGCACAGCGGTGGAGAGCAGAGCACTTTTAGCCTCCCTCAAGGCCAGCTTCGCCACAGTGGAAGCGTTAAAATGCTGCCTGACGTCCCCTTGCGCGCGCTCTGCCAACAGCCCGGGCTCACCTCACCCGAGGTTTGGGGATAAAACACCGGCCACCGAGGAAAACTCACCACGTACAACTTGTGCCAGATAACTGCCCACTCCCTCAGGGTAGAGGTGAGCTCCTGCCCGAGGGGCAACTCACTTGGAATCACCGTTTCATGTTGCCTGGAGGGTGGGAAAAAAAAAAATGGAGAAAACAGAAGAAAGGTTTCACACTCAACATCAAAACTTCGCAGTCAAACATCCTTTTTTTTTGATAAATACGTAAAAGGAAGTTTCAGAGGGGTTGATTTTCACAGGGTTCACTCGCACGTGTTGTCAAGACCCTGAAGGTGTCCTCCAGCACGCACGTGCACATTCACTGCCCATTTTTAATGCAAACACGCTTCTTTCAGCCTTGTTATTCCCAGTGCATCCATTCCAGAAACAGAATGAACCAGAGAGAAATTCAGCTTGGAACAATCACCACTTGCAGTGGTAACCGTCCTTTAACAAATAAAAATAAAAGAGCACTTCATAAAGTTTCTTCCTTCGCGACTGCAGCTTTCCTCTCGCTCTGATGACCAGAGACTCAGCTCCAGGAGCTGAACGAGGAGTCATTTCCTTAAATGCTTTCCAGGACAGGAAGGAATCCACACTCCTGCTGGGTCCTTGGCTGGGAGCAGGAGGCTGTTATGACTTGCAGGAGGCCCCAGAGCAGCCAAATGGACCTGCCCCGCTCCTGACTGGTCTAGCAGAGCTTCCTCAACCCTGCGAACAGCCTCCTCCTGCCCCCATCCCACAGCGGCTTCGGGACGTCAGGGCTCTGAAAAATGAAATTCTGCAGCCCTGGAAGCCTAGCCCAGGAGGCACACCCTGCTCAGAGACAGGCCAGGAGCGGTTATTACAACCACAACTACTCCAACGGGGTGCTTCTGGGGTTTAAATGGAATGGCATTCCCTTGGTTCCGCTGCCAGAAGCCCAAGTGAGGAAGTGCCGACCTACCCCCGGTCCTTCACGATGGCCTCTTTCAAATGGATGTACGTTTCTGGGAAAATGCCCTAAAAATAAAGGGAGAAATCAAATAAATCAATCACACCGCGGGTTATGACGGGACAGAAACACATTTAGCAGAAAGAAGGGGAAAGGGTAAGAAATGTCCCGGTACTACAGGGAAAAAAGCCACTAAGGAGTCCACGTTTGAGCACTATCTTTGATATTTGGCACCTCAGAGAAGGCAATTCCTTGTTTCCCTCTGAAACGCTGTAAATTCCTGCAAATTGTCAATTATACTCATTTGTCCTCGCTACAAAACATTCCTGGAGTCATCTGCCAGCTTGCCCTGGACCCGTGTCTCTCTAGAAAAGCTCCCCCAGCATCTGCAGAAATTCCCAAATTTCCATTCTTTAACAGAAACTTTCCAGGAAACTTTTTCTGTTCCCTTTTCATTCCTTTTTATGACTAAAAGAAAAAAAAAGAAGACTGAGGGATGCTGCCACAAGAGAGGTGCCAGGAATCCTCTGGGAAACCAGATTTCCCTGCAGCTTCAGGGCCAGACCCACAAACCTCAAGCAGCCTGGCTCTGATCCAGGTTATGTGTAATTCCTGGAATATTTTCCAAGCCAAATCAAAACTCTGATATTACCATTAAATATAACTAATGCTGGTCGTGTCCAGCTCCAAGAGCCTAGTAATAAAGCAGTAAACTCGTGGATGCAGATGTGGAGCAGTTAATTTTGGGAGTTCAAGCTGCATTACTCATGATTCCAGAGGGGGAATATCCAGTTAATGGTTCTGAAACTTTGAGCTCAAGGGCATTTTTTCTGTCACTAAAGAAAAGGACACAACAGCCAGGAGACCTACACAATATTAAGACAAGAAACACAGCAGATTCCAGCACTGGAGGGGCTCTGGCAAGGTGTGAAATAAAAATGAGAGCCATAAAAAGGGAGGTCATACCTTCTTTGATTTATTTCGGAGGGTGTATCCTCGGTACCAGCCTGGCAAAGGAACCAGAAATACTTATATTTATGGTTTTCCTGTCTACAGCAACGAAACACCAAAAATAATTCTCCCCACCCTTCTATAACACCAATCTATTGATCTTGCTTGTTTGAGACCCACTGCTCTTTAGGGAGGAGCCTGAACTGCTTGTCCTGGTACAGATCCTCTTTATTAATATTATCTGAACAAGATCTAGGAAGTAGAAGATACAAATAATAGCTGTGATGCCCAGGACTCAGAAGGACGTGTCGCTGAGGGGGACATTTCTTCTCTCTTCAGCACCTGGGGCCTGAGCTGTATTTTCATGGAATCATGGAATGGTTTGGGTGGGAAGGGACCTTAAAGCTCAACCCGTTCCACCCCCTGACATGGGCAGGGACACCTACCACTAGCCCAGGTTGCTCCAACCCGGCCTTGGATACTTCCAGGGTGTTACTTTGATCTTAAGGTCACCAAAATGCAAACCCACCGAAAAAAACGCTGAATTTCTTGCACCCTCGAGGGACCCTTGCTCGGTGAGCAGAGGGGAGAGAGGCGGAGCTGGGGGAAAGCCATTGTCCCCTTCTCCTTCAGCACCTCCAAACCACGTGAGAGCAGGGGGTGCTTCTCTCCACCCTCCCCTGCACCCCTCGGCTGGGCTGGGGAAGCAGTGCGCGCCCAAGCACCCTCTGCACCGGGATCCGGCTCTTTGCCGCAGTCGAATTCCCATCCCCTCGAGTCCTCCTCAAGTTACTGCCCCGAAAACAACCACCTAAACCCTTGAGGAGAAGAATCTGCTCTGGTTTAAGCGGACACGTCCCTTGGGTCGGCCTCTCGCAGCCCGGACGACATCCAGACGTTCCAAGCTCAAGACTCCCTGGGATCCCGACTCTCCACTACCCCAACTCCAAGTTTCTGACTCTTTTCCTAAGGTTCCACCCGCATAAAAACTACACCCGCAGTCCCTGTACCCTCAGCAAGCACAGAGGGCATGGTTTATAGTCCATAACTCACGGATGGATTTCGGAGTTAGCCAGACAACACCCCTGATCCCGCAGGGTTATGTCCAGCTCAGTGGCAGCACCAAGAAGGCAGAGGGATTTAAGGGAATAATCAGGCAAAGAAGAGGAGAAGAGAGGAGGGGAGGCTGGTTTATTTGGGTTTTTGTTTGTTTGCTTGTGGGTTTCGTTGTTGTTTCCCCCCCCCCATATTCATATATTTAGCAAAGAACCTCCCACGAAGGACCAACAGATCTGAGACCCCTCGACCATAAATTAGAATTTAGAGTGGTTATTTTTGTGTTTTATTGGAGGTTTTTTTGTATCTTGTTGCAGTTGGTCTTTTTTTCTTTTAAAGTGCAGTTTTGTTGCCTCTCTGTAGCAATAAGAAGGCGCCTCAATCACATAAACTCCAATATTGCAGTAATAAGTTCGGGGGAAGGAAGAAATTCCATTCCTTGCACAGGACGAAAATAAGATTATACATTGCCCATGGACCAATGGATGAGGTACTGGATTAGGGATGAGAAGATTTAGGTTCTATTTTTACCTAAGTTGTCATTAATTGGACAGTAAAGTCCAAGTTACTCGGGGTGTGATACAAAGCCCATGGAATTTGCCAGGAGTATTTTCCCAGTGATCTCAATTCCATCTGACACTTTCAGCCCCTCCACGGCACAACTTCCTCATATTTCAAAGGGCCTCTTGGCACTGACCTCATTCCTGTAAAATATTTTGCAACCGTTGCATAAAACCCTCTTGTCTCTGATGATGCAAAACTATTTCTGCAAGCACCTCATGCCATTTTTATCGGAATTCTGCTCCTCCTGTCAATAATTTTGCCCATCGCTGGAAAAGGAACATCATCTTTCGCCAGTGGTCGATTGATGGCGTGATTTCTTACAAAAAAACACCTCAAAATCTGCCTAAGCTTTGGAGGAATGAGAGGCTATTGAGTGTTTGAGTATTTTCACCAAGCAGGGATGGGCTAAATGGAGAAAGGTTTTTCAGTTGATGATGACCCAGCAAATTTAACCTCCTACAACAAACTGAAGTCTGATCGAGACCACAACAAGAACACTGAGCTGGCAAAGAAACGCCTAAAAAAGCCTGCGTGTTTTTTAGCGTTTTTTTTTTTAAGGGATCAGGTCCTCAGTTTTACCTGTCATTAAACGGAATTTATGCAGGATGGGAAAGATCAGAAAATCTACGATAAAATAGTCAAATTGCGACGGTGTGATGCTGGCAAGTTCTGGGGGGTGGTGCAAGCCCAGGTCATGGGTTGAACCACAAGGTCCTTGTTCCTCCTGCAGGGCCCTGTCCTGTCTCACCCCACACGCAGGGATTGCTTCACCCGCTCCAGGGCTCAGAGAGGAGGCTGAAACCAGGCAGAAATTCAGCGTAAACTTATTTTCAGCCGGAGAAGAAACCAGTATGTGAGCACACATTCCTTCTCCCCACGACTTGGTCGCTTCCCACAGCTTCCCTGAAATAATAATCATCATCATAGTAACTTCCCCTAAACAGCAATGTATCCTCCCAGCTCATCCTCAAGGACAGATCCCCAGAGAGCAAATCCTGCGCTGAACCAGCTTCCAAAGCGCTGGATGCAGCAAGTTTCCTTCTTTCCTTGGATTCTGCAGCGTGTGCAGAGTCTTGAATATCTGGCAGAAGCCCACGCTGCGTTATCTTGTTATCAAGTGGAACAAGGAATTCTGCACAAACACCTCGCGCCCTTCTACCCCCTCCCAGGGAAAGGAGGGGGAAAATAACCCTTCGAAGGGCTCTGGCTGACACCTCACCCCGTGGCAGAGCCGCAGCCCACCAGAGGTTTGGGCAGCACAGAGGCCTGGCCCAAACCGCCCCTTCTCCCGGCACTTTAATTCGCTTTATTGCTCCTTCCTCCCCCTCTCCAGGGGCTCAGCTCTATCAGTGTTGTGTCTCCAGCCCCCTGAGAGTCAGATAACACTTATCACTAACACCAAAAGCCCAACCTTGCTGCCTCCCTGCCAGGGAACAGGCTGTGCACTTGGATCCCTCCAGCTGGAGCCGAAATCCCTCGGGGAGAACACAGAGAGCTCTCCCGGGAAGGCTCTTTGATGCCTGGCTGAGGAACCCAGGAGGAGAAGGGAGGAATGTTCCAGATGACCAACAACAGCCCTGAGAACCTCCTGGCAACTCACAACAGACGCTGCTGCGTATCCTGAGGTGGGGAATCACAGCTAAAGCCAGATGTTCCCAGTGAAAACGTGACAGCAACGCTGAAAAACTGCCCCTCTCAATTCCCTGAGGAACGTCACCCATAGCCCACGGAACCCCCTCGGCCGGGAGCTGCAGGGGTAACTCAGACCCGCTCAAAAAAGGGCCTCCCGGGGCATCTCGGAGCCTTTTCTTCCTGCAGAGCCTCCGCCCTGGTGCCACGGCAAGTTTTCCCTCGTTGAGACTTGTGTACCCAGACAAGAGCAGCGATTAGAGCGACAAAACCCCGGAGCTCCGCTGGCCATCGCAGGCACCATCCGCGCCAGGAGGAACCCGAAAGGAAGCTGCTCGGGAGAACAGCCCTCCCTCCAAAACACAACCCACGGGCAGCTGAGAGGTGAAGTCTCCCGAAAAACTGGATACAAAAACAGACGAGAATTTCCTGCCAAGCAGACTGAACACGGAACCGGGGTGGGATCTGAGACGGATTTATGGGAAATCAGGGCAGACCCACAGCAGAGTTACCATCTCTGAGACAATCCACGCACCTTCCCCCTTTTACACTCACAAACGTCTGGCCTGAGTTTTTGGCCGGGATTTTGTGGGAAAAGGGCTCAGTTGGACCGCAGGAATTCCTATGTGCCTCGGACACGGAGTTTGATTGCACGCTGGAGGCTCTGCATATGAAAACAATCACTTTCCCTTTCCCATCTGAAAACGTTCACTCTCCCAAACAATTTACAGGAGATTTTCTCCTGCCGGAGAAAAATTCCACCCTGGGATATTTCAGGCAAAAAAAAAAAAGAGGGACGTTATTTAAGTGTTCATTCCCTATTCTTGACTACCTACTGAAGAGCTGATTGCAAGGAGGAAGGTTAAACAGTGAGGTTGCTTAAAAACCAGAGAAAAAGAAAGAAACACCCCAACGTTTTGGGAAATATAAAATGCATCCTCTTCATGGGGGTAATTTTGCTTCCTGACACTCCCTCCCCTTTCTTGTGTCTTTTTGCAGAATCAAGTCACAAACTAGTAGATTATGTACAGATATTTTCCCTCTTATGTACAGATATTTTCCCTGTTATGTACACCTATTTTCCCTCTTATGTACAGATATTTTCCCTGTTACGTACACCTATTTTCCCTGTTATGTACAGATATTTTCCCTGTTATATACAGATATTTTCCCTTTCTCCTTCTGCCCCCCCAAACACCCGCCCCAGTCACACCCAGCAGAGTAAAAACACCCATCAGCACCATCACGTGCTTCGGCACGGAGGAGCTGCCAGGTTGTTCCCAGTGCCCAGGGCACAGACAAATGGAAAGAGAACAATTGGCCAAGAACAAATGGCTAAACCAGCAGTTTGCTGTTCCCAGCACAGATATTGGAGACGACTGAATTTGTATTTTGGAAGGGCTATTTCAATTTTGGAGAGTCTTCCAGATGAAGGAGTGAACAGTACGTTCTTTAGAATAATTAAATGGCTCTGGTTCGTTCCTAATATTGAAGTCTTCATTAAGCAGTCGAGTTTAATGAGCAGACTTGAACCACTCAAGTGTAATTTTAATCCTCTTTAAAACAGGAATTTTGCTTTCTTTCTGTTTTACATTGTGAATTGGGAAAAATTTCCCAGTAAAGCACTGGGAGAAACAGCCTAAAAGGGGCATTATATCTCTGTAGCTGGAGCCTTTTAAAAAACATATAACGGCATTTTCTGCACAGACCTTCCCTCTCCTTTTCTTTCATCCCCTACCTCCATTCAAAAAAAAAAAAAAAAAAAACAAAAAACCAAACAACTCAGGTTAAAAGCTACTTTAAAAATAACAACAACAAAAAAAATAATAATAATTATTATTATTATTTCCCAGCTAGATCACTTCATCAGATCAGTGTAAGCGCCAGGCCTGGCCTGGCCCAAAGAGGAGCCAAAGTAAACAGGTGTGGTGTGAAAACAGGACTAAACAGCCAGAATTAAGTGTTTCTTTATCTTGTAGTTCTGCCTTGAGATAGAGAGAAATCTTACCTTGATAAACTCTGCCAGGAACAGAAAAGAGACGTTAAATATTCTGTATTTTTTGCATTTTTAAATTGGTTTTAAATTGGTTTAAAACCCAAGTGCCTACAGCCAACACTTGGCGTCGCTTTGGGCGCAGCAGGAGCGGAAAACACGGATCCAAAATTCGGGTTATTTCCGAAAAACAACCTCCACTTGTTACGTTTTTCCTTCCGAAAACCAGGGCGAAGAATCTCGGGAGCGACGCGGGCACCCACCTTCGTACATCTCCAGGATGTGAACGGTGTCACCGACCTGCAGGGACAGCTCCACGTCCTGCGCGGCGTCGTAGTTGTAGATGGCTAAAGGAAGAAAAAAAAAAGGGGGGAGAAACACAGGAAAAACACAACCATGAGGGTTTCAGTGGCGGGAGAACGGGATTTTGAGAGAAGCACTGTGAAGTCCCCGTGCAAGGAATACTCTGGAAAAAAGGGTGCAGGGCATTTATTTCCAGATTCCGCCCCGCGAAGGGTAAGAAATCGGATTCCTCACAGCCAGAACGTTAATACAGTGATTTTATTTCACCTCCCAGAACACAGATCTGGGAGCCCTCGGGAACAAGCTGCATATTCCCACTTCGCCAACGACCTGCCCACAAAGGTCACCACGACCTCAGGCCTTAGGGATCAAGTCCGTAATTGCCTTTATTATTTTTTTTTAGCAGCGTTTCACAGCACTAATTAACGGAGCGTTGGAAAACGCCGTAAATGTGATGCCCTAATAAGAACCCACCCCTATTCTGTGCTGAAAAAATACTCTGATTCTTTGCTGCTAAAGGCTCTCCCCAGACAAAGCCCAATTTTAGCAGGAAAACTTGAGATTCTCCGCAAATTTAATCCCTCCCAAAGACAAAGCTAATCTGGATCTTATCGGATTTCCAGGGGGAATAGGATTAAGCCCAGAAGCCCACACTTCTCGATTGCCTTTTCCTCTGGAACGTTCTGGAGGTGCCCAGTTTCACTGGGCAAAGCAGAGCCCTCCCTGGAGACAAGATGAGAAAGTTTAATTTGAACTTGCTTTCAAACCAGCGCAAATAAAGAGACACAAAAGCAGGGAGACGCTTTGCTCTGGGTCCAGGAACTGATCAGCAAAGTCAGGACAGACACTTCTCCACCAAACCGGGGCATCTTATTTATTTAAACACCGATTTAAGCACAGATCGCACACAAGGCAAACTTCCCACACGCAGAAGTCTTGTATTTACACATCCCTGAGCTAATTTATTAGTGAATAAGCACCGTGTTTGTTTTAAAGGAGGCAAATAAATCACACGAACGTTTTCAGGAGGCTTTGGGAAAACCCTTCGGACTGCCCAAGGTTTGGATTTGAAGGGCTCTGTTTGGAAAATGAAATAAATAAATAAAAGAGTGGAGCTCTTCTGTCATAAATTCACATCCAGTGCCCATCACCTCTGTCAGGATGAGGAATTATTGCCTCCTGGAGAGGCTCCAGCACAAATGACTGTGGGTGACCACACAGGAAATTATCTCACAGATAGGAGCTGCCTCTCCAACATCGGAACTATAAATAGTCCAACAGAAGCAGGAGATGTGAATCCCCGCCGGATCTGAAATCCACCCTGATCACAGGCAGGCACTTCTTTTCCTGTGCTGGAGGGCAGGGTGTGTTCCCAGAGGCACTAATTTATGCCTGCAGATACCACGTGGACTTTGCATTGAATCCACCACACGGTTTTCCAGAGAATTACAGGAATATTCCTGGTTACAGGAGTATTACCGGACTTTCGCTCCTAAGGCACGAGCTGCTTCAACACCCAGCTTCCTCCCCCTCTCCACAAGGGTGCTGTAAATCAACATATTAAAAGATGACTCATGATCTGGATGTTCACCAACACCTTAAAGGCCCCAGAATAGGCCCAAAAGTAAAAACTCCATCAACAGTTCAACAGAAAAATTTGGATAATGTTTATGGCCAAAGATGAACGTGAATATGAGACATGGAATGGGCTGGAAGGGACCTTAAAAGTCATCCAGTGCCACCCCCTGCCATGGGCAGGGACACCTTCCACTATTCCGGTTGCTCCAAGCCCTGTCCAACCTGGCCTTGGACACTTCCCACAGCTTCTCTGGGAATTCCATCCCAGCCATTCACCACCCTCACAGCCAAGAATTCCTCCCCAATATCCCATCTAACCCTGCCCTCTGGCAGTGGGAAGCCATTCCCTGTGTCCTGTCCCTCCATCCCTTGTCCCCAGTCCCTCTCCAGCTCTCCTGGAGCCCCTTTAGGCCCTGGAAGGGGCTCTCAGGTCTCCCTGGAGCCTTCTCTTCTCCAGGTGACCCCCCTCAGCTCTCCCAGCCTGGCTCCAGAGCAGAGTACACAGGAGCAGATCCGAGTAATCCATCAGGAATGACCTTGTATTGACAGACACTGAGATCCCAAACTGATGGAAGAACTGATGGCGAATATTGTACTTGATTCAGTTAAAAAGGACTTGTTCCAACAGACACAGAAAATAATTCTGCAGGGGGTTGCAGAGGGCAGTGGCAAAGCCCGACCCCAAGGGAAGCAAACTCCCCATGGCCCGTGCCTTCTGTTGTGATAAACCCCAGAGATTAAGCAGGGATGTTGCAATCCATGACCTGGATGGGATATCTCCAAACCTCCCCGAGGCGCAGCAGGATCAGAGTGGAAGGAGGAAACAATCCCAGCTCCCTTTGGAGTCCCCCAGGACTGGCCTGGGACACTGCACCGCGCAGGTGTCACTGCTCAGGTGAAGCCCCGGCACCAGGCAGAGGGTGGACATCAATAATCTGTTAATAAACGTGTCAGCAGAGCCCAGATTTACAGCGGAGTGTCTGGGCCAACTCCTGACTTGGCTGATTACATTTTGTCTGCTGGAGTTTCCTCCTGTGGTTACAGCTGGACTGACTCGCCGTCCTAAAGTGCTGCTTGGGATTCCTGGCCGTGGCTGTGCTCTCCACTTGTGCCTCCCCACCCTCACAGCCAGCAATTCCTTCCCAATATCCCATCCAACCCTGCCCTCTGGCAGTGGGAAGCCATTCCCTGTGTCCTGTCCCTCCATCCCTTGTCCCCAGTCCCTCTCCAGCTCTCCTGGAGCCCCTTTAGGCCCTGGAAGGGGCTCTCAGGTCTCCCTGGATCCTTCCCTTCTCCAAGTGAACAGGCCCCAGCTCTTGGAGCATCTCCGTGGCCCCCTCTGGATTCATCCCAACAGCTCCATATCCTTGTGCTGCAACGTATCTCATACGCACAGGGATTCCTCCATACATTTTTGTAGATGCCTCGGGTTTTTCTGGGACAAACAGACATTATACAAATACCAGGCTGCATTTTTCCCCTAAATTGCTGCTTTAGCTCCGGACAAAAGCAGCCTGAGCAGCACCAGGGTCCGAGGGAAAGGTGGGCGGGCGTCAGACCAGCCTTTCTTCTGAGCACACAGAGAGTTAATTCAAACCGAAGAGCAAAGAGGGAGAACTCACCAGTTCCCTTCCCCGCCCCGAAGATCACAACAGCCACAAGCCAGAGAACTAAACACTGCAGTTCTCCCTTCCCTCTCCCTGCTGTAGCAGACAGGTTTCACATCCCAATGTGCAGCACTTCAGTAAAGGAGCTCACTTCTGCCACTGCACAGCAACAACAAAATAAGGCACTTCTGTAGTCTCCTGCCTTGCCAGACTGAGGGAAGGCAGAGCAGGGGGTCACTGCACATAAAACCTCCTCCCCAGTGGTTCTGCACGAGGTTAGGAAAGACAAATTGCTGGCATATTTTCCCTGGGAGCTTTGCTGTTTGCAGCTGATGCTTCCTGCTGCTGGGAAGTCAGCGCTTGTCCCGAGCAGCCCATCTGCAGTGATGTGTCCTGCTCAGCCTCTCTTTTAGTGCGTTTTGTGTGTTTAATCTGACCTCTCTCTCAGACTTGAAAGCAAAAGGAAACTGTGCATAACAAACACGGCCATGGCACCAAAAGAAAAAAAAAAAGAATCAAAACCCTTCATTTAAATCCCGACAGAGCAGCAAGAAGGGAAAATAATGCGGAGACTTTTGTCCTCCAATTTGCAGGAATATCTGAAGTTAAGTCTTTTTGCTCCAAGCTAAACTTCAGCTGAGATTCTGTCCTTTGAAATTCACTTTAGAGTGTTGATCCTGCTCCTTTCATCATCCTGAATGAAAAGCAGCACTGAAGTCTAACAAATTTAATCTAAATAAAGAGGCAGAAGTGGAGCACATGAGCCATAAGGAGGAGATCCTGGGTTTGTTTAATGATGAGCACAACCAGAGGCAACATCTCATGTTATTTAGTTCACAGTTCCTCCAAGCTTGATTAGTGGGAAGTGTAAGAAATGGAATCCATGAGGAGGGAAGGTCAGAGGAGTGAGCACTGGAAAAGGGCAGCAGATATCTTTATGACTGATGACAGCAGCCAGAGTCACGAGGTGAAGATAAGAAGCAATTTTTCCTGCTACAGGGCAGAAGGTGAGTCCTCAAAACGGATGGAGAAGGAGCTCCAGAGGCCTTGCACAACTGGGGATGGATGCTGGAATCACCCAGAGCCATCCCACAAACACGGGCTGCACAGAGAGCAAAGCAAACCCGGGACAGAGTCTTTCCAGGGCTCTGAGGGATAACTGTGGAGAGCTGGAAGGTTCTGAGGAGGCACAGTTTGGCAGCAGCGTGATGGGAAGAGCAGGTTTAGCTGTGTCACTCCCCGCCCAGTTGTAGGAAGACACCAGATTAATCCCAGCACACACATTCCTGATCCACGAGACACCACACGGAGCACTCACACAGCACGAAGCCTCAGTGTTGTGCACGGGGCAGAAAACGAGAAGTACAATTTTATATTACAAATTAAAACCACCCAAAACGCACTTTAAAAACCCACAAAGCTTCACTTTTTGACAAAGAGTCCGGGGAGAAGCCTAAATTTGTAAGAGGTCTGGCGGCAGCTCACTGAGCCTGAGCTGGATCTCAGTGGAACCAGGGGGAGATCCGGCAGTTCCAGGGGGAATGGCTTCCAACTGAGAGGAGGTTTGGATGGGATATTGGGAAGAAATTCTTCCCTGTGAGGCTGGGGAGGTGCAGGGATGGGATTCCCAGAGCAGTTGTAGCTGCTCCATCCCTGGAATTGTCCAAGGCCAGGTTGGAGCACCCTGGGCTAGTGGAAGGTGTCCCTGCCAATGACAGGGATGGCACTGGACTGGCACTTCAAAGTCCATTCCAAACCAACCCATTTTATGATTCCACTATACTATTAATTCCCAGACCCATTTTACCCCCAGAATAACTCATTTTCAAGACTGTCCTAAAAGCAAAGCTCAGCTGAACCGCCTGAAACCCAGCGAACAAGGCAGAACCTGTCACACACTGTTTTGTGTGGATTTCAAAGCAGAATGAAAGGGAATCCTTCTCTCAATAAAAGTGCATTTGGAACGTGGATTATTGGCCTGAAAAGCACAGCCACTGCAAGATCCATTATCTCTGACTTGGCTCAAAATAAACCCCCTCCCTCCCCTCCACCCATCACAGAGACACGATAAACCACTTCCAAATGCCATGTCCCACTTCCCCCCAGCCTGCCCTCACACGATCTGATAGGAGAGGGCTGGGTTTGCTTCCTGGGAACAAAGACTCACATTCAGAGCTGTTGCAACAACCAGACTCCATCTCATTCCATCTTTCAGCTGGAGAGTCACCCCCCCACCCCCCACTGTAGGGGAACAGAAGTCCCCCGCTTTTATGCCTCGACAAAACCCCATATTAAAAAATGGCACGGCTGCTGGACAGCCCCCCTTTGGAGGAGCCCGGTATGTTCTGCGGTGCCAAGACACCACCAAAAACACAGTGGCTTTATTTTAAAAAACGAGGAACTGCCCAAGGAATTAATTCTTAACGGGAACAAAGGCTTTTTGATGTCTCCAGCAAAAACGTTCTTGTAACTTCCCAGGAATTTGTGTTCTGAAAAATTGAGAACAGAATAATTAAGGTTTAGACATCAGGCTGCTGCTGCTGCTGCTTCTTCTTCTTCTTCTTCAAAAAAAAAAGTCAGTCATGGTTCAACCCTGGGAAAAAATGTACATTTTATGATTGTTATTAAAAAACTTCCCACTGCTGAAGGGTTGATGCTGAGATTCAGTCTCAATTCTACGAAGTCCTAAGTGGCTGCTTAGCATTTTGAACACAAAGTAATCCAGAATAACAGGATTATGCAGCTGGAAATGCTGTCATTAACAGCCATCATTAGACTTCAGAGTCAAACCTCTGATGAGCTCGAGGTGGGACTACCCCTGCCTGTGGCAGTGGGGTGGAATGAGATGATCTTTAAGGTCCTTTCCAACCCAAACCATTCCATGGTTCTATGGTCTTCTGGCTTTTAACAACTTGTGTTTGTATTGTTTCAGGTTGGTCTCACACACAGAAATAGAGTTGACCTGTTCTCAGCATTTTTAAGTCAGGTTACCTTAAAAATAGGCATTAAATGATAAATGACAGCATCTGCCTGTGCAGGACGATGTGACATGGGCCTGTCCAACCTGGATTCTGTAAACTGCTGGGTTTTAGATTCACTTCTTGCTTTGGAGAACCACGAAAAAAGCAGGAGGAGCCACTTCCATTTCCAACCTAAGACTACTCCAATATCCAAACCCACAGGAGGGTGTTACCTGCCCAAGCAAAGTTGATCAAAGCCTAAGATTTTTCTGATTTTCCCTGAATAATGGATTATCTTGGAATCACAGGCTTGCGGGGTCTAGTTTGATTTAGGCTGTTTGTGCAGGACAACTTCCAAATTCGGGCCCGGGGAAAGGTTTTCAGCCATCATTATCTTTTGGCTAATCCTGTCTCTCTCTCCAGCACAGACTGGATCAGATTCTGGACTCGATGGTTTAATCTCTTAAAGCCTGGATTGCTTTAGAAAAAACAACTTAGCGAGCCCAGCCCATGGGAATAGGGATGGCTCTGGGAGGTTACACAAGGGCTCGCAGGGGCTGATTTAACGGGCTCCTCCGGCCCAAACCCACGGGGCAGCTCCACACCGGTGCTCTGGAGCAAGAGCCCAGGGATTGGAATTAAGAGCTCCTCACACTCAAACCAGGCAAACTGAGGCGATTCAGGGCCGCTGAAGCAAGAGACGCGCCGGTTACGAGCAAAAAAAAAAACCCAAGTAATTTTCACGTCTGCAGAACTCCCGTCGGTCATTTCCCCTCAAATGTTTAGCACGGAGCGTCTGTACCACGGTAGGGGTGTAAAAATAAAGGAGACTGGGTTCTCAGAGTGCGTCTAAACTGCAAACAGGGCAGAGAAATGCATCCTAAACACACTGATTCGGGGCACCAGCCACACGAAGAGCACAGCACAAGCTGTTTTGTCTCTCGGAAGGTGCCTGGGGAGGGAGCAGCCAAACTCCAGCTGCCCCTGGGAAAGGACCCCCAACAAAGTGTGAGGTTTAATTGACATCCAGGTAGCACACACAGATCCTTCACTGCGACATTTTCCTCACTGGGCTCTCCCTCTTCCTTTTATTATTTTCACTCTGAAGGGCCCTTGGGGATTTTAAGCTCAGATAAGGAATTAATCTACATTAGCTGTCTCAGGTGATGTCTGGAGCGAGAGGGAGTGCTGTGAGCCAGTGGAGAGATAAGTCAGGGTAGGAGCCAACCTGCTCCTGAATATACAGCACCCAGCCAAACCCGGTGCTTGAGAAATTAAAAAAAAAAAAAAAAAACAAAAAAAGTAGACCTGCAATTCCAGTCTCCTTGGAACATCATGAAAGTTCCCCACAGGTGGAAAAATAAAACAGCCTGGCCTCTCCTCTTGAAGATTTTGTAAATTTTTATCAGGTTGCTTTGATACATCTTTCTATTTAAGGTGTTCTTCAAGGTTCTGCCAAGAAAGGTTGGGCCAGATGATCCTTGAGGTCTGTTCCAAGCTGGAATTCTGTGCTTCTACGATTAATTAGGCTGTGGTTTAGAGGAATGCTTTAAGCTTTAGTTCCCAGTGCATCCCAGCATCCATCTACTCCCTGCCCTCAGTGGGGACAGCGTCCACCTACACAGTGTTCAAACACGAAAAGGGAGGATAAAGAACGAAGTTTAGCCCCTGTGTCGAACAGTTTTTTAGGGCTACCTGTGTTTCAGGTCTGGGTGATCCCAAACCAACGCGCGGTGGCATGGCAGTGCCCAAGGGCAATGAACACCCCCACCACCAGTTCCCAGCTGGAAGGTGGTCCTGGACCAAAGGCTTCCCAGCCCAGCCGCTGGGAGATCTTCCCTTCATCCAGGCAGACCTCCTTCAGCCACCATCCAAGAAGCCAGTGCCACCAAAGTGCCATTCCTGAGGCTCACCCTGAGCAGGATGAAGTGGAAAGGTGCCCGGGACGTTGCTGCTGCTCCACCACCAACCTCAGAGCCTGGTGCTGGCACAGTTGCGTCTTTCACCGGCTCCAGTTCCACAAAACACATCCTCTGAGGGTTCCATTCCTTCCCTCGTTCCCCAAGACATCCATTCCCAGTGCCACAGTGACCTTCCCAACACACAGGACACCGGAACTGCTCCTCTCCATCTCCTGGGTGCTGGGCACCACCCTGACAGGGTACTTTAATCCTGTTAGGTTAAAGGGTCCTTGGTTGTGCCAGGTGCCCACCTTCCAAGCCCTGCAGCTTTATTCTGCCCCTTTGAAACCTGAGCAGCAACATCCAGCCTGAATAATTACTGTTCTCCCAAAAAAAACATATATTTAAACATAGTCTCGTTCCTTAAAGAGATCCTTCTGACCCCATAGAATTGTTTCAACTACCACATGAGCCCAGAAATCAAGTTTTGCCACTGGTTTTAGAGGGCTCAGAACCGGGTTTGTAGTCAGCCTCTTGGCACCACTGCAGTTCAATGCGCCTAAAATATTATTTTTCTTTGTTCTGTGCATTTTGGACAAAGAGACTTGGAAGAAAAGGGGGCACAAAAGCCACTCTTTGGGTTGAACTCTCCAAAAGAAGGGGTTCACACCTATAGCCTCCTGAGTACTGGGGCACCAACATTCTGATTTAACAACTGACACAGGGGCCTGAAACCCAGTTGCACGAAAATAACCTCTGATTTTGGGTTTTTCCTGCCTGTGAAGGTGCAGATGTTTGTTTACAACACCCACACCAATGAGTTTCACCAAGTCTGGCTGTAATTATACCTTTTTTTCCTCCAAGCCTGCAAAGGAGCAACTTGCGTTTGGACACTTTAAGTACAGAAGTCACCGTTTCAATGACATTTTCACACGTATTTGTAAAAGCCCAAACCCAACCCCATGGCTCGATAAATTGGCCCACTCAGCTCGTTCCCCACTTGAAGGCGTGTGGCACGTTCAAAGGAATTAATTGAATTTGCCGCTGGCTTTAAATTACTGTCCTAATTCTTACTGGGCAAAACATCAAAGGCAGTGGAAAGAAAACTTGGAAACGCCGCTGTACAGAGCTGTAAACGCTGCTATCTAATGAGTTCTGCTGTTTGCACCACTGCAGAGGGAGGGAGCGGGGAGAGATGAGAGCTCTGATGAGTAGAACACTCGAGCACAGAGCCCAGCTGTGCCCACGGGCCGCTCTGAACCACGAAGGTCCCTCGAGTTAACACTTCAGCCCTGTGCCTCGCTGGCGTCACGGCTCCTGCTCTCCACACCCAACCCGAGCTGAGAGACCCGCAGGCAACGCGAAGCCGAGGGCTCCCCACCTCATCAGCTTGCAAACGAAGCCCACCACAGTTCCAACCAGACGTTTTCCGCGGGTGCTCCCAGGGCTCCAACACCCTGCCCTTTTCCATCCCCGTGCCCGGGAGCCGGAGCACGACCGCACCAGAAGAATTCACAGCTCAGCCCACTGGGGACGTGCTGCCAGAAAGTCTTCACCTCCGCTGGATGAGAGCTCTGTGGTGCTGCCTGCTGCTGGCAGGGCTCACACGAGGAGAATTTCTAACACGCACGGCCACGGGGATTTAATTTGGCCTCTGCACCTCCAGCTCCTCTCATTCAACACGGGCCTCATAACAAATTTACTCTCCTCAACGGCCTGTGGTTCACTGATTTGCGCCTGCAAAATGACAGAGAACTGGCACTGCAGACACACAAACTGCCTGGCAGCTTCTCGTTTCCAGAGACCTTCAGTTCCAGAGCGTTTTTCCCTTGCCACCCGTCTCAGGTAACAAGCAAATGGCAAACAGGGCAACGGTGTTAAAACGAGCAGCAGGAAACCTCGACTGGAAGGAAAAAAGCCCAGCAAAAATATTTGAACCCTTTATTGTCAAGAAGAAGGAAGAACAGACTACCCCTCTCCCCAAATGTGCAATAAGCAGATTAGTTTTAATTAAACTGCACGAGCCGCCAGGAGATGAAGAATTTGGAAGCCCTGTGGCCTTCTCTTGATTTCCTAGAGCTACTTTATTCCTTTCCATCAATCCCTCTGCAGCTCGAAGCCCCCACTACATCAGAGCAGTGAGGATGGAAGTGCTGCAAGAATAAGGTCTAAAAAGAAAGGGAAAAAAAAAAAAAAGGCACTTTTACAGAACCAATTGGGCACTGCTTGCCTGTGACATTCTGAACCACTCGTAGAACTTCAGTGCTGAAGCCATAAATGGGTTTATTATTCCAGAGGATCAAAGTACCAAGCTCCCCAAGAGCAGGAAACTTATCTCCACTGGACCTTAAGGAACTTTTTGCCCAGATTCAGCACTTCTGAGAATGAGTCCCACTTTTATTGCAGCAACACCTCCAAAAAAAATTGGGTGTCAGTGACCAAAGAATCATCTCCACTGAACAGCCACTCCTTTTTTCAGCTACATCCTACGACAGTGGCCCAGACACCCATCTGAAAGCTCCAAGAGGCTGCCAGAGGAATTAATCCTTCAAACACTGCTCCCCCCTCAATTCCAGGGAGATCTCCCTGGGAGGTACAGCCTCTACTGCACCAAAAAGACATTTTTTTATCATTTAAGCCACTGGGCCAACTCACAATTCTGCAACATCATCAGTTTTTGAAGGCAACCACGAACTGGCTGCCTCCAAAGCTGTTCAGTAACTCATATTTATGGCCTGATTTTATTAGCACATGTTTCCTGGCAAATGCACCCAAATTCATCGCAGGATTTCAGGCACCCAGTTATAAATTAAAAGCATTGGACTCGAAAGCGTCCCCTCATTCTGGTAGCAAGGCGATAAATGTGTTTATGACCTTGGGCTGAGGTAGTTTGAAGCTTGGCCATGGTGTGTCTTCAACGTGCTGGCAGAAACAGGGCTTTATTTTCCTTACAGGTACCAGTTGAGAGAAATGTCCTACCAGTCAATGAAGTGCAAGTTGAACAGCAAAAAAAAAAAAAGCTGATTTTCAAACTGAAGGAGCTTCAGCAAGTTTGAACACAGAAGGGCTATAAATGATTATCACCTGAACGATACAGAAAGATTATCACACGTTTACTGCTCGTCTACGTATTAAACAGGTCAGTAAGTTTTTCTCAGGTCAGGAACTTTTATTAATTCTGCTTTTTCTTTCTGTAAAGGGAGTTCCCATCTGCAGCTGTGCTGGCAAATACAGCCCCACGCCAAAAGAAAAACCACAAGAAATGATCAAGAGATTTGGGGTGAAATTCAGCAGCTCTGGGGGCAGCTGGGACTTGGGGTCTCCCGACACCTCAGAACGATTAAGCCACGTCTAATCAGCAGGACAAAGCTCAGCTCGAGCTCCAGAAGGCAACCAGAAGTTCTGGAGACCTCGAGAGAGGATTTAGAGCCTCCGTAAAGGGTTTAAGATGAACCCTGGCATAGTTCCTAAACACTCTGGTGGTGTTTCAAGGTGGACCCCCGGGAATTAAAGCACCCAGAAGTCACCAGACACTTGGAAAAATACTTTTCAAAGAAGAATTGAGATAAGGAACAAGTTTACAAGTCCTGCTCATGTCAGTGATGCCTTTGAAGTCCACAGGATTAGTTTCACAGGGGATGACTTAAGGAACAGAATAGAAATCACCAAAAATCCGAGAAGACAGACTGGATTAAAAAAAAAATAAAAATAGAACTATGGAAGCAAAAAGTAGCACAGGCAACTTGCACATCAAATGAAAAACTGCAGAGACAGCAATAAAAAGTGGGAAATAAAGTGTCACAATTACATGTAAAACATATATACAAATAATCTTCACAGTGTCATATACCGCTCTGAAGAGACAAAACTTTCTGGGGTCAGCAACGCCAAAATTTTGCTTTTCCCTGTTGGAAATTTTCTGCTCTATTTCTACCAACGCGACAACTTTTTAGCCACAAATCATAATAAAGCAAATGGCAGGAAAAATGAGCAGTTGTAGGGTGTTTCAATAGGAAGATGGTCCCTCCTGCAGCAGGAAGGGGCTCTTCCATCCTTCTGGAGCCTCCTGATGCACACCAGTGGCCTTGGGTCCCAAGTCAGAGGCATCCTGCAGGAATGGCAGGCCAAAGGCACGCAGCAAGTCGAAACAAATATGAATTTCGCTCTAATTTGACATGAGGCACTGCTGTGAAATCCTTTGATCACACGCTGTCTGTCAAGACAGCTCTGCAGGTGGGTGGGACTGCAACACGGAGCCAAGACCTGACGGCCCAGAAACGCTCACGAATCACAGCCTGAGCAGGGAAAAACCTCCTTGTGCAGCACTCTGCCTTCCTCTCTGCCCCTCTGCATCCCCCCTGACATCAGGCACAGCCCTGGCTGGCACTGGCTCACACTTGAGAAGTTACTGACGTTCCTAAGACGTGAGGCAGCTGATTGGGACCAAACCAGCACGTGGTATTTGGACAAAGTAAACACTTCTCTGCCACGAGAACAGTCCCGTGCCCGGAGCAAGGGAAAACAGAACGGGTTTGAGAGGCCACCAACACCTCTTAGGGGGAATTACCTGTCAGAGGTCCAGCCATGGGAATCTGCCTGGTCCTTCCCCAGCCTGACCTCACAAGGTCTGTGAAACAGCCAAAACTACCCAGAAAAGGAGGGTTGTAGAATTATCAAACCTCCTGAGCTGGAAGGGACCCACAAGGATCAGAGTCCAGCTCCTGGCTCTGCACAGACACCCCAAAATCTCACCCTGTCCCACAGAGAGTTGTCCAAACACCCCTGGAGCTCTGGCAGCCTTGGGGCCGTGACCAAACCCTGGGGAGCCTGGTCAGTGCCAACCACCCTCTGGGGGAAGAACCTTTTCCCAAAATCCAGCCTAATCCTCCCCTGACACTGCTTCAGCCATTCCCTCGGGGAATGGAATCTCCCAGTGCTTCCCTCCCCATCTTCACCATCCCACCACCTCCACCAAAATCCAAACTACTCTGGTCTTCACATCCCAAAGCTCTTCCAACAAAACTTCAGTGAATAATTTCTGCTTCTGGAGGACCGTATTTGTGTACTGACTCAACAGCTCAAGCTGCACTATTATGAACAAACACTTCATGTCCTGTTGACTGTTGGCAGTCAAAGCTGACACATAAAGCACTCGCACCTGGATCCATCATTCCCACCCTTGGCTGAAAACCCGGCACTTGCGTTTCTGAGTTGGTTTTGACCAATTCAGCTCCCTGCCCTGGCTCAGCACAACAGTTACTGCCTGCAGGGTGGGGTATAAAAAGGGGTCTGATTGCTTGTTTATGATCAACTTAGAACAGGGTCATTTATGATTCCACAGACTCCAGGTTCTCTCATACCATTAACAGTCTTCTCCAGTCCACAAAGGCCACTTAGATCTTAAGAACAGCTGGTGACTGATGACAGAATTGCTTTTAAAACTCAAGTGTAATACTTAAGTTAGTTAATGCCAATCCATGCTACTGCCAGCAGAAAAAGTAATTACATTGTTGATTCCTTATGCTCTAAGTTAATAATTTTAAGACAAGTAGATAACGAAAGTTTAAAATCACAGGGAGTAATTCAGATATTCTTTCCTTCAGAGCACAGTCTTTTGACTGAAAGGAGTTTGAGTGAAAGGCATTCTGCAAACGACTTTTTTTCAGAGAAGCATTTGACAAGAACGGCTTATTTCCTTCAGTTTGGCCCAAAACCTAATCAGTTGTCAAAGAAGACGCACCAGGTACCAACTTGGATTCCTAAATGAGGTGAAGCCTGTTGCAAGGAAGCTCTGCGAGACCCAGACAATCCTGTTGCTCAAAGAGACAAGATGCTGCCCATCAGCTGCTCCCCTCACAAGGCTGCAGCTTCCAAAGGCCCATCTGGCACTTGGGTGAAAATCCACTGCAAGTGAGAAGCTGTAAGCCATTCGTCTCTCACGAAATCTCTCACTTTTCCCTAAAAATGCTGCCATTCCCAACTCTCTGGTCCCTGCTGTCTGCCATCCCAAACCTGGCCCACGTGCCATCTGTCCTAGCCACGGGAAAGGGCTTTAACCAGTTCAGGGCAAAACTAAAAGGCAGCAAATTTGAACCCACGATCCAGGAACCTGTAAAACATGATCCAGGACATACAGCATTCTGAAGTGCAAAGAAAAAAAAAAAAAGAATAAAAGAATCAGACAAGTGACATTGAATCACATGGTTTACTTCTTGGAATTTCTTACTGCATTGGCATGACTTCCAGGGCTGTGTTTAAAATAAATGCAAGCAGTTCTACAGCAGTTCCTACGGCAGAAATCACCAACACAATGGTGTGGGCTCTTTCACAGAATCCCAGAACATTTAGTGTTGGAAGGAGATCATGAAGTCCAAACCCCCTGCCCAGGTGACACAGGGACACGTCCAGGTGGGGTTGGGAGGTCTCCAGAGCGGGGAGGCTCCACACCTTCCCTGGGCAGCTGTTCCAGGGCTCTGCCACCTCCGTGGAGAGGAGTTCTGCCTCCTGTTGAGGTGAAACTTGTGTTTTAGTTTATGGACATCACTCCTTGTCCTGCCACTGGGCACCACAGCACAGAGTCTGGCACCATCCTGACACCCCTTGGAGGCATTTCTATGGATTGATAAGATCCCTTCCCAGTGTTCTCTCTTCTTTCTGGAAAGGATGAAGTTGTGTTTTTGCCCTTCACAACCGGGTGGAAGTTGTTACCATCCCACAAACCAGGGCATTTCCACCTCAGTGACTGGCACCAACAGGCCCCTGGGGTAACAATTAACAGCCCAAGAAGCTCAAACTTCCCTCTGAACCCTCATCAACCCCTTCCAAGCAAGCCCCAAACCGGTGGGAACTGCTCCCTGCAGCACAGCACAGCACACACCCGTGGATCAGCAACTCTCCATTCTGCAAACACCACACCGATGCCACCGATGCCACGTGCCCAACACGGCCTGGCAGAGCCAGGGCACCGCAGAAATGACTCTCTTTCCTGCCTGGGGATTACCTGCCCCGTGTGGGAGAGGAGCTGTCACAACCAGCAGCTGGCTCAGGGCAGCACAAAAAACTCGCCCCGGAAGCTAATAAAAAGGAAGAGAGGAGCGCCTCTGATTCATCCCACTGCCCAAGGCCACGGTGGGTTGGAGAACAGCCCTGCTCAGAGGTGTGCTTGGAAAAACCCCCAGCAGAACCAATCGAACCAGAGTTTACCCGATTACAGCAGCAAAGTTTGGAAACTGCAGATGCTCGGAGTAATCTCGCCACACCACACACGCTGCCACATATAAACCCCGTGGGCTGTTCCCTACCCAGAAAGAAGCAAAGTTCAGGGTGTACAACCCTCCACACCCTCCCAGTTACCTGGAGAAACTTGATAAGGCTGTGGAATATCTCTGCAGCTTAAGCCACAGTCCTGAGAGAAGGGAGCTGCCTCCCTGCAAAGCCACTTGGAAATCAGGAGGTAACTTCCACTCTGTGAAAATCATGCAAGATGAGGTTTTTCACCCTCAAGCTCACAGACTGAACAACCTCAAGGGAGTTCAGCAAATTACCACTTTGCAAGCATGAAATTACTCATTTTTTTCTCACATCAAGAAACCCGCTGCTGAGCACGAGTGGCAGAGATCACCCTTCATTAAAACGAACTACCAGAAGCTGTTTATGTCATTAGTGGTTTCCTGTCAATTCTCCTCTGCCCAACTCTCCCCAACCAACCTCAAAACTGTGGGTTTCAATTTGTCAAACTCTCAAGAAAAGCAGAACTTTATCAGCAACACCAGGGGTTATTTCCTCCTCCGAGAAAAGCCAGCCAGCACCAAACAATCTCCTTTTAAACATCAAGGGGGACAGGGCAGAAGGCGCAAGGTGTCAGTCAATCATGGAATCCTGGAATGGTTTGGGCTGGAAGGGACCTTAAATCCCATCCAGTCCCACCCCCTGCCATGGGCAGGGACATCATCCACTAGCCCAGGTTGCTCCAAGCCCCGTCCAACTTGGCCTTGGGCACTTCCAGCCAAGCTTTCACCACTCCTCACCCTGTGCCAGGATTTCCAGCCCCTGGCAAAGTTGCCACCTACAACCCTAAAACTGTCCCTTCCAACCTCCTTATCCTGCCACCACCTTTTGGAGCCACATCCTTTGGGGACAGCAGGAGGCATTTTTAGTGCCGTGCTGGAGCTCTCTCCAATGTAAAACACGATGGAGAGGCAAAATTACAGCGGCCAGCCCTAAACATGAGGGATTCCTGGAGCTCCCCGGGTGCGAGCTGGGCAACTCCAGCTCCATCCATCCATCCCTAAGGATTCGGGGAGCGAACACCTGAGAGCGGCGGAGCAAACTGGGAATAGCAAAGAACCACCAAAGTGCGCGGGGGGAGCGACGAGTCCCGGGCGTGCGGAATCCCGGGATGCCCGGACCGGGGATGGAAATGCCAAGGCGGGGAGAGGAAGGGAAGGACGAGAGGGAGGGAGGGAGGGAAGGGGCGTACGGGG